>WACJ01000146.1:0-600000 GCA_008973525.1 Stenopsyche tienmushanensis
GGGCACGTTCCGCCAATAGATGAACTTCCGACTGGGGCAGAATTAAAAATTAGCCTAATGTTGGCCAAATTTCACAAAGTAACCTTCGTAATTGGACTATGTTTGAAGTCATCCACTTTCGCCCCGGGGGAAAATCCGCAAGTTCACAGACTTAAAACGCCGATCACAGTTCCTCGTTAATAATGTGGATAGTTCATTTCGGGAATACGCAACGTGAAACTGAGCTTTTTGTGTTTCTTATCCAATTTCAATTTAATCAGGTTTGCTGTGGATGCTGAAGAGTAATCTTCGGTGGTGATGAATGACACATCGGCGCACCCTTCGAAAACTTCTTGGCAGGGGCTGTCCATCAGGCAGCAAGTTATTTTTGATGACCGCCCACTGAAAACCCATTTATTTTTTATAATAATCTTAATTCAAGCCTATGAATAATAGATGATAATTTTTCCAGTAATCTCGCATAATTTCTATAATATAATATTTTTATAAATTTGTAGGAAAATATCCTACAAATTATTATCCTAAATAATCTACTTTTGATAGATGTGATTTAAATTATTCAAATATCAGATCTGCATTTAAATCAGAAAACTTGTAGAAAAATATTTACACTTTCAATTAATATGCAAAAGTATACATGTATTGGATACCGCAGTATACTTATGATATCAATCATTTGAGATTTTTTATGAAAAAAAGGGTAGAATGAAAACTTTTTAACAAAAAAATGTATATTAAAAAAACGCATACATAGGGATGAAAAGAAAATCATTATCAAATCAATTTTAGTTGAGGTTTAAAGCAGTAAAGGTTTAAAGTAGCACAAAAATGTTGGATAGCAGAGGACCTCATATTGGAATTCCTTGTTTTATTTGTGTGTTCATCGAGATTTTTATTAATTCAATAAAACATTATTATGAAATTTAAGTGATAACTCAACGCTTAAACCATATATGATGGTCAGATTTTGTTTCATGAAATTAAATTCCCATGAAATCTCCATAAGCTTGATGCTTTATAATTCTCATGACGTAGCGTCGCGCGTAAGGAGATTTGTTTTTGGTCCAGCTACAGCCTGCAGGGTAAATAAACCGAGGGCACGCGTTGAATCTGAGCCACTTTTTGCAGCATCCGCACTAAACGCCACTAAATCCGTGCACAGAGTGCTTCGTGTTGTGGATACGTGACTAAATCAACATTGTCACACCATAAATTTGGAATGAACAGGGAGGAAAAAAAGGCCACACGGTAAGTCCGTAAAAGCCTCGACTGTAAATATATGCAAGGGGATGGGGGTGGTATAGCGTGGCTTACGGAAGCGAAATATTTGAAAGGACGAGGAGCGTAAAATCGCCACTACATCACGCCGGGGTCGTAAATCCTGTGGACCGGCCCGACAGCCGCCGGCCGCGCTTGTTTACCCCTGCGGATCTTCCCGACCGATGTGACAGTTGGGAGGCTGCATGGCCCAAACCTGATGAAACTTTTTTCAACGCCCGGCCTAGGGATGACACATTCGCAGGCTATATATTGGAAACATTGCAGAGGTGTATAATGCTTGGCTTTCGAGCTCGAAGAACCTCAAGCTAAATTATGTGATCGCCAACTTCGTAAAGATGTGAATATCTTATATGAATTCGAATGTTAATAAGAAGTAAGAAAAGAAAAAAAGAGTTTGCATAGTAATTCTTGCTATACAGTGGCTTTTGATGGTGTTTTTTTTTAAATTATTTTCTTGTCTCATAATTCCAAATGTCATTTATTGGGTGTTTTTGTGCATTTTGGAATAAAATTACAAAATAAAGGTTATTTAATCAGGGGAATTGCCAAAAAAAATTATATCATGGGAATATAGAAGACACCAGTAAACTGGGTCTTTGAAGAACACGAAAATACTTGGCTGTTCCAAATGCAAATTTTGAGTGGGTGTTAGGCTCCACGATGCCCATCCATAAAAACCTTAAGGGGGAGCCAGCCCTACGCCCGTGGGTAACGGTTGAACCCCTGGAGGTTGAATCAAACGCAGCTGGGATAGCCCAGCTAAAATGAGTTGGGTGCGTAGGTCATCCTATGCTGCATACCCATAAAGGGGTGTGTGGAACAGCTGATTACAGTAGTTGGTAGAAACTGTGTCATAGGCACATCACTAACCTTAACAGCCTAGGCATACAGGGGAGAATGGTTTTAGGCTGTTCGAACGGCGACTCGTTTCCGTGGCTAAGTACTAACTGACCGAACAAATACGAGTACCACAAGGAAGGAGTAGCCCCTGCAGTCCGTCATCTGTTGCAGCCATCTTTAAACTGAAATTAGACTCGTGGTTGCAGTGAACCCGCGGTAGTAAATCCCTTGAATTTAGCTTAACCTTAATCCTTCCTCTTCCATCGCACCTTCGGGTGCACATGTTCTGAAGCTGATTGTTCCCGCGGAAATCTCGCCTCTTCTGGAGGGCGTGGAGGAAAAGGGGTGGGCGCCTGGATGCTCCGCGCATAGCGTTTCCCCGGAACAGACCATGCAGCAGCGCTTGAAATGGGATCAATACTAAATGAACTCCCAATCCAGTCAGTCGATGTCTGTCGTCTACTAATGTACGAGCAAGTACATATATGGACATCAGCAAATGGTGTCCTTTATCCAAGGTTCCATATGTAGATGCCTTTATCCAATTGCGTCATCAATTCAAGCACGTAAATCTCGAGTCAGCATCTTTTGGGTGAGCAGATGCGGGAGCTCTTATATGACAGAAACCTATTCTCAAAGACGTGGCGCTGCAAATGTCATAAGAAGACATCCAATAATATAGTTAATCTTTGACTATCCAATCCTGTTAGAGGATGGCCACAAATAGCATAACCAAATCATCGGAGGTTGAGACCTCGTGACCATGAATGAACCTTATTACTTGAAATAATGAAAAGAGGTTAATCTTTTCTCTGTGAATAAATATTAATCCAATTGAAGACTAATTGTACTAATAAAACAAACACATGAAAATATTTGTCAAAATTATTATTTTGTAGTCTTTTTTATCAACTTGACATAGATTTCACAGCGCGTATATTTTTTAAAAAATTTGGTCCATAACCACACTTTTCTTAATTTGATCATAATATGGATTTCTTAATTTTGAACAAAATAAACGTGATTAATCATTATTTTTAATGTTCCCAACACGAAAATTAAGAACCATCACTATCAGTGTCGATGAAAAAATCATGGGAGCTTTTTAATCGAGCCTTTTTGTCAGCAGCCTTTATGAAAATGCCCGATGGCCAACTAAAAAACGTTGATAAATAATATCCCTTTATGCGTATAATATCAAAATGCCTTCAGAGCGGCTCGCTATTTAAAAATGATTAATTGTCCACATCAAGTTAGTTTCGAAAGGAGGAACAAATTTAAAGTAATGGCATAAACAAAAATCGCTGTAATAATATTTCACTCTGGATTATCCTTCAGGATCATAAATAAACGGGGCAAAACACGTGATATGAAAGGCTTAGCGCTCGCAAAAGTTAATCGATACAGGATTAATGACCGGAAAAAACAGTTTAAACCCTTGAATGGGTGAGACGTAATCAAGCGTTATTTGATTTATAGTAAAATTTGTTTATTTAGAAAAGCCAAAAGTGAAAAAAGCCCGCTGCGCGATTAAGCTCCCGGATCAAATTTATCTTTTCATACAATTTTTTTTCGGCCAAGATGTCAAAACTGGGTGCGTCGTATATAAAACGGGTCGTTAAACAGGAAATTTCATGATACATATAGTTCGTATCGCTAATAGTAAATTATGGCAAAAATATTTACATATGTGAGAAAATGTAAGCTTCGTATGCTGGAAATAGATGGAGCTTTTTTGCGCAATCACGGCGCTCATATGTGGAGCTTTTTAGTAATGTAACTAACATCCCCTTAACTCCACATTGCAAGATGGCTTCCTTTAAAGGAGTAAATTTAAAAAAATATATAAACATTTTTCTTCAAATCCTTCCTTACCTTTTTTACATCTTTACATCGTTCATGAGGTTTATCTAAATCTTATATGAAAAATAATTTAATTTTATCGCCAGCTTTCAGATATATTAAGTTAGTTCTATATTATCTACATTTATAACAAACTTCAATTGGATAATTCAGTATTGAAGCATATCTAACGATTTAATGCAGATATACAAAAAAATATCAAGATTGCCAATAAGGGAATGATTAAAATATCAATATTTATTTAAGTCTGAAAACCAAATAAATTGAAAAAATAATGTTATATTTTACTGAGGGTACAAATAAAAATTTAATAATTAAATAGGGAACATATTTTTGATCAAGCTGGCAGATTTGTGAAAATTCCCGAGTCAGTTTCCAGGAAAATCAAAGTTGTTTCCCTCAGGTAACTTCCCGAGGAAATGTATATTTTTTGTTATAAAATGAACATGTATAAATGCTTGGAAAATGTTCTGGAAAATCGACACAATTACGGAATTCTAAGAACTGTTCAAAATGCTAAAATCTCATTTAGAGTCAGTACAAAGACATAAATGAGATTTTTAGCAACGAATATTGTTTCCAGACGAAAGCTTGTC
The DNA here is from genome assembly GCA_008973525.1 of Stenopsyche tienmushanensis. Taxonomy (NCBI): domain Eukaryota; kingdom Metazoa; phylum Arthropoda; class Insecta; order Trichoptera; family Stenopsychidae; genus Stenopsyche; species Stenopsyche tienmushanensis. Next base: position 4,581 of record WACJ01000146.1, read on the forward strand.
TTTGTGTTCAAACGATTTATAATATTTAATGATGAGAAGTAGTCCAGATATATCTGTTTAAATAAGGTAAAGAAAATGGAGCCATAGAGTGATCTCAGACGAGTTTCTTAAAACTCATCGTTCATTGAAAACATACTAGAATAACATCTTTTTTTCTTTCTCTGAATTATTTGAATTAAATTTGAACGTATTTCAACGATTTTATTTCTATCATAGATGTTAAGTTATATGTTCTAAACACTCCAAAATTGTTAAACATTTCCATGCCTCTTTGACTCTGAAAAAGAACTGACTGAGAAAAGCTTTTTAGTTCTTTCTCAAATAAAAATGCGTTTGAAAAAAAGATTTTGAAATTTGCATACATTCCTCTAAATCAGTATCCATACATCCAAAAATATTTTTCCCTATTTGGTAAAAAAAATACTTTTGGCCCTTCACTGAAGAGCTTAAGGAACCCTGAAACTAGTTTGAAATAAAAAGAAAGAGAAGAAAAAAGAAATAAACTAGGTTGTGTCATCGCTCACTTATGGTTGACGAAAATATGGCACAACGCATTAGCAGAAGCATGACATGAAACGGTTATCTGATCTATGGTACACATGCTAAGTCATTGGTCATTAAAATATAAAACTTGTGATCAATTGTTGATTTGAAAAATTTGATTTCAAATCGTTCTAAGTAAATATTTGATTGATCAAATGGCTTTTGGATCATTCCATTTATGTTGTATAGGCATCCCTTATATTCGACATACATATGAAGCACGGTCCAATACAAGGTATTATACAAGTCTCGAAAAATAAGGCGCCTTCCCGCGTAATATGTAAAATAAGCGCGTGTTTGGAATCGATTTTGATGTCACATATACCTCCAATGGAATGGAAAGGATAACGCGAAAGCCTTCCATCCTGTGTCTCCATTATTTTTATTATTTTTCTTGCCACGTAGTTGTGTTATGTTCAGTTCTGTGATCACGGGCGTCATCAATGATACGAATTCGTTTGCTCGGGCCTGTCCTTATCCGAATAAAATGTATCGAGCGTCGAAGAAAACACCACTGTGAACTTGAGATTGTTAGCTTTTTTCAGGCAGGTGGCATTATAATGCCGAATTTTATTTTTTTGCATATCGTCAGGGATGACACTCCAATTTCGATATGGAAAAAAAATCCAAGCATATGATATATATTCATGGAAGGGCTTTTGTTATGTCAGGGACCAAAGATGGCGCTCTGTTAAATAAGTAAATAGGTCCATTAGCATAGAAGATAATTCCTTATCTCGACTTCCTGGAATTATCGAGTTGTGATTTCTTACTCGGCTGTTCAAATATGTATTGCTTGTATACGCACATACAGGCCTCTGTCTATAAAATCCCCAGAGGTTTTGAAAAACTCTGTTGTATCTGATGTTGACTTGCGAGATTCGTACGCAAAATTGCAAGGAAGGAAAGCGGCTATAAGAAATACATTATTTCGTACAATCCCGATTCCCCATTTTCTCGGGGATAGCTCTGAAAGGTTTCCCGCAATAAATTTTATTTCTTGCCTCTCTCAGGCCGATACCCGTTTGTAGTACCATGTTTACTTTTGACACGTGCCTCCTTGCTAACTCGATCTGATTTATAATTTCGCCTTGAGAATCTCTGATGGAAGATGCTCCTCAATTTTATAATTGTTTGCTTGTAGGAAATGAGTTTTCTTACCATCATCCCGTGGGTATCCTTTATAGTAAATCTGCAGGCGTTAAATATCCGATGTGTATTGTTGTAACTTGTTTGAAAACTCATTTTGGGAATAGCAAATAGAATTTCTATTGACATTATTAAAGTATTCTTAGAGGAAATATGGTTTAAATAGTATTGTTTAAATAGGAACTTTCGTTAAAAGATTTTCTATGAGTGAAGTTGTCCTAAATCTGTCTTTATTATTGAAAATAAAAATTGATTGTAAATGCATTTCATTTTGAGACATTTGGCAAATCAGAAACATTAAAAGGAAATATTTTAAATTATTGCAAAATCTATCGTATTGCATAAACCATATTTCGCATATTTGGATATGGGTGTTTTAACAAAACGGTACATTATTTGATCCAGCGAAAATTCTTCGTTTCTGAACATCCCACGCAGGTTGACTTTATTGGAAAAAAAGGCATCCGGATTAAAAAGTTGTGACCCACACGCAGTTAGGGCCAATGCGCAATCCAGACCTCGACAATGAAAGAATATTATTTCTTGTCGCATACCTTCCTTATCGCATGGGTGTGCTTTTATTGAGTGGCCACCTAAATTAATCATAACGTGTTTTGACACTTTTCTGATAACTTTTTACGTGTACTAATGGTTTTTTGTCGTAATCACTGAGGTGTCACACCGAAACTTCATTCAGCATTCTAATTGATTACCGAATAATATTTTCGAAGATTCAATGGTCGCGGCTATATATCATTTAGCATTCTTAAGTAGAAATAATTTAAAAAGGCAGATACGATCGTCGAGAGGAAACCAGGCGATCAGGACGTGTGTAAGCTAAAGAATACGATATCAAAGATGGATGGAATTCGTGTACTTTTTCCATATATTGTTCAATGAAAAACGGAAGCAATCGATTAATGTCATTTACTGTAAGAAAACATGATTAGCATCTATATTGCAAGACTCAAGAATTTGATTTAAAAGGAACTAAACTATTTACAAAACATATCTATTATTTTGCACCAAAGAACGAAGAGTTTTTAAGTTCAATAGATAGTTTAAATGCTCGGGCATTGAGTGGTTATTTTTTCTAATAGTACAACTACAGGAAATCATTTCGATTTGTTACTAACGTCATATTGAAAATTTAATATCTACATAAAAAAAATTGCTCCAAAATACATCATTTTCCTTCATTGATTTCAATTTATAGTTGACCTAAAATTATATTCTCAACCACCAAAGCTTTTTTAACATTCCGGTCGTATGTCTGCTCTCAGCCACCACAACAAGGAATCATACGAATTTTAACTCTATTCATTCATGTATCAGCTTATAACTTCTCTGGAATACTCTTAAGAGTCTAGGTGACCTTATCATGAACCAAAACATTGCTCCAACAAATCAAAGATAACGAAACTCAATATAAAAAATGCGATCGTTCCACACTCGCCATGCAAAACACCATGGCGAGTCAGTCGCCTTTTAAGAGTGAAGAAATCGACGAGCATCGGAGATATTTCGCAGAATTTCAAATAAAGCTTCACAAATTTAGTTTAACTGAAATCTGGCAAAAAGAAAGTAACTGAAAGAAGTGTGGTCGAAAACCAGGACTGCATATTAGAGACTGTTTTCACTGATACCACACATTGGAAAATATAAAATATATTTTTTAAATAAAAACATGTTATATGAAACACATTATTATCTAAACCAGAGGTTCTTAAACTTATGTAGTCTTAAGCAAAATTTATTTCGAGGACCCCCTCAAATTTTTTTTTGTGGACTCTATCCCAACCCTTCTGACTCAATTTTTCAAACGAACATTTCTTGGTCAAAATAAATCTTTTTATAATGTTTTCTATAAATAATTCCACGAAAATATCTTGTTCAAGTATAGATAAATATTATTTTTATGTTTTCGCGGACCCCCCGATAATGCCTTTACGAGCCCCCAGGGATCCGCGGACCCCAGTTTAAGAGCCACTGGTCTAAGCATACATCTAATGTCAATAAATAATTGATAAAACTTATTTATCCTTCATAATCTTGCACGTTATGTATCAGTGTTCTTTCAATGGAAATTAATTCCGACCATTACGACATCCATCTCCAAATTTAATACGTCCGCAAAGGGTTAAACAATATTCTTAAGTAGGATTTAGGAACAATATCTTGGTGGTCCTGCCTTTATTCGATATCTTATGATCAACTATTATAGATTCAATAAATCAAGAATAATTGAAATGATCCAAAATTTAATGTCATCAAATGTCCAATAAGAATGCAAAATGAATCCTTCTGATGCTATATTATATAAATAATAGATGGAAGGCATATTTTTAGATATTTGGGTATATAATTTGTACAGGATGCGGTGGATCAATAATTTACAGCATCAATCAACTGATAAGGATTCTCTTTAATAGCACAGCGTGCATATGTCAAAAGTCACTTTCGAATGTGATAAAATTTTTCAGGATCTTTGTCATGTTGTCATCCCTCCACCCGACGATGAACAAAAGAGGGCACAAAAACTCGTCGTAGAAAAAACTTTTCCCATATCCCATCATTCAGGGGGAGCAATTTTTCTGTCAAACACGCTTGATTCGCAAAAAAAGTTATATCGCCGGAGCGTTTCGGCTTTTTGCTCCTAACTCGTTTCCAGTACACGCCGGTGTATTAGGAGGCGTTTTTCGGCAAAATGTAAATTCTAGGGGCTGCTAACATCCGGTGGATGCGAATGAGATTTTCATTTGGACAAATTTAATAAATTCGAAATCAAATGAGCGTTAAATTTTCATGTTGTATTATATTAAAACGAATAATGAAAGTCGGCAATAAATTGAGTACGTGCTGAGAATGACGTTCATTCTGTTTAATGATATTTAAATTAAAACGCGACACACTCAAAATATTTATCATTTTATGATGAAGCACCAATTCATTTATATAATATATATAGCCTTTATTAATTATACAAAAAATGGGGATAAACTTGTATAAATGCACCCTCAAGGAATATTCTTTATCTGGTATAATTAAGATCATGTGCATTGATATAAAACGAATTTAATCTCCTCTGGATAAAACAAAGTATCTCGGAATATAATATTTCTAATATTTCTGCCGATTTAAATAGATTTTTTTTTAATATATTGCCAAAAAATTGAGACGATGTGTATTCGTCGAAATGCTAGCAATGCCTTCTGAACCACTTTATTACCCCGCGCTGACTCAGTAGTCTGTTTCTACTATTCTTCCTTGTTTACTCAAACAACAAGTTAAATTTCCCACGAGGGAAGTAAAACAATTTTCCGACCTAAATTACCTTAAAGACGCATTGTCTTGAGTAACTCCATCCCTTAAGAATGCGTCTACTGTTTTTGTCCGACATTATATATGATCAACATATTCAGATAACGCACTGTTCTGCTTTCGTTGATAGTCTTCCTTTATCTCAGGGATGTGTTTATTTCATTATTTAAGGGTAAATAAAGACATTCCTTAAACGAAACTACAATAAAAACCGCAAATTTATGTTTAGAGAAATTATATGTACGCAGTGCTTTCAATTATTCAATTTCACTGCTAAAAAACATTGTTAGATTTTGTGAACCAAATTATGATCTGAGCAGGCGCTAACTTTTTTACGGTCACTCAATGTTTCAATTAATTAGCAGATTTAGATCAATTATTTCTTACAAAACAATGATTAATTAGGCTTCGTTTGGCGACAAATGGTTTTTATTTTAACAGAATTCAGAATTTAATGATTCCTTTTATTTGCATAAAAATAATGTGATGCTTAACTTAATATTGTTTCGGTAAACTTAGCGCTTAAATTACAATGTAGTGAAAGTAGTAACACTTGATCTGGCGCTTAATTTTTATATGCCATTAGAGGACAGCTACAATAAGCTAATGTTTGATTATTCTTGTAATTCCAAAAACATAACGTGACATACAAATAATAGAGATAATATAATGTTATTCTGTTGAGTTCTTATCGACATCTCTATTAACATGTTTGAATCTTAAGGGAAGCTTATGCATGTTTCTGTATGTGTTTATAAAAGAACACTGTATGATGTTATTCATTATATATAAGCGACGAAAGCTGAGAAAAATCTCGTCTGCAATACTTTCTTTTGAAAATAAATACGTCTTTCTTGTTCCATTGAAGTTGCACCACTAACACAATCAGTGATATTATACGAATCCTAATTTTACATTTCTACGCGCTTTTTGGGCAAATTTAATTTTTGGCTCCCCGCCCTGGAAAAGGTTGGACTCAAAGGCAGGATGTGAGGGATGTAAGAAAATCGGGTCAATCGGGGGGGTGGAAACCGCCCGAGAAACATTAGCTGCACACGCCCAAGGCTGTATTATGAAAATCCTATTATTTTCTTATATCCTTTCTTCTTTGCAATGTCATCATTTCGTCGAAATTTAGCCTACGGTGGATTCGGAAAAATCCGGCTTGAATGCGAGATTCTAAGAGATGTGGGGTAATTTGATTAAGGGATTATTTTATACCAATCTGACAAAGTATCAGTTACACGCGAGGCTTCATGCGCATTTTTTATGACGTCTCTTCCTTAATCAAATGTCGCAGATTTCCTTCGGCGTATAAGAGCAAGTAACAAAGAATTTATATTTAATTCATATTTTACATGTAAAATGATCGAATTATTCATCTTTCGTGATGAGATCAGAGAAATAATCATCTTATGTGCGTATAAACGATTTTTGGAATGACAGTTAATAGCCTTTTTTCTTTATCAATAATACTTGTATAGTCTTTTCTTTATTATAAATGTCATATTATATCAAACAATTCAAAATTCTTTAATGGAAAACTTGATTTTACTTGAAAATATTACCCAAATTAAAAGTTTTACTTATTTTGAGATTAATAATGAATTTTAAGCCTATTGGAAAACTTTTGCCATTCTACTCGTATTAAAAAAAATCTGTTGCTACTTACGAATTAGCATCTTCTAATTATTTCTTCGACTTTGTTTCATTTAATTGCAATAAAATCCAATAACGATTATGCATTCAATGCAACTATCAAATCAGATAAGGACATACCATGATATGCATATCAAAATGCCTCTTCTTTAATTTTTTTTTTTTAAAAAAAATTTCTCCCACTTTTTGTCTAAACCCTTGGATTAATTGATTTAAATATCTGAACAGGTGACTACGTAGGATGTGATTAAGCTCCCTAATTTAAATCCTGGATGTTTTCTTTTTTATGTTGAAAACCGTGTCTATTTATTTGCTTGATATCCAAATATCAATTTTGTTTAATTATACAATAAGTTCAATATGGTTATATCATTATCCAAGATAGAAGCACTTCCAGATCTAAGTGATTCCTTCATATTTCCACTTCTTGATTTAAACTCTCAAAACTGTCCTTAATAATAGTTGGATGGAAATACGTCTTTCTAAAAACCTTTAAATATTTATAGTGAAAGTCTAAAAAAGAAGCATAGTGTAGCGTGGGAGTAATTTGCGATTGATTTTATTGATTATAAAAATAAATTAATTAATTTCGTCGTTTAATATCGATTTTTGGTCGTCAAAGCGGGCCGTTTTTAATTACGTTCGGACCTCAACCGTTCTTAAGGGTAGGCCGAGCTAATTCTTGCTATTCCGTTCTGGACGCTTTGGGGACCAGTTGTGTTGATTATTGGCGACTCATTTGCCGCCAATTTCGCGCTACGTTTCCATCATCAAGCCTCTGCGTCGTGATCGTCTGCCGTATCACAAAATGGTAAATAAAATTTATTAAACGAAGTTCATCATGTTTTAATTGTTTCCCTATCGTTTTGAGGTTTCCTCCTTTTTGGTGTCGTCGTATGAGCGGTCGAGGATAAAGAATCGCCCCCTCGGCGGAGGTATACGCATTTTTCCGTCGCGGATGTTTCGAGTTTGTTTCGGTGCCGCGGGGCTCCTTCACCCCTGAGGGCGGAGCCCCCCTCGCTTCTCGTCGAGGCCATTCAGGCCGAGATGAGAGGCGCAGGGGTGCGTCCGGCCTCCGGAGCGCCCCGCGATTCGAGACGCCCCTCGTGGTGGTCTGCTTGAGGCAGCTGCGACGAAGATTGCGGGCCCCCGAAGACGGCAAGGGGTTTAAACGCAACAATAGAATACCTTGTTTAATTTATCTTTAACAATAAAATGAATCTTACAAGAATAGATGTAATAAATACTTACAGTGGAGCTTAACTTGATAGTGTATCTACACAAATTGATCATATATTTCCCAACTATAATACAGAGTTACAAATCATTATAATATTTATTACGTTTCGTCATTATTATTGCAGTCAAATATTCAAACTTCACAAGGGCTCTACTTAATATAATACATTTTAATAAGTTATTACATTTTCTTTGGATAAATTTCAGGGATAAAATATAAACGTGGGCGGGAGTTTGAGCACCCACCACATAAGGGTATATCAAAGTTTTGCAAGATCTCGAAAATTAGTTTTCTCCGGTTTCTTAATTCCCGCAAGGCTCATCCCGTCCGGAATATTTTAATACAATTGCGATACTCCGACTTATCTATATTACAGTACTACTAGCCTTAATTAAGTTTTACGGACCCTCATCGGGGAACAGATTATTTCTTACTGGCCCAAAGAAACTGCCAGCTCGATTGTAAAATAAATTAGCCGAAATAAAACGGGAGTACATAATGAAATTTGCGCTAAAAACTCTGCGCTCCCGGGCAGAATACGCAGCAGTTAGCGTGTGGCAATCCCGTCGCTGCAAACCCGTCATTTTTGTTTTGTCCCGTCAAAACTTCCCATAAACAGGGGCCCAAGTAGGCCATCAGATGCCGAGATTAGGCCTCTCTTCCCGGAAAAGTCGCGGATCTAACCGCGCTGCGAAAGACGAAATGCGATGCTAATCGTCGCGGAAAATTACTTTGAAGAACTGCCAAGTTTGCTAATTCGCAACGATATCTGAGACGCACATGCTTAAGGCTCTGTTTACTTGGAGATCCAAACAAAGCCTATTTCTTCGATAAGCTTCAGTGATAACGTAAGCCAACCTGAAGTGTCGGAAATTTAAACGCCCAAATCAACGTCTTTATTCGGTGGTGGTGTTGAGCAAACCGCATTATGCGGATGGAGCTTACAGTTGACCCATAATGTTGTGTTTAAATATTTAAAACTCTTTTGTAATAAGATGTTTGTTTCCATCTATTAATATAAATAAAAAATACATTATGAATACCTTAACACAACATGAAGTAAAACTTCTATAGTTAAGTAGGGTAAACTGGACCGTATGTCACGAAAATTGAAACGATCCCTATTTTCCGACTCTAAAAGAGAGTAAAAATAAGAAAAATAATTTCTAATCTCTTGAGGTCGGGGACAGCCAGAGACGTAGAGTGTCTTGTACGTTGAGTTTGGAGAGAAACAGACAGAAAGAGTATCTTGCGTATATCGTACGATTGCGTATATTAACCTAAATTTATCGACTAATAATTATATGTGAATGATATAATGAATCGATTTCAAGTACATATATTGTTTATGCTTACTTGAAGAAATGACCGAATACTGTGTGCTATCGACAGTGTTTATTTATTTATATACAAGCTCCATACAAACTCCGACGGTACTGATAGATAAGTGGATTTGTACGGATGATAAGTAGCGGACATACAAATATAGTACCTACATTTATGTTGATTTAAAATTAGCCCACTGCTCAAAGGTTTAGTAATGATTTGAAAAGAAGCGCAGTTGCATAGTTACGCGGTATATTGCTGTAGGGCATGCGTAGCGCGGGTTAAGAGGTTAGTATTCAAAAGTTTACGTGACGACCGACTGTCTCCCTCTCTCCACCGCATTTTGCGCGCATTCTTCTCCTTCTCCCCGCCCCGCGTCCCGCTCCACCCCGGCTGTTCTTCACTTCATCCGACTAATATGTGCTAACATAGTGCATCCGTTAAACGTCTCGCAAAACAAATTCCGCACACGAATAATAATTGTGCTAATCGTATAATATTTACAAAGATGCGCACAACTACTTCCCAAAGTTTTATCGCAATCAGATAAATGATATAGGAATGTATCCCTAGCAAACCGACAGTACGACTGTACGATGACATACATTAATTTTTATGTATATAGATTACACAGACATGAAATTTTTCATCATTTCTAGCTTGTTCAGCTAAAAGCAAAGTAACAGATTTCTGTAAAAAATAGAGTATTAATTATAGCATTTTCTGACAGTAAATCTGTATTAATATTACTTATATAAATACCATCAAAAGGCAAGGATATTTTCCCAAGAAGTTTGTATATTTATCATAATATACAATAAGACACTAATGAATTCCAAAATTCCATTGTTATTTCATAGCAGCTAAATATATTTGTCAGCTAATTACATCACCGGCTTGATAATATTATAAATCTTAACCAATAACCTGATTGCCGTTGATGGTATTTCCGCATAAATTTGCGGCATCCATAAATAGACCTTTTATTCGTGATTCTTGCCATAAATTTGCTCGCTAATGGTATTGACATGCTTATTGACAAGACCCATCCATCAAAATGTTATATTACCGCAAATGAAGAATACAATTATCATTTAGGAAATGGGCGAAAATTAAAGTTCAAACTCCGGAAAATGGCCAATTAAAATGTATGAGTGGATTTTTTTTTTCGTTTTTATGGGGAAAAGTTAAATATTTTATTATTTTCGACATCCAGTTCCGACTCATAATAAAGAAGAAAAATAATAATGAAATAATTCGCAAGCGAGCGCCCAAACTTTTGATAGAACACAACCTAACTCATTAAAATGCTGAATGAAGAAAAATTAAATTTCGCAACTCGAGCTGCCGAAATTAATTTCAATTAAGTCTTTATTTTCCTTCTATTATATTTATTATGATCAAATATATTTTTGAACAAATTTCATTCTGTTGTTCCACGTGTATTTTTCGCATACAATATCTAAAATATTTTATTTTTCGCTCGTATTTAACATATCGGGGCTTTTAATTAAATTAATGAATGGACGGGCCAGCACGTGCTGCCCAGACAAAATAGTTTAATAAAAAACGCGTTGTCGCCCCGACTTAAATTTCAATGGGGGTAGTTTTGTTCGACTGGGGGAGGAAATGCATACGAAATGCACCGGCGGTAAATTTGAACCGTTTCCCATTTGCGTCGTAATTAAAAGCAACACCAGATGACACCACGTCGGTAATTAATTCGACTGAACCCCTGTCCTTCCTATACTACTATATCCAGACGGTGAATAAATTAATTAAAATAGATCCTTTTGTCTTTCTATTCTGAAATCCGCCAGGAACCTAATGCGATTAACTCGACATATGTCGATATATTTTTTTATCGGGTTTTTCTATTTTTTGCAGTAAAATTCATTAAAGATCAATTGATTTTTTGAACAACAGAACTATGTGAGAGAAAAAAGGATAATGCAATAATATTTATTTTAACACTAATATTTCCCATGTCTAGTCAGTTTATATTGAGTTATGGTTCAGGAAACATGTATTTAGATTATCATTAGAATGTTAAAGTTGCCATTGAGATAGTCTTTCTTTTTTAGATGTCTTTGTTTGTGTCGCTAATCGCACAAAAATATGTTTGAAATATTTATTCATTTTTAGCAAAAAATACTATTAATTTTTTGGATCAGATATCCGTAGTTACTCCTCAATCATCATTAATTTAAAAAAAATAATCTCAGTGTATGACAAAAAAACTGGTCAGATCATAATAAGTTTTTAGTTAATGGCTTGCAAACGATAAAAATATTTTGATTATATTTTTGTTAACCTGAATGGTAGAAGTGTTACCTTTTAACGCTCTCGTCGCCCACCCTGAATCAGTGTTGTTTCACACGGGACCCAAATTCGATAGTCGGAGCGTAAACAGAATAAATAGCGATGTGATATTATACACTTAAACCTTTTTTGTGCGGTATATGCGAAAAATCGGACAAAAAAATCGCATAAAAAAAGCTATGACTTACATAGAAAAGGTGAAGATGTGTTCCATGGATTTTAAAATTCGCATAACTTTGAAACAGATATAGAAAATCGCATAAAAAAGGTTAGCAAAAAAAACAGGAAAACAATAAAGCATCTGACATCTGGCATTTCAAATGCCAGATATCCAATAGAAAAATTCGAATTATCCTAATTACAAATTATCATCGCTGTATGATAATTTTCAATATGATTCAAATTTGCTCTCTTCTTCGGAAGAAGTAGTATACTCAGTGTCAATGTCACCATTGTTCTGTGTAGATTTTCTCTTTCGAACAATATAATTCATAATTAGTAAAGATGTCACTATAGTCTCTATATTAAAAAGAATCACAAAATGGCGACTGTTTAAAAAAAATTCAGTCAAGACATTTTTTGGCCTTATTTTGTCAAAGTTTTAATTTTTTTAAATTGTTAAAAAATAAATTTTGTCATAAATATAGTAGGAATAATAGGGGGCTATATAGAAAAGATTCGTACTCAGTTTGAAATAAATTATTTAATTAAAACTTGTAATATGTTAACCGTGTTGAAAAAAGTAGTTTCGAGAAAAACGCGTTAAAAGATTTCATTATGGTAGGACCGACCAAGTTGCCGCGTCACTAAAATGGCTATAACTCCGTAAGTAGTTGGAATTTTGGAAATTCCTTTGGAGAATGTATTTTGAAAGTCGTAACATTGGAAAATTAAAAAAAAACAAAATCAATTTTTCAAAAGTTTAAACCCGAATAAGATCCGCATAACTTCGAAATCGCACAAAAAAAGTCGCACAAAAAGAGGTTTGAGTATATATATGTATAAAATTTCAGTGCACTTACCCCAGAACCTTTATTCGGTTAAAAAGCATACTTTTTTATAATATTTTAATTTTATGTATAGTGTATAATATGTATATTTTAATATATGTTATATATTTTTATATTATGTTTATTTTATAATTGCAAGTGCTAATTCCGTTAAATAGAAAAGAAATCATTTGTTAAATTGTATTTAAGTGGAGGAAAAAAACGTCTACCAAATTAAGCGACGGAGCCTACGCGTGGGAACGCTCGTCGAGCAAATCTGGTGGACGCGGCGACGAACGAGTTAAATGTTGTTAAAAATAAAATTGAACGATATGAGCTAAAAGAAAAATCTATATTTTTAGCATTAACTAAAATTATAATTACATATGTGAGTTGAAAAATGAACTTAATATCCAATATATTTCAAGATCTTTTTAAAGTCATAGTTCATTATTCAAAACAAAGCGATTCTTAATGCTCGGCAAAATCCGACTCTGTAATTTTTCATTCGCCCCTATATCGAATCAGGCATAGTTACTATAATTTCCACACCGGCCGGCGGAAAATCTGGTTAATCAAATGGGTTTTTTAATTGGAAAATGAGAGAAAATCGCTGCTATAATTTTTCGGCTTCCTCCGGAAACCGTGAGCCAGACGCCTAATCACTCTTCCCGTTTGGCAACTCATTTCCGGTCATAATTAATACAGGGGCGATTGCGTTCTCCAATGTCAGGTGAAACATGCAAATGTGCAATTGAAAAATTCTCAATTTTCCGCGATGACGCGTGCTATTTTTTCATCAGCCTTTATTGGCCTCCATTATGCGGAGGCGTTTAAGCAGAATGGAGCCACGTTTTAACTCTTTTTTCCGTAATTCAGTCAGCGTCGATGTGTGCAAAATTGACTTTAAAAATACATATGTTGATGAAGAGCAGTTAAGCGGTGGCTCAACTGTCTTTTTCAGCGTTTTTAATCCATGCTTCAAATCAAGCTCCGTGTAAAAATATATATTATCTCATCGCGCTGTAAAAAAAAAACCATTTCGGTGACACGAGATACATTAATGCCGCTTTTTATAGTATAATAACTTTTATTGCTTAGTATAATATTACTCGTAGGTGATGACGTGTTGATAAGAGTGGCGTGATGATACTGTATTAATTGAATTGCGTTGTCCAGCGGGAGTGTTATTACAAAAGCACCGCCGCTCATTTCACTTATTTTCCCCTACATTATCAGCAATATAACCGAGGGATTTTAGGGAGGATTTGGGTGAGAAACAGGCAACAACCCCCTGTTCTACCCGGCAGTGAAATAAAAAGGAGATAATAACCACAGGTAATTTGCATACGGCACGCTGCTGACTGTCACGCTCAGACAAATGAGTTTCACACTCGAATCGTCGCGTCCATTTCCGTTTGCTCGCGGCGCGTAGTTGGAATGTGACCCGGCATTGCATCGAGTCCTCTGGGATACAACGGTTCTTTCCCGGTTAGCCCATATGTGTAGGGTCACCTATGCAATTTTTTCGCACTACAACACCTCCCTTTATTTGAGCGTGGAAATATTTTTTTTATAGCGACATTCGGAAAAAATAATCGCAATCTCTCCGAGTTATTCTCGTACATGCGAAAAAACATGAAAAATAAATTGCTGGGACGTGCACGTTGCTTCAAATTCCTGTACCTATCAAATGAACATAAAAATATTTTTTAAAATATGGATACTAAACTTTTTAGCGGCATAAATTAGCAAAAACCGTTTCAGGATTCAAATTAATGAAACTTGAAACCTTTTAAAAACACATCAGGATGAATGTATTAGCTAAACTGATCATAATAATATTATTGAATAAGGATGATAATTGATCATTCTTAATTGCATATTGTTCATTGAAAACTTATAATATTTATTAATAAAAGAAATAGTGTTTAAATGTGTATAAATTATATTAAAACAATAACCCTTTGCTCTTGGTATAAAGGTGCATCTAGTCATTTTAAATGAAATCAATCAAATTTACGCGTCAGGAAGTCCTTAAGCAATGAAGGAGAAAGATAAAGGAATGCATCCAGTCATCCGGAAAACTCATCATCCAAGTCCTCTGTTATTAAAAACATTTTTGAAGAGCGGCTTTGTCTCGATTTAATATTATATTATTTCAAGCTTCATTCATCTAAAAACTTAATAAATCGTATCACAACTTTAATCAATATAATTGATAATAAACTTTGAATGATATTGCAAGATGAAAGTAATATTTAACATTTCTCTTACCGTGCTAAAAAAAACACCCGTGCGCTACGATGATATGTATTTGGTACACCATATAAAATTCTGAAAAAATCTTCATCACGATATTCCCATTATCAGAGTCAAATTGTAGTAAATACATAATGATGAAGGAAAAGTTAACAACTAATGCAGAATTAATAATTTGAAGAATTGCCTGCGAAATAAAATTTTAAAGATGTTCTGTGATCTAAAATCTTTTAAGATTTAAAATTAAATCGACATAAAAACTCATGTTATTAATACAAATTTTGATACAAAAAGAGGCAGGATAGAAAATAAATTGAATTCTTCATGAAATAAAACTGGATTGATTGAATACAAACAACTAGTTTGATACAATGATTATCAGAAATGTCAAAAATTCATAATTTACATTATTTTTTAAGTCCCCTTTTATATATATTTCGGCTTTTGCATTAGCTATTATCATTCAAATTGTTACGCATTTTTGTATCTGTTTATAATTATGAATATTTATGGGACCTAATACATCATTTTATGCCTATAAATGTAAAAAGAAACAATTCTCGATGCTGAATAATTTTTTGCGTTAATAATTTACAATTTAAGAGCCACGGTCTGATTAAAATGCATTAGTAATGACCCATCCAGACAAAATTCCACTAAATGCGAGTAATTATTTTTTAATCAATCACTATACCGGCATACACAACTGTGACTGTCGGCCCTAACCCCAGATCGTTGAATACCCAAATGTGCTCAGCAGCCCCTTCGCTTCACTCATCAACCCCCGAGGTGTATTTTTATTTTCGAGTTCCCTTTTCGAATACATTATTTCTAACTAATCAATGCATTTAAGAGGGACTTGCGACGCTGTTTTTGTAATAATAGGATTAAAGATATTGAAAAAATACAAAATTAAAGCTGCGCCAAACAGGGGATGAGATATTTGCATTATATAAAAACAGCAAATAAGAAAAAGCGCATTGAGAATCTAAAATAAATTAATCATTTTTATTTGTCCACATTAAAAAACAGACAGTTGGTAATGAATTATAATATTTGAAATCTAATTAAAAACTAAAAAATATATTCAAATAATACTAAGGTTTAATTAGGGGGTAGTTTAAGTATTTAAAATAAATTATATGCCTTAAAAAACTCTGTTGAAAATTTAAAAGCATTTAAAGACTTACAACATACAATATTTCAATATCTCTTTTAATAAAAGAGAGATTGAAACTTCGCCTAAAAGATGGAAAAGAGTTGTAAATACAATAATAATGGAAATTATATAATTGATTGAATAATTAAAATTAAATCGTAACAATTTTTTTTCTTTTTAATTCGAAATAATTGATTACTTATGGGTCCCCCTAATACACAGTATTTTTTCCACATTACTGACGAGTCAGATTGTAAAAAGATTTTTGTGAGAGAAGATATTTGATATGTATTAAAAAATAGGGAGAATTTTTTAATGCAGAGTAAAACTTAAATAAAACTCAAATACATTAGAACTCACGAATTTATCCATAGTATATAATAATATTTGATAGTTTAATAAATATCGTTCTTATTACGCATTTGATTCAAACAACGACAAAACAACTCTTGTCTCTAGGGATTATATTACTCCTGATTTACGTGTCAGTTCTATTTCTTTGAGGGTGATTCCAAGAATTGTTTGGGCTCTTGTTACATTATATTTGTCGAGATGTCTGATAATCATAATTTAGATAAATATTATATCATATCAGTTAATATTTGATATTTATTTTAATAAAAATGCGTTTTTTACTTTAAAAATGTTGATATTGAGAAGCTCTGCATAGAGAAGTGTTCGCAATTAATTCAAACAATTCTCAGCTTATTATTTACATACAATGAATACATCACTCCAAAACATAATCCACCTGGCTGAATGTTCCAGAATCTTAAAAATAGGTTTCGTTCCGCGGAAACAAAACAAATGGCAGAGGTATTCGCAATAAGCAGATTTTTATTGCTTTTTAAATTAAATTAGGTCAAAGAAAAATGGCAAAGCATGTGCTTCTCAAAGTTCTACCGTATTTTATTTTCGTCCCACAAGTCCCGCTCTCCTGCTGAGAGCACACAAGGGTCCCTCCGGCGCCTCACACCCCGGGAGGCTTCGCAGGACTCGCGTCACGCTTCCCAGGA
Source organism: Stenopsyche tienmushanensis (assembly GCA_008973525.1). Lineage (NCBI taxonomy): Eukaryota > Metazoa > Arthropoda > Insecta > Trichoptera > Stenopsychidae > Stenopsyche > Stenopsyche tienmushanensis. The sequence continues at coordinate 21,567 of WACJ01000146.1, forward strand.
GCTCCCTAAGTGCTGTCACATTTGCTCGCACCGCACCCGATCTGCCGAAGGGGGCGGCGCCCCCCGAGCACTGGCAATTTGAATCACCGCTCTTAATAAGGATTTTTGCAGGGAAAACAAAAAGACCCTTAATGGCACGCGACATTTTTGAGAAATGCCCCATTCAAAGGGAGAGTTCAGTTGCCGATTTTTAAAGCGAGTTTTTATTTTCCGGTACGTGCGAGAAAGGGTCTTAATTCGCGGTTATTGTCTTTAACACTCCGAAAGGCTTCACTTTTAATGAATTATTATATTTAATTTGAAGATAAATCGTCCTTTTTTACCCAGGCATAATTAGCTTCGGATAAAGATTGAGTGGTCTCCCGCATTGGGGGTGAATTTATGTTTCAACAACTTTATACGCTATCGAACAAATTCGAATAATTTCTGACTTTTATATATACAACTATTCAGACGAGCGAAACAAAATTAATATTGCCTCTATTCGCCATGATGGAAATTCTTCATCTTTGATGAAATATTTTAAGAAGCCAATAGTTCAACAACATTTTTATGTGCCATAAATAACTGATTGAAAATAAGACATTTGATTTATATACCCCCCGTATAAAAAATAGCTTCGAAAGAATTTGGACGTAGGCTACGAACAATTGAATCATTGGAAAAAGGACCGACTCGAATACGAAGACCCAGTAAAAATGTGTTTCAACACCCTTAAAAGGAATTGGAGGGGGTCTTCTAGCAAAGTTCAAAATTAAATTTATGTGAACCCGAAATAATGGATACACACATAGCGATGATGTACGCGTACATCCAAGAGTTTATCTCCCGTGCTCTTATTTACCGTGTAACATCTTACCGCAGCCGTGAAAAACCCTTTCATCGGATAGTTTGCGGGTCCTGGCCGACCACACTATATATTGTATATTGTTATTGACCCACGAAAGGTTGTGGGTCGAATAGCAGGAGTCAGGAAGCGAGTTTGATTTGGGACACCTAAATTGCTTCCCGTGCAGGTGACCCTCTATTAATTTATGGGGGTATAATTGACTGTCCCAAACGCTTTACGAACCCGAGTCTTTAGGTTCAATAGGAAAGGCACGCGATTTAACGCTGATTTTATCAAAGGGTCAACTCCACGACCATAACATATCGTGTTTGTTTCCTTATTTCTAATTCTTGCTTTTTTCACAGCCCCTTGCGATGTGATCGCAGTTTTAATGAAACAGAAAGAAAATAAGGCTTAAGAACTGGGAAGGTTGTTAAGTTTACTTTTCATGCCGCAAGCAATTCAAATTAAAGACAACTCCCAAATGATGAACTATTTGAATCGATAGAATGCCATATTGTAAATGAAAATCAAACAACTTCAAAATAATTTTAATTAATTTTATTCACATTTTTAAAAATTGCAAAATTATTGTTTTAAAATTGCAAAATTACAAAAGGAACAAGATGTTTAAAGGATGATGAATAGATGGCTTCTAACCTAAAATCTATTTTCCTTGAACAAAGAGTGACTTTAGCTGCGAGACTACAGGCGATTCCAGCAAGAAGAATACGTCTTCCCGCAGCCAAAGCTAGCAAAGGGAAAGTTTATAAATTTCCCTTATTTTTATTAAAATGATTAAAATTAGCATTATCACGCCGAGTAGTTTTTCACTATCTTCCAAGAAATTCGGATCACGCTTAAGCATCAGTTTATCTGCCTGTATTTTTATCGATGGGAACGTATGTGTGAAAAGACATAGATGAAATAAATTACTAAACTGATTTTTCTCAATATAATGTAATAATATAGATTTTTTGATAGCAAATATACGTTTTATGAAGCATTTGAAGAATGGCAATCTTTCATAAACTGGAGAATCCCTTGTAAGTATTTCGACATGCCCGTATTATATGCAGGCATAAAAGAAGCGATGCTGAAAATTATTGGGCGTTTTTCACGCATTCGATAACATTATTTCCAGCTTCCTTTTATAAAACTATTTTCGCAAAATGCGTAGAATATTCATACGTTTCATCAATGGCGGAAAGGAAAACTCCGAAAGCGAAGAAATAATAATAAAGGGAAAATCTCGTATAAGCGAAAAGTCGGCCGGCATTTAGATACACATTTTTTCCACAACCTTTTTTTTTGGAGGCCGCCATACCTTTTATATTATCCATTTACGAAGGGAATAAAGAAAATATATATAATAGTCGATTGCCCATATTTCTCCTTTCGCTTAGTTCTAACGCCCAACTCATTCAGCAATATTACCCTTTTATGGGGTTCACCTTTTCTCTCATTACACTTACTCAAATAAACCGGCTTTTCCTAATGTACGAGCACATTTTACCTTGCATATGTAATCTTGGAGCTCATACATTCGGATCTCAACCTATATGCTCTCTCGGAACATTTTTTCTGCAATCAAAGCCCGTATTATGCGAAATTCAAAGAGTGCCACATCGCAAAGACTAGGTTAAATTCGGCCCAAAATACATAAGTTTTTCATGTGAAAAATGTAATAAATTCACATAAAAAATATTTTTCAATATATCTGAAAACTATGTATCTATTAATACATAAATTAGAGATATTTCATAGCTTCTCTCAAATGTATACACGCCAGAAATTGTTTCGATTCCCAAGCGTGAGAATATACTAAAATACCATTACTAGTAGGAAATTGAGTGGTTAATAATTAAACTGGTTTAATACACCGCATCGTTTTGGTTTCATATTCGATAAGAACAGGTAAGTAAATGTGCCAATATTATACAGCTTCTTGGGCCACACTTTTCTGGACAATGAATAAATTATTTCGTAGGTCGGCAATATATTAACTTGAGAAATATCCTTCAATTTAGAATATGCTCATGGGAAATATGCGTGAAATATTTTTCTTCCAGATCTAATTATTAAATATAATTACAAACGCAACCAAATGTTGGTATAGTGGATTAGATCGTGGACTTATTATTATAAAGGTTCGGATTTAAATCCAGATTGTGGAAAAAAAATTTCACCGTACCAACAAATTTGGGAGATCGGAAATATTAATATTTATGATCGATCGTCTCAATCCAGGTTTACCCTAATTTCCTGAACTTGAAATATATATATAATGATGATTTTGCCAATCACTCATAGATTCCCTCCTCTCCTACTTTTCCAAATAATCCTATCCTTAGTTTACCACGCGTGGATGGCAACGGGAAACCACCACATTAAACGTCCGATGGTTCGGATATGGCAAATTAAGAAGAATTATTTAACATAAGAAGAAAATATCAAAGTTTAAATTATTATTCGAGCTTAATTTAACTAAATTTTACTAAATTGCTGGCTGTAACGAACGCTAAATGATGAACACACTTAATTTTGATTATCCCTCTCTTTAAAATGCATTTATTCTTATTTAAAATATACTTTAAAATCTTACAAATCATTCTTAATGATAAAACTTATTACGATATAGTTGTATCTTTTTTAAAATGCAAGTCTGTCTTTTCGTAGTTACCCACTGTTTTAAATTATTAGTGAACTTCTCCCCCTATTACTGCAATTTTATTTAAGTTCATATACTAAAAACAGCTCTTTGGAATATGTATAATGCAGTTATTATGGTTGAATTCTATTTTAAAGATATTTTTATTTTAAATTAAAGTAGTCGTTAAATAAATCGTCGTAAGTAGATTCTCGACAATCTTAATCACAAAAAAAATCTTTTATTTCTCATTTAGAAGGGTTCAACATTTTAATGATCCGCCGTATCTGACACCAGTGTAACATAGAGAACAGGCTAATTGCGAGAGGAATACATGTTACCACGGCCAAGGTTTTTGGAATATTTCTTACAATAAATATTAAGATCTCCAAATATAGCTAGCAAAGTATATTATACTATATTAAATATTTATGGGGATAATCTCAAATAATTCGCTTATAAAAAAATTGAATAATTTTTTCTCGGAAGGACCAATTTTTATAATGGCTTTCATATCGCATATCTCGCTCCGTTGGTGTACTTTTGAAATTTCAATGTTTATTTCCGGAATCGAGCCTTCCTGGAAATCAAACGATATTTTTATTATAGCTCATTCATTCTAATGAAAATCCGCAAAAGAAACGTCTCTATCAAAGATTATCTCTAAGTAGCACTTTTTCTTTTTCAAGATCAGATTCACCGACAGTTTTTCTCCATTTTTCGCAGGAATTTCAATATTCCGGCATGGGAAGGGGTTGACATAATTATTGCTAAGTTCACAAGTCGGTAGACTCCCCACAAAAGGTCGGCATCCTCTTCTGGACCCTTTTGTTGTCGGAATACAGCCGTACAGATGTTATCACTACCCCCGCAGTGCGATATTCCCGTATACCATTTAGCTGGGACCCCTTTTAAGGGCCATTATATACGGGCACGAACGTAATAACCGTGAAACGCTTACAATATCAAATAACTTTTTCCGTTATTATATCACTACCTCGCGATCAGAGTTCAGACCTTAAATTCTCAGCCGTGTACAGCGATCGACCCTAATATTTCATCCATTCACAGGACGAACGTACTCTAATGAATATAAAAGGGTACAAAGTTCGCTTTTTAAAAATCAATATGGAAAACAACGATTCAAACCTTAAGATCCACATCGGCTTGCATTTAATCAATGGTGTCTTCAAACTTAAATTCTAATATATGATAATATTTGACATCTTTAAAATAGTTTTTTTTTAATTTTGTTAATAAATATTTTTATATATACATTTAAAGAACATATCTTTGTGTATAAAGATTTATGTTAAAATGAAAAAAAAATCGCAGTTTATTATGCTAAAATCATTGACCTAATTTCATTATAAAACAATATAGCCACGTCAAAGGTTAACTAGTTTCCATATCCTCTAAAATCAAGCTTGATACTCTATCCATATACCATTGATATTCAATATCCATGTAAAATACTTTACCATACATGTAATCCAGAATTTAAGTGCTACGATATTTAGATTCCACGCAACAACATCAATAACAAGGATGACTAAAAAATGTATTCAAATTTCATTTCGTACTATAATAAAAGTTTAAGAGCTTTGTGAATAAATTAGAGTAAATGAGTGCGAAGCTGTTAATTGATGCGGGAGGTGGCAGATCGTCTGTGATTCAAATTTGTGTAAATCGAGACTACATTTCTCTTCATCTGATTTGTAATTAAATATATTTTTAACCTGAAAATACAAAATAAATCGATATGAAAACAGGGGTTAAATGTTAAATTTATAATAGAGAATTACCATCCATAGCTGAAAAATTAATTTGTTCTAATTGGACTTGATCTAAACAATCCTTGACTATCCGGGTATTTGTTCATATTGATTAGTAAAACGAGAAAGCACCCAGAAAATGAGAGTTTGTTGATTTAAATCCAATTAGAGTATATTGATTCTTCCATTTGGATCATTCAAACTAAGGAGTTGATAATATGTGGAAAATATTATCAAAAAAAGCATAAATGATATTATGACATTACGCAAATCTTAAAGACAATTTCCATGTGAGACTTTTAAGGACTTTTTATATGCGGCTTCCCAATATGCCTTCCACGTATTGCTAGGTAAATCAGGCTAAAAAAATTTCCACTATCTACATTTAGAATCCAAAAATTAACCCATTTTGCCATTTAAGTCCATATTTTTTTAAATTGTATAAATTACCACATGTTTTTAAATTATCAGGTGACCCTTATAAATTTCATAATTAACCTTAATCTTTCAAATGCCGACACAACCAATTACATCTAATTGACACACTCTGCAAAATTAATGACACATATTTTTAGGAATGCATTTCGAGCTCACGAAATGCAGCTGTGAAGTGTCATGAACCCAATCAACTGCTTTAATTAGGTCAATCATTTTTATCAATGTAAAATGCTTGATTATTATTTTCAGCCAATGGTGACATCTGGTGATGCTTTTTTTCTGTCTGGGGTCATTCCGACCCTCGTTACGGATGCACTGACGTGCGGACAGACGTAGGTTAATTGTGAAACATACCCGGTTACTAAAATAATATTTATCAAACGAAATGTTGGAACAGCTTGCTTCTGCTCTACAAAATATCAAATTTGCCTGGCTTTTGACACGTGTGTGTCCAAGCCAAATAACGCCATGATTCGATTCAATATTCATGGCATTGAACACATTTCCCACGTGTCATACACAATAATTAACAATATTTCTATGAAATGCAAAACAGAAAATATTTTTTTAAATAAACCCTCGACTGGCTTATGGCAGCTGCGTTTGCGTCCATTTGACCTTTCAATATGCATATTTATTTAAAAATCGATCTTTATCGTTCTTCTCGTTCGTAAAATCGTTGATATTATCGACGCTTTGTATAATTTCAGCTTTTATCGGCCTCATTATTCATCGGTGATTGTAAAACTACTACCGTAAATAATAAGGACGGGGCGAATTTAGATTTTATTGCCATTTGTAATTTACGACATCCTGTGTGTGCTTTTGGAGTGTTGCAGAATTTACTTTGGTTTTATCCTAAAATAACAGGAACAAGGCGATATTTTGCAAATAATTAAGAAATAATATAAACAATTCAAATAAATATTTTTTTCGCAACATAAATACACCCCAAATTCGATGGCTCTACCGGAAGGGTGTTTTTTATCCTCGATAATTGACATTATGGCAAGTAAACAAAATTTAGAATAACTTACATTCGATACTGAAATTAACAACAATTTTCTTTTAAATGTACAAAATGCGTAATATTTTCAACTAAAAAAATCATTTTTGATCAAGAAAAATAAAGAGTTTTCAGACCTTTAAAAGAAAGTTTTCTGAAGGTTTACAACTTTTAAAAGTGACAAAATCTTACAAACAAGTAAAATTAAATACGGCTTGAAAATTTCAAAATAACTGAATGCAAAATGAATTCATTAATAATTAAAAACAGCGAGCGGCCATGTGAATATAAGAACTTCATTAGGTCATAATTTTAAAACCATCAGTTTTTGAAAATTGAAATGTCTCATCGTATAATCGCGACTGAAAAAACCTCATCAAATAAGCCGAACTCATCAGATATGAATATTTTGTATTATGGTTAGATGAATTGAAGTTTTAATATTTAAATGGGTAAATTATTAGCATTATAAATTAATAACACTTGGTCTGGTGTTTTCCATTTTATTTTGGTGTTGCAATATGATCTGCGTGTTAACACTTCAAATTCCGGACTCATGATTACGTGGTTTTGTTATATCTATCCTTTTGTCACCAATTTTGATGTCACCAACTTTCTTCAGCTCTTCCAAAGTTTGATATTCTCTGAGACCTTGATAGAAGAACGAAAGCAACCCTTCCTCTGCATATTTATCAATAATGAACTACCTTGAAGACGTATACATAGAATGTATACAGTGAACCTTCAACTTGAACCCAACCACCGTTCCTCGTTAACGCTTCCTGTCCTGGGCTCTGAACCCGTAACCCAATACTGGTAGGCCCTTGTGCCATTCGACCAAGGCGGTCTGCATAATAATCCGATCGAGCAAACGTAAATAATCGGTAAAGAGACATTTTTACTGCGATCGGATGTTATCTAATCTCATAACGTTTACACGGACGATTTTGATCTATAAATTTGTAGTCAAATTAATGTTCAATTGCGTATAAAATTTCATGGGAGCGGAGAAAGGAAAAAAGCGTCGTCTTTTTATGGTCCCGAACCCATATACCTCGTGTCATTACGTATAAAACGAGCCCAAAACATGCCCGAAATGTCCAATCGTAAAGGGAATGAATTCATCCACGAATCGTGCCCGGACCATCTTTTATTGCCCTGAATATATTTCATAATGAATTAGGCACCTTCTTGGACCCCACATCTTATAAAATAATATATTTAAATAACCATGTGAAAAGTTAATAGACCTCCACCTCGGTACCGTCTTCAATGGGCGATAACTTTCCTAAGTCGATCTTGTAACCGTATATTACATTTTCATCATTGTATTACCTGTTTACGATACAGTCACAAGATGGCATAAATATCTTACATAGTTATTGTAGCGGGAAGACGCATAATGTCGTCGTATAAAATTTTATCCCTTCGGATGAGATTGTGTGATTTATATTTCATATAATAACCATAAAAATTTCATATGGACCGATTGCACTCCGTGACACAGGACCCGAATCTGGGTTTCGTATTTATACATAAAACTTAATAGAGCATTCTCAAAGAACCTTCAATAAACATCAAAGAAAGTATCGACGACTTACAATAATATCATATGGAATAACATACGAATATTATTCATGTCTAACTATGTACAATCAGATTTAAGTATTAAAAGATCAAGTTCTGGGTATATGTTACATATCCACATCTTTTAAGAATGTTTTTCTTCTTGTTATAATACTTAAACTATACAAAATTATTTACGGATCTATACTTTTCTTAATAATATCTTCAATTTCATTAGAATTGTATTCAATCAAAACAAACGTATTATAATGATATATTAATCAATTCAGAATGATCAATTTCTTCTTCCATATCACAAAACCTTTAGATAAAACATTAATTATGACCAAATTTATTTAGATTAAGCAGTTACAATGATATAAAGATGAAATTTAGGGTATTTTTTCAGAATGTTAAAAAAAATGTATTTCGACAGTCCTGACTAGGGAATCCAATCCCGAGCCAAAATTTCGATCCCGGGATTTCGGGATTTCAATAGACAATCCCGGGACCAGTCCCGGGATCCCGGGATTGGGATTTTCAATATTTTAAGAAATTACCTTGATGAATTTGATCAAAAATTACTAATAAATCCATTTGTTCAATATGAAAAAAATCACTTGAAGGCCAAAGAATTTTATTTATTTAAGAAAAGATAAAAATACAATTCAAAAATAGATAAATAAAACACTAAAAAATTCAAATATCATTTTAAAAATATGCCCGAATTAACATTAACATTAAACATTAGTGTTTCGTCATTTAGTCTGGATCTGATTTTGGAAGTCAGACAACTTGCTGCTAAAAATGCACGCTCAGCTTCCACACTCGTTGGAGGTATCGTCATCAGATATTTAAATACTAGTTCGAGTTGATGATTGTGTGAGCCCTTATTTTCGTATAACACCATCAATGTAGTCACATTGATGACTGATAAAATTCTTTCCTGCTGAGACACAAACTAAAACTCGCAAAATTCCCGATTTCCCGACAAATTATTTATTTCCGTCGCTGCAGATGAATACTTATTTACTATAATACTTTGATGTGATTTGTAATTATATTACGTAGGAATACAAAAATTCTAAACCCCGTATCTATTATATTTCATATCGATATTCGCATTATTAGAATCGAGGTGTAGTAAATACATCACCGGTAGGGAAATGTTACTATAACAATTTTAAAAACATACATGTACGCTATATATGTATACATAGATTAGACAGTCACTGCTCCCGTGCGTCGCCTAAGTTCGCCAATTAGTAATTACGCCACTGTTTCCAAGCGTCCAGATTTCGTCGGGAATGTCTCTATTTAGTAGCCTTCATCGTGTTGGTGAGGTGTACGATTTCTGTTAGATAAAAAATTAAATCCCGGGATTTTCGGGATTACGTTTTCTAATCCCGGGATTCTTAAGTACCTAAAACTGTCCGGGATCCCGGGATTAGATTCCCTAGTCCTGACACAGGATCAATGTGCGAAATATAGCAAAAGATCCCTCTAATCCCCTTAAAACATATATCGATTCATGTGCCAAACGCCCTGTATATAAAATATTCGAATATTCAAATTATTTACTAACTTCATAATCGTTGTTGTAATTTTACGAATATTTGCGACTCTTAATAGCAATGTATCAAGCGTTTTAAAATCGAAAACGTTGCAATCAATTGATTGAGCAGAAATCCAGAGAATGACTTAAATGATGTATCCTTTTAAGATTCAATTGATTTCTTCTCATTTCCTTATATTTGCGGAGTTCCTGGATTACTCACAAATCCGTTTAGCTCTTAATGGTTTCATCAACAGATGAAAAACACATTTCTTGAATATTTTCAACTCGTAAAATATACAATAATGATCTTTATACTTAAAAATAGCGTTCTCTTTCTGCAAGAAGAATAATCGGATGTGTTTTTTTAAATAAAAGTTGTGGTACAGTAACTTTGAATAAACCTTTGCTCCAAAGCTTCAAAAAGGAATAAAAAAATCCGGATTTTACAGAGTAGATCCACAACTTAAAATGCCAAAGTTGCAATGGCAATCTTATTGTCGTGATTCAACAATTAAATAATTTAAGATTGTTAATGGCAAAAATATCATTGATTATATTAACATTAATAGAAGAGTATGTGTTACATAGAGCACAAATATAGAAACGCTTTCAATATTTGTATGTATATTCACTGAGTGCAAAATTAATTGGCAAACTTTATGGAACAAATCGTGCGTTATTCCGAGCAAAATAAAACCTTCAAACTTTCTTATCTCGATATGATCGATATGCCCAGGAGCTCATTGTAATATATATCCTTTGTCCGTTTGAAATGATTTTACTCATCCCTATCCGGATAGAAAAATAAACATGACCTCAATCCTCAAGTGGTTTTAGGATATTTCAATATTTAACAGCGACAACGACTTCTGCTAGGTTTCTAGGCCATGACCTTTTATCAGAGTCGTGCTAAAATGTAAAGGAATGGTAAGCTGCTCCGCTTTTTAAAGCTCGATCCAAAAGAATATCATCGTGTTTCTATTAAAAATATATAAAAATGAAATAAAACCTTTGGCTTTCAGATAATTTTATTATGATCTTATATTTTTTTAGCGCGCGATGCGATTATCTCTTTCTTTCCCACCAATTGCCGGTTTGAGTTGCACTTTTTGTGAAGTTCAGTCCAATTTACCCTGTGGCACCTATAAATGTTTAACATCATTCAAAATTCAACAGATGAATAAAAATGTGCACAGGAATAAATTTTTTGCCAAAAATTTCAGAAAAATAATTTAAGATATTTTATGGATTCTGTTATATTTTCATGCAGAATTTTGAATTATAGCGTAAAAGTATTTACACTATTTGATTTTGCTTTAACCATACATATATATGAATGGATTTGATGTTCTGAACACTTTTAACACTAAACTTACCTAGCGTGATATACATAAGGTTCGTTTTCTGTATAATAACCTCATATTTTATATTTATAGCAATAGCGCTTCAATGGCGAAAAATCATATTAGACCCTAAGTAAAATATCATAATATAAAAATGTCCACATGCCTGCATCATATATAGCTAGCGGTCGACGTTTGTACACATCATAAGCCCATTAATTTAGTAAGGGAGAAAATTAATAGTGAAGTTATGGCGACACTAATGTTATGTTATGATCGGGGAATACAACCCGTCGCTGCTTCGCGAATGAAAATGCATTTAAAATATAGTGGTGCACAAATGCCACGATATAATGCAGCCGCATTTGGGTACGTTAAAATGCATTTGCCTTTTGTTAATGCAGACACTGGTAGTGACTTTATTTAGGCGGGTTGGTAGCCATAATAAAATTTCTTTGTCATGGCGACCACGAGAACTACATTTGTTTGGTTTACGACCTTATAAATTTCGCCGTAGCGTGAAGAATGAAATAATTCTTCCATAAACGTATTGAGAAATAAAGTTGATGTGGCGTCAAATGATGCCCCATAAAGCAAATTCATCGAAATTTTAATACATTTTGATTCAGATCGTTCACGATGATGAATCGTGAGCTTACTTTGAAGCAAATTCAAGGTATAAATATCCTCTTGGTATGAAGATGACCTTAGTGTGCCCTATGATTTTGCACACGTATATGATCACCACGAGGAGATTAAGATATATGCACTTGGGAGAATAAATATGTCATGGTCTTGCATTTGATTGATCGCTCTCCTATAATCCCAGAGTGCAGCACAATTGCAGCATCAGTCTATTTATCACAGTCTTGGTTTTGCTCGGGGCCCACAGACGATATAATGGCGTGAAGAATGATAGCAAAAAAAGGTTACAAATCACAACGACCGGGTTGCAATATCAGACCAGGGTTATATCTCAAATGTTACACACTCGCCGCTAACATAATATATTGTATTTGAGGTGTCTTGTACAATATCTCCCCAGCCACAGTTTTCCAACACCCGGCACGGGGGATGTCTTATATATTTTCTTGCCGGTACATGATGATTTAGAAGTCTCTGAATATTTTCTGGGGAGAGTTATCGAATCTATAAATTATTTTAGCTATCGGTTATGTGAAACTTCTTGGTAAACAGAACCGACGCGAATGCCAGCAAGCATATCGTTATAAAGTTGTTTGTTTTCCCTAAATATTTCTCACTTTAATTCCAAGCCAAGTTCCTTCTCAAAAGCATACAATATACAGTGTTATAAATATTATATTAAAATCACATATATTTTATTACTTGATATTTGTGAACGATGTTGTCTCTGATTCGTACTAATGAATTTATATGTAAAGTACTGAGATTAGCGATACATTAACTATTGCATTTCCATGAATTGAGTGCTGATCGAAAATAGCCAATTTATTCATTAATACTATCGTTTGTTGCTTTTTCAGTATTTAAAAAAAAATAAAGTATTATACATTTCACGGTACATTTCAAAGCAAAATCAGTCGCTGACAGGCGCCTGATCTGTACAGATGTACGGCCAACTTACACGCCAAAGACATAACAAAGATGATACTGTGGAACCAAAAATATAACCTGTGCCTCGGATTCAGGGCCAGTGAAAGACATCATGGCTGAAAAACCTCCGGCAATGGAGCGGTTCTAGCACCAGATTGTTTTCCCAGAATACCGAGGGAAAGAAGTAGACCTGGCGTGTACTGGTGGACAGAAGAAATTGCGGATTAACAGAGAATCCACCTTGCCAGTAGACGCAGTGTAACTAGGTCCAAAGTAGCGGAAACCAGAAAACAGTGCCAGAAAACTCACAGAGCAGACCGAAGAAACCTGCGAAAAATGCTCCAGGAATCCAAGGTGTGCTGCTGGAAGGAGCTGTGCCGTACGCTCGACTCTAACCCATGGGGACTACCGTACAAAATTACAACTACGGGGAGGAGGCGGAATCTAGAACCAACGGCAAACAGAGGACCACATAAGCCAACTCTTCCCAGATAAATCTGACACTGTTCGGACTGCCGAGGGACACAGAGGAAGGAGCAGAAACAGCACAGAATCGCCCGCGCCATTCAGCAGAGTTGAACTACAGTATGCAGGCCCGAGGATAAAACCCGGGAAGGCGCCAGGAACAGACGGAATGCCTGGTGAGATCATCAAATTGATGGTTGGTGAGTACCCAGAACTAATATTAGACATAATAAATACCTGCCTAGAGGAACGAAAGTTCGCAAGAAGATGGAAAACGGCCAGACTAGTATTAAATCCGAAACCGTGGAAAGCCATAATGAAACCACTGTGCATGCTGGACGGTCTTGGAAAACTCCTCGAAACAATGCTGTTGAAGAGAATCCAGCTAGGAATTGAACGGAAACTGACGCTGATCCACGCTTGGAGCAATAAAACGTGTAACTGAAATCTGTCGAAAAGCGTGAAAGACTCGGCTAAACAAAGCAAGGACGTTGTGATGGTCACACTGGACATCAAAAACCCTTTCAATAGCGCAAACTGGGAGCTAATCGTGGGAGCCCTGGAGGAAAAATTTGGAGTTCCACAGTATGCAGTCGACCTCGTAAGCGATTATTTCAAAGACCGATATGTCCATCATAACGAAACGGACCTGCCGAGAAGATTGGAGATGGGCGTGCCGCAGGGGTCCGTTCTGGGACCAACCCTCAGGAACGTGCTCTACAATAGTCACCTAAACATGTCACTACCTGCAGGAGCAGAACTCATTGCCTTCGCGGACGACATTGTGCTGCTGGTGACAGCTCGACATCCAAGGTAAGTGGAGGCAATGGGTAACGAAGCCCTCGCCAGAATTTGAACGTGGATGCGGAATAATCGTCTGCAATTAGCGGTCGAGAAAACAGAGGCAATGATATGCAGCAGACGGAGAAGACCGAGGGTCAAGCAGCTTGTTATTAGAGGACACGAAGTGAAATACAGCAAAACGCTGAAATACCTCGGGATCCTCATGGATGACTTTTAGCACACATAGAAGAAGCTACACAGAAGGCGCAAAAGGTGGCCAGCGAGCTTGGACGGCTCATGCCCAAAATTGGTGGGCCAAAGCTGTGCAGAAGACGTACCATAAACGAGGTAATATACTCGATCCTTTTGTACGAACCCCTGATATGGCACGAGTTGCTCAGACGCGACACCAACAGAAAGAAGCTCGCCAGATTCTAGCGACAGGGAGCGCTCCGAGTCACCGCAGCGTACAGGACAGTGTCCAAAGACGCAGTGCTGGTGATCGCTGAAATACCATCGCTGGACCTCCAGGCAAAGAAGAGGCTTTGGACTACGAAGATTATAAAAATCGCAACGAACATGACCAGAAACTGAGGGAAGCCTAGCAAGGGAAGATGGACCCACCGACCTATCCCCGTCATAAGTCGGTGGAGGGCCCGGGAACACGGTGAAACGATCTATCACTTGACTTAGGTGCTCACTGAGCATGGATGATTTGGTGCGTACCTGAAGCGAATTGGCAAAGAACCGCAACGTTCCAACACTGCCAAGCGGAGATCGATGACGCAGAACACACCATTATCAGCAGGTAAACTTGGCAGCTTAACTTGGCATAAACTAAACTCTGGGAAACTGTTGTACATGTAAACTGATGTAACACATTATTGAATGATTTGTATGACATTTAGCAAATCATTGGAAAGGGTAAAATCTCGAAAAATTTTAAAATTAAACTATGTTCAAAATAGTTGTTAGTTTTTTTGCTAAAAGAGTTTAGAAGTTGACATTTCTCATTCGTTTGCACATTTTATATAGGCTACCAACCCACCTTTATATCTATAAAGGCGTATTTCACCAAAATGCATAATGGGATGCAAAATTTACCAATGAACTTGTATATTATATTCGTATGCATTTATGATTTCATAATATTATTGCTAACTGGACCACCAATAATTGCGTATTAAAACCACTGAAAGGCTAATCATATTTGAACTATCGACCATTGTATCGATGCAAATTCGTTTATGGTACACCATAATACGAATCTCAATTCTCATATTGCAGAAGCCGGAATTACAAACTTTACGTGCTTTCAAATCCACTCCTATGCGGCAACGCGTTTACATCACACTATCGAAATATCGACCGTCGAAAGATTCCATCCATTAAGGATCGTAAAATTAATATGCAATAAAAACTGATGAATTTTCTCAGCGAGATCCACCTTCACGTGATAAACATCACATTCGATCACATCGGCGCTAATCGCTCGAAAAAATTAATAATTACGACCAAAAAAATGTGTTTCTGCTCATAATTAATATTTATAACCGCTAAAAAAAACTTGTTTTCCATAATCATGGATGTTTTTGGCAACGGTTATGGATGTTATTCTTAAGCGTTGTGTAACAATGTTTGCAGAATGACGTTTCGCAAATATTATCATTGCACTCAAGGATATTTTGCGCCATTAGAGTGGAGCGTAGGAGAGGTTGTGTTTATGATGTTTGGTGGATTGCTCCCCTCAGGAGACATCTCGAGGGATAGATAGAAAAGAAAACTTTCTACTAGAGTTGTACTTCAGTGGTAAAAAAATGAAAAATAACAGCAATGTGCCCTCAGAAGATGACTTAGAAGGGGGACTCGTTTAAAAATATATCTCAATTTAAAAAGAGCGAAACAAAGTGCACTCTATTCGATATGTATTTTTGTGGAGTTTTATTGGATGATCTTATTCAGATGTAAAAAAAATGTAAAAATGTTTTTACATCACATATATTACGTAAGCGAAATAAAATTGAAATGCATTTAAGTATTTATTTAATCATAAAATCTTGGGCCAAAAAAAATGTTATCAGTTCAAAATGTTATATCATATCCATTCTGGTTAATGTATTGAGATAGTCGAGTTTTGAAGCTTTTCATGAGAAGATACAGCAGGGAAGCTTCAGCTGTTGGCATGGTGAAAATTTCTTGGAAAATCTGGATGTAAGCCTGAAGCTTCATAATTTAATCCAGGATCTAACTCAATATACTCTCACATGGCCCGAGCTTATCTCAAATGTATATTGTATAGTTTTTTTTTTATTTAAATACATGTTTCATTGAAATAAAATTGACATTTCTTTTAGCTTTGTCGTATAAATATAAACTTGAAAGCAATTTGATTAAATATGAAATGTCAGGGCGTGTAAACAATATGAATAGAAATTAATTTTATGAAAAACATATTTTTTGTATCCTTGATGTTGACATTTCAATTATTGAAATGTCTTACGTATAAAGTTTTACCTTATTTGTCGTTTGCTCCCCTACACGTTCAACTCCCCCCAAAAAAAATATACGAGGCTTTTCAAACAGGCTTTTAAAATAATGCATGCAAGAAAAATTACTTCGTCTTATCCTAGAACATACGTACATGTGGAATCCCAAGTATAATTTTCCTCATCCGTCCTGCTTCTTGCTAAAGCAAACAAAGCGTTCAAATTATTAAATCTAACCTGTTGAGTGAATTTTTTTATACATTTCGGAGGCATTTCATAAGGAGAGTCGTAATATTTTGGGTTCTTTACGAGTATATTAGCATAAAATATACACGTGTATTGTTATCAAAACGTTCCCACGCAAATATCCATATAATAAATGTCTAGAGACGCTTCCAAATAAAATTTGGGATTGTTGCTTTTTATTATGTTTTGATCCATAAGGAATTCCCGGTATGATTATAAACATTGCTAACGAGTATTATCCCTGTATAATTTCACCCGTTTCATACAATTCGTCAGATATGCGGTTGAAAAATACAAATACACACGGACGACTTCAATAAAAAGAAATAATTTTCTCGATTGAAGCAATTATATGCACGCAAGTGCTTCTTCGGCAGCCTGAAAGATGCTCTTTGTCCGATTTTCGCGATCCTCAAAAACCATAAATTCATCACGAGTTATTTGCATACCGTAAAACAGAAATAAATATATGACAAATAGCTACAGCATTTAACATCCATATCTGCCGCCATAAACTTTCGCCTTACACATGTATCGCATCCCGTTCTGACACCATTACGAAATATGCACGACAGGGGAAATAAGTTTCGCTGAATCAATGCAAAGCCTCACTTAGCTCGTCGCGATAAACACATTGAGATACTGTACTTGCAAAATGCCACTATACATATTTCCCATTGGGTTTCTTTCATCTGGCATATTTTCGCATACATCCCATCAAATATATACATATGGGTACGAATTTACAGTATTGTGAACATAAATATATGTTTATAACACATTTTATCGATTGAATTTAAATAACAGCCGTATTTAAAGACATTCATTCCTAAGTTTTCCCATGGAAAAATGAATGAACATCGGTAATGACAAAAATATGATAATAAACTCATGCAAGTGTCATAACTGATTTCAAACGTTCCCTTAAATAATTCTTTGGATTTATCCTTATTTCTCAATTATGAACATATTTTTTATATATCCTTTTATGTTTAAAAATGCTCGTTTAAAAATGAGATATATTTTACGTATATAAAACATTTACACGTACGAAAATCATCATTAATTTCTGATTTTTTATGTGATCATTTTCATCAGCTACAAGTTATATATTGTCATACTACATGAGATTTTGATGAAGATTTCTATTATTACCAATAGAATAAATCTGAATAATAATTATACGATTTTTTTAAAATTAAATAAGAATAAAAAGTTGAATAAAATAGGAGCTTCATAAGCGAAATGTAGTGGGAAGATTGAATTATATATGCAATAGCCAGATACGTGTATCGAGCTCTCAAAGGACCGTATTCTACGTACTCAACGATGCACATGCTCATTGAAACAGCCATAATGCAATTATGCCGTAGGTATTTCTATTGCATTCGAGGATTATGCAACGGGTGTTATGGAAAATAGCTTTAGGCTAGTCGATTCAAACGTTTCATCTCTGATTATGACCGTTTGATTACGAAGATTTTGTTACAAATAAATAGACATTGCACAAACGCAACTGCATATCAACCATTGTGCAATGTATCACTCAAAATCAAAATGCACAGGCTCTATATTAACATTCAATGCAGACATTATGCACTATGATGAAACAATTTCATTATTATAACGTAATACATTAGATTTTTCTTGAAATAATGTCGATTAACAGAATATTCCTTATGGTTAAGCCGGACTTGGTAAACTGGTATTAGTGTACTTAAGATAATTGTTATTTTTATACGATTAGAAAAATAATAAACCTGTTTACGTCCTTTGCTAAAGCCAGAAGAATAAATACCTGAATTTTCTGCCTTGATGTAATGTTGACAATTAAATATCTTTTCTACAAATCTTGATGTTTTTTGGATCAATGGAGTTCGTTTTATCGGAATATGAAGTTCATCTTGATGCAATCTTTAAGCCTTTTAATTTCCTGATTTAAGCTTTTGGAATCAGCTTTGACATCCGTTGAGTGTTAATACTTTCAACACTGTTCATATCACTATCAAGTTAAGGTCATAGAAAAATAACATGAAGTTACTCTCAATTACTTTGTCAAATATAAATTATAAAAGTTATTTTTAATAACATAACTATAATAATTTATTCATATTTAACTCGTCGTAGACTTATCGTATCGTCGTCTGTGTATCCGTGGAGAACTTTCGGAAAATATTTAGACTCAAAATTAATTCTATTACATGTCATTTTGAAATTATCTCGATTCAATCACGTGAGAAAGCTAGAACTTTTTAATAAAAATATTGATCACTTAAGTATTTTATTCTCGATTTAAGCTTTTGAAACAAGCTTTTATGATCACTATGTTTTGAAATCTTTTTTTGGAGTCAACTTTTATGATTATGAGTAATTTTTAAGCCAAAATCATATAATGGATATGGTTATGGGAAAAAAAATTTCAACACTAAAGAATGTAATTTACAGAAGTGATTACATGACTGTTTTTCAACATAGACTTTTTATGTTTTTAATGGTTTTTACAGTCCCTTTTATGGCAACATTTTGATGTAGTTTCCATAATTCCTGTAGATTTAAACTCAGAATGTTTGAGCTATAAGTCCAATTGCTAAATCACAAGACTATCGACAGGTCGACAAAAAAATGGTATACTTTTCGCTTTGCTTTTACTTTTAGCTTATATCCATGTATGCTATTTTTATATATGCGTATCCAGAATTTTTATATTTCTGTCGGAGCACTAAATTATTTTTTTCTCTTATGACAACATACATATTTATGAAATATACTCGATGAATTTCAATGAATCTTTCGCGTACATCCACTGTATGTCGAAGCATAATTTATGATTATAATATGCATATCTTCATGTGTTGACACCTACGACAAAAATATTTTCATACGTAACCGAAATATGTGGTATGTCGAAACATCGGAAAATATAAATTTAATATTCGAAAAAGTAAATACTTCATAATGAAAAGAATGTTTGACTATGAATATAATCACCATTCGGTCTTAACTAATGTAAGTTACTGGTAAATAACGATGGACGGATATTATGCAAACGTGCCTTGTTAATGCACATTTTTCCCCAAAGCCATTCAAATAACCATCCCATATCATATGAAGATATTTTCCAAAATGACACCTTAATGCCCATTTTATTATAAATTGGCAGCCGATCATTATATCGCGAGATCATTGCCGAAAAACACAAAGCGTCTCGTTGCGTTTTTTATGCGGTGATTATTTTTAAATCCGCAGGAAAGGAGTCAAATAAATTTTACTTAGGAGGTCCTTAGAAATAAACGGAATTTATACAATTTCGTAGGATTTTCGACCATTCCGCCCGGCAAGAATCGACACCGAAGCGATGAATTATGCTAATTTTACAAGTTTTATATTGAGATCTTTGTACCGGAGGTACCAACGCCGGCGCCGTAAATCTCAACTTGTGTCATCATTTATAAGCAATCGTCAATAAATCCAAATATGATACCACAGAGAATCGGACATTCTCACATGGAAACGAATCTATTTTTGAGTGCGTAAATGCTTACAAATTCGTCTATGACAAATATGAATTCTAAATTGTATACAAGACGATTTGCATAATTGGAAAAATTTAACCATTCGTCAGCCAAATGTTTTCGATTATGGAAAACGTTAAATCGAACCTTAATTTTCTATCTAATGACTCAATGGGCTTGATTATATCCATGCAAATAGAGTATGCCCGTTAATATAACCACATGATAAAATAAAGTTGTTATTTTGATACAGCATCAGCTAAAACTGGCTACTTTTGAATGATATTAAAAAATGAATCGTATATACGCTTCTAAAACTGTTTTAAAAATCTTGATTATTATATAAATAACATTAGAATTACATTTAATTAAAATACTTATGAATTTATTTCTCTCCTGCGAATTTGCATAGATATACAGATTGCAATAGATATAAATCTTATAATAACTTAATCACATATAAAAATTAATAAGAAAACCTCCAAATTAAACATTCAAAATTTCCAATAGAGATTACCAAGATCCAATAATAAATGCAGGGTTTATAAGTTGGGAATATAACAGGAGGAATTGTGAGTTATATCTTAAATGCTATAAAGGATTGACTTCAATTCCAGATTGTGGAAAACTATGTTGTCCCAACTATGATTTTATAATTTGGAAGATCGGGCATTATTATTCCCAAATGATCTTGTTAATCCAAGTAATCAGGCAGAAAAAATCTCTACATTCATCTGCTATGGAGATTGTCTATATTTAATAATAGGACGGATAAAAAGATGATTATAACATCTAAAAACGAATTGTTTAATTTCTTAGCATTAAGACATAATCCATATATTTCTTAATTAAATTGTAACTGCAAAATAAATTGGATATCTCATAATACGAGACATATCCAGAAAGTAAGTGTACTAAATTTTTATATTTTTTTGATACACTTGATAACTATTTTTCGATATAATCGCCATCGTGTTTAATTCATTTGGTGAGCTGTGGCACAAGCTTTTTTATGCCCTCCTCGAAGAACTCTCCCGCCAGCTCCTTCATCCACTTCAGAACCTCTTTCTGCCTCTGTTCGTCGGTTGAAAATTTAGTTCTACCCATATGTTTTTTCAGAGAGGTGAAGAAATTATCATCTGAAGGCGCCAAGACAAGTGTATATGGGGGGTGGTTCAAAACAATCCAACCAAATAAGTCCAAGAGCGCCTTGGTGGCTAAGGCTGTATGAGGACGAGCGTTGTCTTGCAACAAACACATTCCCTTCGTCAGCATATCCCTCATTTTGTTTTGAATGCTTCTTTTGAGCTTTTTTGGGTCTCATAATATTGTTTAAAACACTGAAACCATGGCCCGTTTTTATCACAGTACACTTACTTTCGGGATATTCATCGTAGTTTTAAGCATAAAAACTGTGAAGATCTTCAAAAATATTATAATTTTCTAAAACGACTAAGCTCTAGAAGATCTTATTTTGTGGACTTCATAAGATTTGCTAGGAATCATCCTCTTTGAATTAATTAAATAATGAAAAATATTGATCCAATAGAAAAAATATCCCGATATTAAATTGTCAAGCTTCCATTAGTTCTTTATATATTTTGATTTTTAGTAAGGAAAATAATAGATGATATCAATTAATTTGGAAGATCGAAAATTAAAATATTTTATATTAATCGTCTTGATCCAAGCTTATCCTGATTTATAGAATTTATAGCATTAATTAAAATGTCCTTTAATGTTAAAGATAATTTTATTATTGACTCCCTATAAAAGACTCCAATGGAGATTTTCTATATCCGATAACGGATATGACTCTTTAGGAAGAAAAAGAATATTTGCATATATACTTGGTGTTTAAGTTTATTTATAAATTCTAGGAAAAGTTCTTACTATGCTGGTTGAAATTTTTCTAAGAGTAGCTCTTAGTGTAAGCTTTATTTTTAAACGTAAAAATAAAGTAAAAATGTAAATGAAGTTAAGAGCGTAAAGCGTCTACAGGTTCATACGAATTAACTCTTTTACTCCGAGCAAATGGATACAAATTTTTCAAAGTACCCAAGACCAACCTGAAGTCTTATCGTCGGGCTTCTCTATTTCCTTGATGGCTAAGTGTCCTGTTTGGCTCGTAGTTCTTAAAAATAAATTCCCCAATTTGCATGGTAAATTTTATGCGTCCGGATCTGCGGTGGCGCCTCAATTCGGACAAGTTTAAGGAGCTGCGGTGGTGAGGTAATCGAGAACCATTCACATTTTTATGTCCATCTTTTACGACATTTCGCTCCCAGTCATTTAATATGAGCGGCCCAACCGCCGTATTTGAATTTTCATTCGGCTCCTCGCTGATTAACGACATAAAAAGTGTTTTTATTTACTTTATGCGCAATAAAATTGAAACACGAATTTCCCCCGATTTTACGACGTCCACACGAATTGGCCTGTATGATCGGGCTTCCTCATCAGCTTTTGCCCACCGACCTGCATGTAGGACAGTTGTCGCTCTCCCACGGCACATAATTAAAATCTACAGTTTTTAAAGCCATCAAAGCATGAACATGAACATTCGACTTTATATATTTATTTTATTTTGATGGTTTTCACTTCGGACACTTTTACAGCTTTGGTAAATTATGGAACGCGGAGCGCGTTTAGTGTGTGAAATTGGATTTGATACACTTGTACGATAGATGTCGGTGTATATAACGTTTAAATGACTTACTACCGGGCGTTAACTTTTTTGATATTCTGTGTAACATAAAATAGTGTTTGAAGGTCCTTGGATCAGCAAGATTATTTCGTTATATAATGTTTTATAACAATTATATAATAATTTATTTTATATTTTGAAAATATTAGAAAGAATATATTTTTCATGAATCTAAACTTATTATTAGATATCATCATCATCATAGTGCAGCCACTAACAGTCCACTGCAGAACTATGGGCCTCTTCAATATCCATTCACAGGAAGGGGTTACATTCATTTCGTCTGTATCATACATTCACCTCCTCGTTCGCTCGATATTGAAGGTAGCATTACCACCGAGTTTTGTTTCGAACGTTCACCCAACGGGTATCCTGAGTGAACGTATTGACGAACGCTTTCGCAATCGTCTCGATAAGGAATGTGGAAGGTTTGTAAAGACTGAGTAGTTTTCATAGGATATGGTGGAAAACTACTCTAGACGACCTTTTTGACTCTACTGAAAAGGGCTTTCTGGAGTACAAGGAGTCCAGTCCCCCCTTTCCTCGCTAGGGCGTTGCCGGGGTAGGGTGAAGACAGACGTGACGCTTGAGTGCATCTCGGATTCGCTCCTACACCAACTGAGGGTGTCTCCCCGTCACCGTACAACTTACCCGAGCGAATTCGAAACTGAGTGGTTTCGCCATCATTTCAGGTTGCCCCTCTCAGTTCGGCGATTACAAAACGATATAGAAGTCAACGGAAGACAATTTTGTTTACGTTGCAAAGTGAAGTTCCTCATATGCATCTCTTCGAGGCCGTCTCTTTGATGTTCTTCTTGTCCTTGTTCTGTTCCTAAAAAATCTTGGTTCCGAACCGATACGGTTCATCATGCTCCATATTTTTGGGTAGGGTCGACTATGTAACGGATAGCGAGTGATAAGCAAGTCTTGATTTGTAAAAGTAGCAATGAATAGTAGTTAAACTAAGTATTAGCTTGCTGTTAAAAGAGTATTTAAGTATTTACTGTGTAAATATGTATAAGTAAACTGACCAATAGTTAAAATACATAAAATCGTATAAGCATAATAGTTAGAAGTAGTCAGATGTGGTTAGGCCGCAAAGAAGTATTAGTCAAATTGTATTAGCAAAGGGTATTTATGTCGCATCAAAGTATTCGAACTTCGGCGTTTAGTGTTAACTAGGCACAATCAAACAATATTTAATTGGTCAGACTGGGAGCAAACTGGAAAAAAATAGACAGAGCTGGAACAAACAAATAGGTTAAAGTAACGTATCAAGTAATATCAACTAGTCAGGTCCACATCAACAAAATCAAATGGCTTCACAGTCAAGACTGTATTATGGGAGCAGTCGAAACATCACTTTGGCGGTCGGACCGCGAATTATTAGATATAGCCACCTTTAACTCTTTGCGGTCCAGTGTCGACGCGTATTGGACGTCATAACATGTAAACATTTCTTGACAGATACTTTTAAAAATATCCTGTAACGGTTTTCGTATTTTTTAAAAACTGTTGAATGAAGCGAGTGTTCTAGAAGGAATACTATTGCTTTACTGCTAAGAAATGGACCATTGTTTATTGTTTCCTAGAATGTGATAAGAATTTTTTTGGATTTATTTTTAAATATTCTGTCGTTTGGGTAGACACTACCGTTCAACCAGCAACATCATATTGTTTTATGCGTAAGACATTAAAATTACGGGTTTTTTTGGGGGCTAGAAACCTCAATTGTGAATACATATATTATATAAAAATAATGTGGGGAAAAAGAAGAAAGAAAAACCCCGAGTTACATTAAAAAAATTCGCCAAATGTTGCTGATGCAACTAGTGAAACAATTTTGAAAAAAACTTTGAACTGCAAAGGATTAATCCAGATATTATTTTTTTATATTAGTGACACTTTAACACTTCGACACCTTCAAAGTACTCCAGCAAGAACTTCATTCTGGGCTCGGAATCTTTGTCATAAACTGAAAGTTTTGCCTCTTGCAATCAAAGACAGGAAACATTGTTCCAGATCTTCTCTAAGCAGCCTCAAGGTGTCTCAAAACCACTTTCGCTTCAGCAGTTTTTTTTAATGCCGACATTATTGAGCTACATCTTGTACTTATTTTCAGGAATGCTTCAAACTGCTCTTATTGTAATGCAAATATTTTTAATGCCAAAATTCTGATATATTTCTTCAGAAGTTGTCTCCTCAGGATCATCTTCAATCGATTATCTTTCCGCTTAAATTACCTACTCCAAAATGTAACTTTGAAGTATGAAGATGCAGACTCCTTGTAAACTGCTTTCATATATTCAAGCATCTCATGGCTTTTCAAAGATTGTACTATTATTTAATTTATTAATACATTTTTAACGCCAAAATAATGTACTGGGACAATTTAAAAATTCATCTAAATATTAGTGCCATATTAGTTTTTCAAAACAATGGAGGGGTTGTTATTATTTTAACAAAACATGTTATCAAGAACTGTTGATTATTTTTCCCAAATATCTTATGAACACCTAAATAAACTATATCATAGTTTATCTTAACCACATCATATTACATGCACACAATAAATACAATCAAAGTTTATACAGAAAAATAGGTGGGAATAGAATGAAAATATTATTTCAGAGACATTCCTAATAAACTAATAAAATCTCAAAGCTATCCGGCAGGACTTATATATTATTATAGTAACGTCTTAAAGAAACCACTCTCTTAAATGGGTTTTTTAACCTTACAGGCTCTTTTAATATAAATATATTGTATATATATTTTTAAAAAAATAAGATTAAAGTCAATCGCTTCAGAGCAGCATATTAAGCAAACCTAATCGATCAAGTTCCAAATTTTGTGATGTATTAAAAAGATATGTCAATGTTGAACAATTTTTAGCTGATCCATTAAAGAGAAGTAGTTTACATTTAGGGTAGTGATTGATCTCAGTCTAGACTAAAAATCCGGGATATCGTAGGATCGAGCCGCAGCACGTCACAAATACAAAAATACCACGGTGTAACTTCGTAAATCAATCTGTAAAGCAAACGGGTTTCTATCCACTTTGCGGTTCGAGGAGAAGCCAAATCCATTCCATTCTCAGTGTATTTTGACGTTTTCGGCGGATTTGTGTTGACAAACACTTGAAACAAATTGACTGAAAGAATTTCCTTAGGCTCTAGCTGGAGCTTACGATAATGATACTGAAAATGTAGTGAAAACGATCAGGAGAAAAAAATAATTGAGCCGATTGACTATGCTACAAAATCTCGACTGGTTGATAGTAGCTAATCACGCCATGTGAAAAATGATGACAGTAGTTTTGCTACTCGATCTAGATCGGCTTAGAAGTCTTAAATCATTTTTGCCATGATATATTAACACTGCAATAATATGAAACATGATACAATTTTTAAATAAACAACTTTAAATTATTTATTGCAATAGTGGATATTTCAAATTGACACCAATCACAAATTTGTATTAATGATTAACGAGCTGTCTAACAATATGCAAAGATACAACCAACGTTATTTAATACTTAACGAAATAAAAATCATGGATGAACTCCTAGTCAATATTCTCCCCATTTTGCTTCAAGCCTTTCCATTGGACCCCAATATTAAATTTCGGAAAAAGGCAATTATCATATGTTTTCTTTTCATTTATTGAAGAAATTTCCTAGAATGATCTCGTTATGGACGCACCCTTATCTTGGACTGAATTTAGAACAAAGAAAATCATCCTAAGAACACTTGTCCCGAATCGATTGGACGCATTTCCAGGCCCTTTGTCTTAATGCGTTCTTGTTTACATTTCAGGGGCGAAGAGTCACCAGTTTATCTAGCGGATAATGAAGAAGACTGTTGCCTTACAAAGAATCCCATGAACTTTAAGCAGTTTCGACTTAAGTCACGGGGATCAAACAATGAACATTTCTGCCGCGGGTGTTTGTTCTATTAGCATATATTTATGTTGATAAGCCTCGTCCAATTTGTAAGAAACGGATCAGTTAATTTCGATTTATCTCCTCGTTTCAATTAATTGGAATGCCTGAATCAAATTAAAATATTTTTACACTTCACACATTAATGCATGTTCAATGCTTTAGTGGCGATCTATGTTTCTATAGAGTATAATATCTATAATATATATTTGATATAATAAATAGCAAAAAGTATGTATTGAACCTAATACATGATATATACACGAATTCAAAATTTTGTCGACATATGAGTGGAAAGGTTTAATCTTCTTCTAATATATAAAAAATAATCTCTCTTTATTCGTATGTAATGCGCTGCCATATCGTTCATTAGATTGCAATAAAACTTCGTTCACTTATTACTAAGAATTACGCGAATAACATAAGTATAGTTTAATATACAAAAATCAATGTTTGCTTGTTCGTATTTAATGCGCTTCCATACCGTTAATCTGATTGCGATAAAACTTTGTCAATTTATTATTTACACTTGCAAAAATAACATAAGAGCTCAAAAATTATTAAATTTTTGCTAAAACGCTTCGCATGACATGGATTAATATTAATAGATTCAAACTTATTCTTTATTTTTTTGGCTATTTCTCATCAAGATTGAGAGCCTCTGATATGATCAATAAAAAAGATCATTATCTTTCGAAATTCATTAAATAAATTTAATTTGATGCGATTCATAAAGATGATTCACACCTTTGATAATCGTAAGATTTTAAGACCGCGCAACTAGCATAATTTACATAAATCGCCCTTTATTTCCGATGCGCGCGCATCTGACGCTTTAATGCGACGCTTCAAATACTGCTGAATTATGACCATAATTTAATTACAAACGTTTCATATTTATAAATTCTCCAAAGACTATATGTCCCAATAAATATGTTCGAAATATGAACGGATACGACATTCTACAAGAGACCGAAAATAGATGAACGCTTCGGAAGAACATAGGAATGACTCGCAGCATGGCAGTTAAAGTCCGGAGATGATGTTATAAAATAAATAAATTCGCTCGAATCGTCTCCCTTTATAGTCATAACTATATTTTTCGACCGAAATGTCGGACATTATGGTTCAATGATCATTAAAGATGACATTACTTTCGGCGTTATGTCCACCGACGTACACCGCGGGACCGAAGCTACTTTATTTCATCACCAATTATAGGGAACGTTTATTGACAATCTTAATTTGTTTAGTGATTCCGAGTCTCGTCGGGAATCTCGGCGAGTTGATTAGAAATTCGACTGTGTCGAAATCGGGTTGCATCCGCGTGCTTATCTGATTTTCGATCGATTAACAAATGCTTCGGATGCTGTTGCGCCGAGATGTTATCAATCAAAAGAATGAGCTAATGTTGCCGACTTTTCATCGTCAAATATTCATCCTGAGATTTATTTATGGTCCATAAAAAGGACCGATATGACATTTAGGAGAACCGTTTATTTAACGAATTTAATTAGCCAATAAAGCCTTTGACGCTATTTGGACCACCAGAATTTTTATATAATTATGAAGAGATTCCGAAGATAAGATTTCTATATCTTATTATAAATCAATTAAATTTTGCAAAACAATCTAAAATATTCGCCATTAAGAATTTAGGAAATCTTAAAACAACCATTTTGCTCTGTTTTAATATATTATATTAATTAAAAATTCACAATTAATGGATATTTTTGTTCTCTTGGCATTCGCCTCAGGGTATTTTGCAAATTACAAAAATATAAATATCCTGAATTGAGTAAATGATTTAAATCTAATTTTAATTGTGAAATTCTACAAAATTATTTAATTCCGAATCATTGTTTATGGAGCTGAAGATATGTTGAAGATTACATATGAAGATTAATATTCGAGGATTGGTGAGGTGTAATATCAGAAGTAGGCAATCTTCATCAGAGATTTTCCTAGAGATATAGGATTTTACAAGATTTTTTTCCAATGACATCATAGTGTAATCAATCCTAAATAAGTTTATTAAAATATAAGTTTTTGGTAATAATATAAATATTTAAATTAGTTGCGAAATTATAATTATTTTTAACAAATATAAGAACTCTTATACGATTCTAGTTCTAGAATAAACCTGATTATTATACTTTTTTATAATAAGATCCCAAACACTAACCCACTTTATCTTATGATCATTAGAACATATATCATTGTTGCACAATGATAAATTGTCGAAAATTATGATTTAATGATATTTCTATACATTACAAGGCCTTTGAATTATGATTTGACTAACGTAATGCCTTTTTGTCTTTTTGATAGCTCATCGTATAGTAATTCAATACGTATCTTGCAATATAAACAGGATATATCATCGAGAATATTTATAAATAGTGATAAAACTACAAATTTTCAGCATTAATCCAGTGTCCTTTGATTTCTAAGACACTGATCATTATTTTCAAGCTTAATGTTGAGAATGTCAAAAATCGTTTTGAAAGCAATCAAACATATTGGTTAACCTTTCCCTTACGATGCTATGTATTTAGTATGCAATTTGACATTCTAAAACCCAGTATTTATTATATTTCACATCGATATTCGATAATATATATGCATATCAATGTAGATGGTATATCGAGATTCAATGTAGTAATGTCGTAAAAAATCCCATTATTACGACTTTACTACAACTCGACTTAGTGTAGTAAATACACCATAGTAAAGGAAAGTTTAATAAAACTTATTGAAAATCGATATTTTAGTTTTAAATGATCCAGAAGAAATTGGTTACATATTTTTATGGATTTACTATATGTCTTATTTCTTAGGGTATTATATTCATTTTATTACATAAAAAATCGCCATTTTTAACTTTTTCTAGGAAAAACTATTAGGTTGTCCCATAAGTTTCTTTCGCAAATGAACACAGATCTAATCATGGCCATATTTGATGAAAACCCGCGATATACTGTTCGCGAAATAGCTAACAAGTTAGAAATTCCACGAACATCTGTCCATAATCATCTGACAAAATTGGGCTGCATCAATCGTTCAGATGTGTGGCTTCCTCATGAACTGACTGACTCAAATAAACTTGCGATCTTCTTCTCCAATGACATAATAGCCAACCTTTTTTGAAGAGACTTATCACTGGAGATGAAAGTTGGATACTCTATGAAAATATCCAACGTAAACGGTCTTGGACCGAGGGTACAGAAGCTTTAACTGTAGCTAAACCGGCCTACATCCAAAAAAAGTTTTGCTATGCATTTGTTGGGACTGGAAGGAGGTAATTTATTATGAGCTACTTCAGCAAGGTGAAACGATCAATTCCGGAGAGACGGAGAAAGGTAATAGAACAGAATGGATCATATATTATTCAAAAAAAATTAATTTAATACAAATTAATGTTTATTTTTTTCTTAATATGAAAACGAAAGAAACTTATGGGACACCCCAATATTTTGAAATCGTGGATTTTTTAATATCTTTTACACATGTTTAAGCTAGAATTAAATTATTTGAATATGAAATATAGCGAAATTATAGCTATTTTTACATTTATACATTCACAAATCTTTTACTCATGGGTATCTCCGCCTGAATTTAATATTCATCTCAGAATTTATTGGCATTTTGCTATAACGACCTTTTTTAATTAGGTCACTTTTTCGATTTACGGCCCACAATATTTCGTTATACAACCAAAAAATTCTGTTCTGTTAGCAACCTTCTATTTAATTGCAGCTTCTCCGTTATATGGCTAACTTTTCCGGGACGTATCTAAGCCGTAAAACGAGGTATGGTAACACTTGATCAAATTGTATATAATACCATCCAAATTATTCCTTATTTTTAATATTAATGTGGCTATTTTTCTTTAACAATGGAATTGTTTGCAATCCAAACTTTTGCGTAATCGGGTTCTCAAATCTAAAGTTAATTAATGCATTAAAACTTCTTCGCTCATGGAGAGGGATGATGCCGCGGCATAGACCGCAACAACGGTTGCCGCAGCGGTTTATTATGAAGTTTAAAATAATTTAGTGTCTTGTTGGTAATTTATTATGTGACTCTTGCATATGTTCCTTGAGTGCGAAGATCATGGATATTAATAGGCCGTTGACGTAACCACTATTTCACTTTTGGGGTGTGAGGATTGCGTAATTCACCGGAGCAATGATAGCTATTTCCTGTCACTTGCTCCATGTCAGCCTGGAGCATTTCTATGATGAATGAAAATGTGATTTAATAACAATATAGTCGTTTGCTACATCAAAGTCAATTAGACACGAGTAGAGACGTGCTTATTGACAGATTTACGGTGTCGAAGTGTGACACCGTTGATTGCTCACGTGAGACAATCACCGAGCACTAATTTTGTTATTAATCATAAGACCTTTGATTTATCGCTCTATCTCATGAATAAATCTCGATTTGGAATCAACAAAAAGCACAACGGCTTTGAGGTTGAGGAATTAAACGCCTACTGCTGCTATCAGCAATAAAACGTGATGAGTGCTAGAGATCATTCCATCGACGCCACGACGATAAACGGACATAATTGACTGAAGAATCATTCGAGATCGTAAAGTTCCCATATTGGACAAAACGCAAATGGACACCTCTTATAATAATTTCGATTTCTTTTCAGAGATTAAGCCTTGGCGCTCTTAAATGGAGGTGAAATCGACGCACTGAATCGGCACATTTAAGTCATTAGATATGCAAATATTTACATACAATTGACCACAGACTTTCAAAAGGATTCAAACTAAAGCCTGAAAAGAGCTTCGATGGTAAAAGTAAACATTTTTATTAAAAAAACGCCAATATATTTTTGAAAAATGCATTTTTCATTTTAATTTTGCATAATTATTTTACTCACAAAATGCAGTTTTCAAAAATATTCAACCAATATCTTGTTCCATAATACGTGCATACAATATTTTTTCGTTTTGGAAGCATATCCTAGCTTGCTAAAAATATGCTGATTGCTTTTTACCATCGCTGCAAATACTGAAACTTGCTAGGACGTCGAATAACAAAATTTCCTTAGACAAAATAAAACGACTACAATTTATGGCAAAAAGCTCAATTTGTTTCTTGTCTTGGTTGGCCAACTGTCAAATAAAATTTTAACATCTTCGTTGTCAGAGTATACAATTCAATATCCAAGTCTTTCATGTGATGGCTCAGGCTACAAATTTAAGTTGAATTAACACATTCCCATCGGGTTACGCATAAATGCATCTTTTGAGTACTATCTGTAGATACGAAAGACATGCCTGAGCGCTTTTAGCCATTATACACTACTGAAATGTATTTAAATTCAGGATGTTTTTACGGTCACTATTCGATCATTATTCAAACACTATTTTTGTGCAATTTGTTATTAAGTTTTATGATCATTAAACTCTAAACCTTTGTGATAAATTTGCGATGGCTTGGTTCCCACAAAGTTTTGAAATGGTTTTCTGAACCAGTTGTTTCATCTGTTGTTAATGCTTCTTCATTAAGAAAATTAATTGTATTGGATTCTTCAATCGCCTTTATATATCTATGTGTAATATAGTTTATCTCGTCGTTACTCTGATAATCGATACAAGAAGTATATGTATTTTTTAGAAAATGTTACCTAGATGAAATCAGGATGATCTTAGTAATTTGCAGGGACATAAAGTAAATTATTATTTAAGTCAACTTAAATTACACTCTCCATTTATCTATAATTGATCTCAAGCTTGACTACGAAGCATTATCTCTGTGTCAGCCTAGCGTTCAATTTCACGAAAGAAGATAACACATCCCCGCTGGTAACTAAGGATGACTTAACGGCAATAACATTTGACTCTTCTTCAATTCCTCACGAATGCCTTGCGAGCATTCAAATAACATTTACGAAGAATATCGTAGATTTAAAATCGTCGCAACTTAAAATTGCACTCTATCTAGCCTATTCTCCTTTTTTGGATTTAATAAGCTCCGAGCTCAGACTTGGCACGAGTCTCCAAAACTTCAGGCGTTTGCGTGCATACAAAACTCTTCAACTCCGAGTGGATTATTATACAATTCGCGACATAAAAATAACTGGTTTTCTCACATGAGCCAAGACTCGGGGATAACGTTGAAATCGAGATGTCATCTGATACAGGACGTTATTATAATTTTGTGCAAATATAAACATTATGGCAGAAATACGAATGCGACTTAGACGTTTACATTGACCATTAATGGCTTCGTAAACGGGCTGCTTTGTTTTTTTATTGTGACTTAAGGATGCCATAAAGAAGATGCTGGACGTTTACAAAACAACTGGTCAATCTACCGATTTAATGGAAACATATTTTCATGACAAAATTGCATATACGCGAAGCAGATGAATAGGCATTTGAATGGATGCTGATGTAAAGTGTTGATATAAATGCTCTTACATAATTTAACTGCAAGAGCTTTCATCTGCATAAAAGTTACTCACGTTGAGCTTATTTTTATACGCCCTTTATGGAAATGGGATTTTAATGTAAATTGTTTTAAAAATAGATGACCACTCTTAAGGGCTGTCATAATTATGATTTTGACCAACTAAATAATGCAGCATCTTAGCATATGTATTTATTTAATTAGTGTATTGCCATTCAATCACTATCCAGAATATTGTTATCCGGAAAAGTCAGAAAAAAATATTTTCATTGAGCCACTTTTGAACTAAGGATGACGTTCAGTCAAATGATGAATATTTAGTATACCACATGATCATCAAATTCCGAAATAAAAAAATACTCATCATTAACAATTATAACAGCATTATTTTTATCACTTTAGTTGATACAACGGGTTTAATTCCTGGAGTATTATTATAGAGGTTCGGGCTCAAATCCATTTTTTTAATATCTGCTTGCAGTCTCTTTTGTGGGACTATTGCTGACCGGTTTGACATGATTTTCATAGCGTTAAGTGTTATATGTTTTTAATAATGTGGTCGCTAGCCACAACTCCTGTGGATTTGAATCCAAAATGATTAAGTCTGATTGCTTAATCATAGAACTCATTATACTAACATATATGGAATATCTTGGAGAAATATTAATATGTATAATAAAATTCATTTTATCTACAATAGCTCAAAATAACACTTAGATACACACTATTTGTAATAATTAGATTGCAAAAATATGTCTGTTTGCCAAAATAAAATCATTGACCTTGATTTTCTTGGGTTGAACTTTGATTTTCTAACTCCGAAAGGGGAACATTATGAACCTATAAAAATGGTTATTATATACTAAGGGGAAAAGACAACCAAAATTATGACCTGATTCGATGCTCATATTCTTACATTAACTGCTTCAATTTCTTAAAATCTATCACTGTTTTTACATAAGTTTGTATTCTTTTTAGGGCCCCAATTTTATCGTTGAATTTCATTGTGATTGCAAGCTTTTTTTGAATCTGAATACAGTGTACTTTATATTGTGCAGGTCTGGATTATCCATGCTTGAAAAATATTAATAATTTATTATTATTTAATGAAAGGAAAAAGTCTGGTCCAAGACATACATCATCCAAAGAAAGGATAACTCTCTGTAATAAATGTTTACATAAACGCATGAAATTAAAAATCTTCTTGTCGGTTATTATAGCCAGAAAGAGGCTTAGTTAGATATTTTTGAAGATCGGTTCAAAAGGACATGGGTTCCCGAGATGCAAGCTTTTTTAAAAATAAGGGATTGTCACAGAAACTTTCACAAAAAATTTTGCGAAAGTTTTTTGCGAAGAATTTAATCTGACATCTTTGATCCGGCCAATGGACCGAGGCGTTATACGAATATCATCGACGAAATGTCTTTATCGTCAAAATTTTCTGAAAGCTTTTGCCGATGAAGATGCCGACTTGATCAATTTCTGGGGAAAAATAAGGATATTGGATGCTATATTTAGTATAACACATTAAGGGTAAAAATAAAACCAGTTACACTTCCTGACATGGAAACAGATTTAATGCATTTTAAAGAGAATGGAGCAAATGATATACAATAGACCTGCGGTAATCCGACAAATGTTTTTCAATGCATTGTCGGATTATAGAGTACTGTCCCCGACCCCTTGTAGTCCGTTTTTTTTTGAAAGGATTATTTGTAATTATTATAGAATTAACGTCATAAACATAATGATAAGAGTTATAAAAAAAATGAAAACCTATTAACGTCATCAAACGTATTCCATGACGATTTTTGAAGCATTCTAACCATCTCATGCTAGCTACAAAATCTTCTTTTTTGTTATCTCCTTGTAAAACAACTTTGCTTTCATTACCAATATAGACTCAAATAACGGCGTATGTTAGTTTATTTCCTAAGGAAAGTTCGCCTTTTATTTGTTAACTTATAACAATATTTATTACAATTTAGGGGCTCCAGAATCATACTTTTACATTTTTTTTTTTTACATAAACGAAGCTTTTTTGTACAGATTTGCTATACTTTATTAGGAAGTCGGACTACATAAGGTGTTGGATTAGACTAGAGTCGGATTACCGCAAGTATCTGAAATGTGTGAATTATTGGAAAATTAAAAATATTTTGAAAACGTGACGAAAAATGATCTAGGTTTTAAGCGCATGGATGATGCAAATATCGTTTCTTGTATTTCTCAAGAGGAAGAAAATGAGAGTGACACTACAGTTGAATAAAATACCATTGAATACATTAGTTATAAAACGGCGTTGAATTATGTTGAAACATTGCTAGATTACACTGAACAAAAAGGATTTGGATATGATGATATAATAGCGTTCTTCCTCCCCTGCACTAGCCCGGATAATCGAGAGTATATACGACTTACGAGAAGAATTGGTATGTATTTCATCAAATATATTTATATTTTTTATTATCTGGCAGCCCTTAATTTTGGCACATCCTTTTAATTTAAATTGAGTCAAAAATATCTCTCCTTTGAATTTTTAAGAGCACAATTAATTGTATCGCACAAAGCGAAATGAAAAATGAAAGCGCCCGTTTTTTGTACTCGAAGCTAAATATTATCTTACAAATGGACGTGCAGATAAAAAGTACAGATTTAATTCTAGAAATTTACATCAAAGCCCACCGACTCTTGGACGCATACACAACTTTTAAGGTTAACGATAATTTTATGAGAGACATAATTTTCATCATAAAAAAACCAGTTAGACGATAAAACACCATGGACCGCCAAGCAGGAGATCTTCCGTCGCCGACTGGAACATCGAGTCGTTCTTTCTTCCTGTGATTGATTTGACGCTTTATTAATTTTGCATTTATAATTTTTCTCAAAGAGAAAAGCGACGCTAATTAAAAAATAGCACCAAAAGAATAACTCAAGCGTTTATGGCGTCAGGAGACATGCGTTCGATTAGAATATCGGACCGGCAAGAGAGTTGCTTAATTAGCGTCAGGTGTCAAATGTTTCGGGAACTTGCGAGAAAAAATAATATTTTTCGTATAATTATCGACGTCATAATTTCGGCCCGTGTCATAATATTTGAATAAATCTCTTTTATTGCCAAAATTTAATTCTTTCATGCTTGTCTTGGAACGGATGAAGTGGTCACATTAAATGTGGATGGTCCTTTGTGTTCGGAATGAATTATGCGTGGTAATTTTCATCCTCTAATAGGCGATTTGGTTATGCATTCCTATGACCCAGCTTTTTACATCTTTGGACAACGTATCAATTTTTACGAGGCAATAAAGATTTAAATTTATATCATAAACAGTGATGATTATATCAACCGGATTATCCATGCAATAATAATCAGCAAGATGTCCTGCAACGATGCTAATCCAGCCCGATAATAACAATGATTTGCGGGTCGTCTCCTGCTGTCCAGTGGTGTTAATTCTGGCCATCGGCAATATAACACATCGTTTT
Source organism: Stenopsyche tienmushanensis (assembly GCA_008973525.1). Lineage (NCBI taxonomy): Eukaryota > Metazoa > Arthropoda > Insecta > Trichoptera > Stenopsychidae > Stenopsyche > Stenopsyche tienmushanensis. The sequence goes on from WACJ01000146.1 coordinate 58,373, forward strand.
CGTCTGTCAATAACACGATGGTCTCTTGCATCCGGCTCTGATCGATCATGCAAATTCGCCCACAACATCATAAATATAAATTATATTCGGACAGAAGCGTTACGATACCGTTTGCTGGTGAATACTGACAAATGTAAAAAGAGAAAGAAGCCGCTTATGATCGGCGTAAACCGGATACCTCGGTCTATCGTTATATTTCAATCTCTCTTAAACATCGCAGGAAATGTACGTCACCGACGGATAGATTTGTGATTAATATAGGCCTGAAAGGCCTTATCTTCATTGGAATAAATTATTATTTCACAAACTCATTAAAATAATTTAGATATGGACGCCAGATAAGAATCGGCGCATACTCATACATAAATAATGCATATCCTTCTTATTTATTGTACCATTTTTCATACGATATTTCAAACTAATAGGATATTGTCGTAAATGCATAATGTCGACATTGCATTAAGTATTAAGAAAGAGCATTCTTACACGCTGAGCTCGAAGAAAGACAGAGACGGAGAGAGTGTCTTGCGTATACCGTACGATTGTATAGATCGATAGCCCAAATTTATCGATTTCAGGTGTATTGTTTATGTTTGAGCGAAGAAATTAACGAATATAGTGGGCCATCAACAGTGTTTATTTATTTATATACAAGCTTCATACATGCTGCGTGGTCCTGACAGATAAGTGGATTTGTACGGACGATAAGTGGCGGACATACAAATATAGCATCTAAGTTTACAATTATTTGAAATTAGCTCACTACTCAAAGGGTTAAAGAACTACTTTTGTAAAAATAAAAAAATAGTTTTAATAAAGTTAAATAAAGAAAACTTTAAGAAGAATATTGAGTAGTTTAGAATAATAAGAAATTTTCCAGCTTGAATGCTGAGTTAGGCTGAAAATATAAATGATGTATTGTACAAAACAATTATCTGAAATGGATGATGTTAGCCAAAAGATCACGCTATATCTTCTGTATAATTTTGAATTGCTCGAATTAGAAAGATGATTCCCATAAAGAAAAAAACATTTCCATTGTCAAATTACAAAAAATAAATTATAAGAGTCAAAGAAATACCATTGCATATGTAGAAGCGATTATTGGTGTATTTGCCAAAAATATTGCGTATAAAGAAGAAACTGGACCTCATAAGTCCCAGAAAGTCTTTTACAGTAAATTCAATATCCAAGTCCAAAGTAATTTTTATTAATTTTAAAGGAAACTTGCTCGGACTTTTAAATCATCCACATTTTCTATCAAGTTCGATACGTTTACTCTGGTATTTATGATTTCAGACCATTTTAATTGCTAAAAACCACCATATAATGGCTTCATAAGTTTTGAAATTTAATATTTTACCATCGATATTAAAAGTTTGAGTAAATACAAAATTAACTATTCTATTCTTATTAATGCACTTCTAATAGTCCTGTACCATTTTCATCTTGTGAGAACTTTGCGATAGTTATTATTTTAGTATCGCACATCAAAACTGTGATATCTTTGTTTGAAGTAATTACAAATTTGCTTATGTTATGTATGATTAAATATTTATTTAATATAATATAATAAAAGCAACTTTATCTAGTATATAATATTAGATAATAAAGAAACTTTGTTTCGTTTAACGACGGCTATTTATAACGGGCACCCTTGAAATTTAATTTAGCCCTAAAGAGTCACATCTATATTACACAAGAAGCTCATTTTGTACGGCAATATGAAGAGAGAAAAAAGACGGTTATCACATCCGTTCTCGGATGTTTATTTCTTCGAGGCGCCCTTAGAAATCTCGATGTGGAAGTTTTTTCTTGCTTAATCCCGACACATTTGTTACGAAAAAAGTTTTTTTAGGAAATGTAGGAAATGCCAGCAGCCGTTTCGCTCCCATCCCCGACGCCTCGGACACAACTTTTGATGGTTTTTAATGGAGACCAAAACGTAAAAGGTCGCGTGTGCGCCAAATGTTAAAGGTCACATGTTTCTCTGACTTGAACCTATTCTCGCAAACTATACAACTAGTGGATGTATTTTGAGTTTTTGGTATAAATCTCGCCTCATAGCTATACGCGTCAAATTGAGGCTCGCACGGTTAATACGCGCTTTATGTCGCAACCCCCAGAAGCCTTATCATCACGGCGCTAAGTTTTACAAAGTGCTCAACCCACACTCTCATTGTTCACTTTCCTCCTATTCAGTTTCACAGATTAAACAACTTGCTCTGAAAAGACACGAATGTTTTTTCTTTCAACCACCCTTTTAACAAAGAGTCGGAGCTTGTTTGAAAATAAAAAAGCGCCCTCACGCCGCGCTGAAAGAAAAACCACTCGTCGAGCCTATTGCACTTTAGAGCAAAAGGTAAAATGTACGAGTGCTTTCGTTCTATAAAAAATATATAACCTGAGATAAGAGGCTGCTTCAACATTTCTTTGTTCCAGGGGTAACAGGTGTTTTCCGGATGCAAAAACGGGAAAAGTGTATAATATGTTCAATGCAGTAATCGCAGCTTTTCGCGCCTCTTCTACACATTATTGCCATTGTTGAACAACATAAAGCTCTTTAGGTGCCGTGAAATATTTTACCTCAATGTAAATATAAATCATATTCTCATGAGGATACGTAAATATAAGCATACATTTGGGGTTATACTTAACGATTAAAACTCAAAAATATTTACCCAATTTCAAATACACGAAACGCTTATCGCATCATTAATTCTAGCAACTTTAAATCGGATATGGATTCAATATGAACAATCCAAAAATATATTGTTTGGCTAAACTGAGCCTATATTGAATATCTTTAGAGAGACCATTTCTGACCTTATTGATATTATTTTCGTATCACGTAATCACACCGGTAGATTTAAAGTCAATGTGCTTTTTTCAAAAAAGTCTTATAAAGATGCTTTCATACAAATAGTTTTATTTTATCTATGTATATCTGAGCGACACTCTATATTTTTTCGTTTAAGTATAACAATTTAGAGATTAATAGATGATCAATATTTGACCATAAAGCCATTTTCTGCTAACATATTATAATAGATCAAAGAGATCATGAATCCAAAAGCGTTTTCTTCTAAAACAAGCTTATTTCATCAATTACTATCAGGATCAAATTTTTGATCCAAAAAGCTCATTTAATGAAATAGGCTTAAATGGTACACAGCACGATAAAAAGATAATTCTTTGAAACATTTTTTTTTCATCCAAAAACTTCAAGGACCCATAAGGATGGATTCCATTCATCATGTTTAAATGGTATTTTAAATTATTTTATCTTGGGAGACTTTCGTATGCTGCTGGAAAAGTCTACGAGCTTTTACATAATCTACTTCCCCTCTGCGTCAAAGCTCCATAAAATATATCATCGCGCGTCCTAAAAACAAACACATTTCATATATCTTCAGATTTAATTTATTTTATGCCTTCACATTTTCCACGGCATAATTTCTATATGTGCAAAATCGAGCCTTCTCCTAATACATTTTGTATGTTAGGGTGGAAATAAACTCGGTATGTGTATAATTGTCATTATTTACATATGTATAGCCTAATTCCACGGGGTCTTGTAGTATTCCCGGCAGTATGAATTACGTGGGCCGTTTACACGGCATCTCCATGATTTATTTTCCGATTATTCTTTCTTTTTGGTGAATATGACTTTAGATTTATAGACGGGCGAGCATGTATGCTAACGATGTATATTTACGATATTTAAACTAGACGCTAACCGAAAAGCTCGCCGTTGATGTAACTCAAGCTCTCGACAATTAAACTCGGCCTAATTTATAGCCAGTCACATTTAGCACCGACTTCGTAGATAAATAAAAAGGAATTAATATGAAAAGAGTAATGCAAGATGATGGAGTGTGAATTTTGCTCGGTTCGTGGTGGGTTTTATGTGCTTTTAACGATCTGCTGATTGTTTTGATCGGCTGTAAGTATTTCGAATGGGTTTTCATTATAAATATGCATGGAGCTTTCTATAAATCAGGCATCGACTCATAATATTGATTTAATCCCGAAATAAACATAAGCATTAGAAATATTAATATTTCATACGTTTTTATGGTTATGGTAACATAATATTCGAGATGATGAGTCTTGAATGGTGAAAAAATGTATGGTTATTAACATAAGAATGTATTCATAACGTGGCCTTTTAACACTCTTCGTGTCGTTAAAATATTAAAATTCAATACGAAAATGCCAATCAATTTGGATTTTCTTGCGGAACGATAATTTAATTAGTACAGTTACAATCATAAACATCATTATTTTTTAGGTTTTTGTGAATACCTCATCAGAGATTTTCACATCCAATATATCAAATATTTGTCAATTAGTTTCCACTACGCATGATCAAAGAAATACTATGAATTATGTCTGGGAAACACTGCTTTTAATTTTTTTAATTTTATATAAGGTCAATGATAAATATTTTATAATCATGGATATATGAGAGCTTTATGATTTTTGTATAGTATTTAATATAACTTCATCCATCAAAGAAATAATCTTGATACTAAATGAATCGTGATTAAGCTCAGTTAGTCAATCGATAACAGAGTGGACACAATATTAGAATCTTAAGACTTATTTTACAAGTCTGTAAAAGAAGAGTTTAATAATATAAATGTCAAGGATTTCCAAGAAATATTGATAGAAGAAGTGATTTATAAAGCAAATTAAATAACAATAACATCTGGAATAATCCGTAATTCAGAGGATGATAATAAAGATGAAAATTATGAAGTTGTTAAGAATTTCACCATAAAAAATATTTAAAAAAAAACCTTTGGTTAGTATGCTTAACTAAAAAGTATTTAGATTCATACAACCACATTTACAAAGATCTCTTACCCAAATATTCAATAATAACAGATTGATTACAATAGTGAAAAATAGGCGAAAACCATATTTTTAGATATTTAGTTGCATTGACCAAATTCGGATAAAATTGGGATTAATGGATATCCCAGTTCCTCGCGGGACACAGGCAGTTTAGGATTTCTCTCCACAGGTTTAGGATTTCCCAATTCTCGGAGAGCCCATGCGGAGATCCGTTCATGGACGCAGACCATTTTCTATGGATATAGATGTGTCAGCGATCCGGAGTTTGGACCGGTTGGACACGAAAACTTTGTGGCCATTCCTTCCAACTTTAGAGCTTTCTGCAATAAATTTGGAGAAGAATGCATTCCTGGGGTTTTCTGCGACTTTGATTAGGTCGTAGAAACCCCTCCCCCAGCGGCCGGTAGACTGAGCGGGCTCACACCTTCTCGGGGTCGCGAACGGAGCTCAAACACCTTATTACCCATAATTTATACATATCAAAGAATTATTTATTATTATATATTGCGTATATCTTTATATATTATATAGCTAGTCTTACGTATCTCTATTATTTAGTTAGTTAATTCTCCCCGCGCTCAGAGCGCAAGTGGCCACAAGTAGTGTAGAAATGGTGGGTCCTCGTAGGATATAATTATAAAATTTTCAGTTTTTGCACCCTGGCATATACTTTTGTTATACGGGCTAGCATGGCCCCGAATAGCGGGGTCAATAAACAGCTTGGGTCAGTGGAGGGTCCCATGACCAAATTAGGATATATTTAATGGTTCCATCGATCTAATTTGACGCATATACACTAGGCGAGTTGCAGATTTTTTGTTGCATCCGATTATATTATTTTGGTTTTAATATTCTAAACACGTTTATTTAGATATTTAAAGCTTAATAAATTTGCTTCAAAAAAACTGTTCACTTTAGAAACTTTGGGATTTTCATAATTTCCAGAAGCGCTCTAAATTATTTGTAGGTAATTTCATCATGCTATTGATATCTATTGGTGACTTTTGAAAATGTTCAGCTATTACAGTAATAATGCATGTTTTTTTACAAATAAAGAAGGTGAATGCTGGACGAGGTGTTGTAAATTGTCTTCAAATTGTTAAATTCCATAATTAATTTTGCTAAAAGTTGGAGTCATAACTTTTAGCACACATTTTGTGGGTGGTTCTTCTTAATTTAATTCGGTACTAGTTCTTCATCAATCTCAATTTCATCTTAGTTTGTAATTTCCTTATATCATTTTCTAAAAGTTGAATTATATCTTCTATAATATAGGGCATCGTCAATAATCAATTGTATGTTAAAAATGTTGTGAAAATTATCGATTTTTAATGAATTTTCTTTTCGTCATAAATGCATATGAGCGTTAGTCGAGGTGATCGTTTGCCAAGAACTGACTGTATATATTGTTAATATATATTTTTTTTAATTTTGTGGAATAAAAATGACGATGTCAATGGCTCAAAGTTCCAACCTCTCCGCTATATATTGCAGCTCAACTACATTCTGTACGTGATACCCTCCGCAAGAACTCGTCGTGTTCTTCAACGCCTATAATAACATTTCGTAATGATCAAACAAGAGAGTTCACACCGTTACCATGGGCCAAACATTTCTTGGGTCCGATCCGTCTCTGCAAACCGACAAATTACATAGCTCGCCTCCATTTATCATGTATCTATTCTTGCAGTCCTCGAGCAATGTCTAACTAGCAGGTTTTGGCGCTGGGATACCATCGGGGAATTTGGCTCGCAACCTTCCGAATGCCCGGCTTGGGGGAAATTTCAAAACTGTCTCAATTATGCGATTACAAATATTAAATGAAGCTCTGCTACGATGCTTATCTTCAGATTATTCATTTAGGAAATAAATTGGTGTAACTTTCTATAGGTCTCGAACAGATATATTTCTGATATCAGATTGTAATGGGATAATTTATGTACTCCGACGAACGCGCTGAATCTGAACAAACTTTAACCAAGTCAACTTTCATAAACTTAATTTATATACATATATTTAAAAGATTACGTTTGTCAACCATTGAGCTCGTATGTACCATCATCAATTATGAACATTTGACTCCGGAATTTAAACGAGGACAAAATCTTAATCAATTAACAAACCCTTTCTGGCTGTCACCAAAGCCATAATTACGGTATCTCCTAATTGATTTTGTAGTTTTTCTATCGTCACCTTCATAAATGACTGATGGTTTCGAGCATTTTGCTATGATTTCTGATCTGAATACATAGAGACATTCCAATGAAATATGTTAACTTGGTTTATTGGTATTATTCAAAGAACCAGACGACCATTTCGATGGCAAGCTGTCAACAATTTGGTCTAACATTTTGTTTCGTGTTATTTGAATGTTTATTTAACCTTTAGACTGACAAATTATCTACAATTAATGAGCTTATTTTTAAAATATACCAAGTTGTTTCAACCACATTTTTACAATATTTGCTGAATTTGCCTTAAACGCTTATATTTAATAAAGATGTTGGATATTTTAATCTCAAATATAATATATGCTGAAAGAATATTAAATTCTATGGTTGTTTAAATCAATGACATCCCAAAAAATTGGAATAAACAGCCTTTTGGCAGGCAATTCAATCCCGTGGTTTAATCCCACATAATACTAAAGTGCATCTAGGAATTGCTTCATCACTTTGTATCTTTGCAATAAATTATCCAAAGATTTATTAGTTTTGGTGATATCGGTTGATATTGGAATATATTTATATTTTAAGAATCTGAGTTTGAATAATTAAGGGCAGTCAATGCAATCTAAATTATGACCTTAACAAATGATGAAATATTTTTAGGTTTTTTTCTGTTCCACATTGTATTTCAGCAAACTATTCATCAACCCATTAAAAAGCAAGAAAGAAATAAAAATTAAATTTTCAAAAAATCATAACTCCTTAACAATCTAACGTATTAAAACCAAGTTTGAAAGTTGAAACTTTATTACTAACTATAGTATTTATTGTTTCAAATTCCGGAAATTAGAGCAAACCTGAGTCGATTAGCAGTACTGCGATATTCAGAGGAAGTTTTAATTACCTCGTCCCATAAAAATATTTAGTGTACGAAAAATTAATATTTTGATCAATTGCCATTATGTTAAAGTACAAGATTTTTCAATATTTATAAATTAAATTTTCAAATGCTGAATTGATGATATATTTATTTATGTATAATTAGCAACCATGTGCAAATGCATGCATTGTGACCTAAATTATGATCTGATGAGGTCTTTGTTTTCTTATAGCCCGTCGCTGCTCCTAATTATTGGCAAGCTTCTTCTTCAGCCAGTTATAAAATTGGTTGGTAAGCTGTTATCTAAGCAGTTGACTACATTTTCTATCAAGAAGGCATATGAAATATTTCAGTGCTTAAACAATTAGCCTATTTATTTAAAGCCTATTTATTGACTAAGCAGGCAAAGTTAATTGGAATCGTACTCAATTCGAATTCAGAATTGTTTTTCTATTAATGGTATTCTATACAAACAAGTTCAATTATTTGAGCTCGTGAACAATTGTCCCTAATATTTGGTGTTTTTTACAAAATATTGCTGTCATATTCTATGAACGCCATAAAAAGACGCATGTACAACCACATCTTCTCACGAGAGCTAACATCATTGCTTACACGTAATCCGAATGACGCTAAATACCTCGAAGATGTGTTTGTTTACAAATTGGCGGTTGTCTAGTTAACTAGATGCCAACATCCAAATATCAGAGTGTAAATTTTGGCGCACGCCCATACACGGTATTTCTCATTTTCGGCCAAAATCGCCCAAGGGTCCGATAGGCTGATACTCAGGCCGAAGCCGACTATCATGATCTCTCGTTTATTCTCCATGCTTCTGCCGCATCGACCTCGTCGAGATGAAAAAATGTTAAAAATATGCGGTCGTCGAACCGAAATCTTATATTTCCCCGGACGTTATGGCCTTTTTATTGTCGTCTCTATTGTGCATCGTAACTGATGGAAATAGACGTGCAATGGACGTCCAGACGAGGGGAGGGCCAAATTAGGAGATTCCTCGACAAAGCGCCTTAATCGACCAACTTTGGCGCCCAAGTGGTGAATTTGATATTTCGCAAACTGACGAGGAAAGAAGGTGCGCTAACGATCGAAGGACTCTTTGACGAGGGGGACTACGACGGCAATTACGCCGAGGATACAAAAATAATTTATCCTCTTGAAACTCTATACGGTGACATAATAGCTTCTAGGATATCAAGCGCTAAATATAAATTGTTGGCATTCAAACTTCAGTGCTTTTGATTAATTTCAATGCAAAGTTCGCTTCGTGAACTTGATAGCTGCGATTATCAAGCACTTCCAGATGATTCAACATCAGCTTAAAATTATACTTATAATTCAAAATGACGCAATATCCTTACTCAAGATCTTCATCGTCCCGACTCGGATAATAATTTCCCCAGCGGTCAAAATGCTCATACTCAGTGCATTTTTAATTCAAATCGCATGTCGCCTCGGAGATTTATAACTCACAGGAGGAAATTACACAAACGGAAGAAAGCCGGCAACATGAGCTGACATATAAATATATATTTTTTAATCTACTAAGTCCCCTACGTTCCCGGCGTATTTCCTCGGAGACCCAGATAAGGAATGAGAAACTCAAGGAGGACGCCGAGAAGACAACATTGTGCTCGGTTGCCAAAGGTCAAATGCAATAATAATAAATCAAGCGGCTACAAACAAACAAAATCGTTTGATTTGTCACGCATTATCGGGTAGAGAAAAAAGTAGTTGCGCTCCTCGTTACATTGCTTACTTCCGTAAGGAATGAAGTCTTTATTTTGGGTCATTAATTATCTTGTGACCCATAAGCTGAGACTTACATAAATTACTTAATCTAATGTTTTTTTCAGGCAATATATTAACGCACATCGACAAAAGTAAATTACAATACGGCCATCTCAACAATCATTGTAAAATTCAAATACTCAATTTTGTAGCGTTTTTATACGATGTACAAACGACATTTAGTGTTTTTATTTGCTGGAAAACTGACACTGGAAAAATCAATTCACCCTTTGAATATGAAGCAGCGTTCTTCTTCTTTCCGGGTGAATGCTCTGATCACTCAGCCATGGCGTTCGATCCTCCGTTTTCATATGAAATTATTTTTATCATACATCACATAACAATTGTCGGCTTAATACTATGACAAATTGCTTAAAGAATATTATTATAATAAATTTAAATTATATATTATTTGAATTGCTATTTATTCATTTAATAATAAGCTAATTTACTCTTATCCATTCTTCGAAGGTTGCGAGCCGATGCAGACATAAATTCCAATTTTACCTCATCTCAATTGAAGTGTTAACATTACGACATGTTGGTTTGGTTTTCAAAATTTAAATCAAGAAATCTATGTTTGAAAGACACCCCTAGAACTAGAAAACCCTTAAATTTTGATGACGTCATATTTGACAGACTTCTAAGAATTATCGCAAAGGATGCATTCACTGTGGTCGATAATTTAGAAGCATTTAAAACGTATTGGAAAAACGAATCGAATGAAACACATGCAAAATTTTGTTGTCAAGACAAAAATTTGGTTCCTTTTTGCACTGAATTGTGACTGGGGATGAAAAATGGGTTGTTTATGACAACATAAGCTGTAAACGTCAATGGCTTTCGCTGAGATAAAAATCATATCCAACTCCGAAGCCTGAATTGACGACTCGCAAGATTATTTTGTGCATCTGGTGGGATGTCAAAGGAGTTATTCAATGTGAATTTATGAAACCTGGCAAAACAATCGCTGCAGATGTCTATTGTCAGCAATTGGAAAGGGTGAACAAAACATTGAGAGTCAAACGTCGAGAATTAATCAGGAACAATTAAGTGATTCTGCAAAATAACAATATACGACCCCATAAAGCGAAGAAGATGAATGAAAATTTCAGAGAATTTAAATGGGAAGAGCTTCCACATCCTCCATATGGATTTGAAAAACTCGAAAACCTGTGAGAAATAGTAAGTTATTATGAAGGAAATATATATTTTGTAAGATTTTGTGAATAAAAATAAAAAGTCTTTCATTGTTAAAAAATCGGCAAGGACTTATCGATACATCTGATATATGCGGCTCTTTAATCTTCAATACCTTCAATATTAAGTGTATGATAGGTGAATTTATGAAATCAATTATTTGGTTCTAGTGGACTACGTGTCTCGTATTTTATATTTAAAAAAATCTTATAATTATTTTGAAAACATTGAATTTATGTGAAGTGTCAATGAATTTATTTGAATATTCAACACTTTTTTATAGTATTCTTATGAGTTAATTTAATCATGGTGTTTTTCGAGAATGCTAAAGAGGCTTTTAAATCAAACACTTCGTATACATGATATCACATAGTGAATTATTTATTTTATTCAATTGGTTAATCAAAAAATTATGTCATACAATATTTTACACAGTCATATGTTTATGTTACAATGCTTTGGGATAACATATTAGAATTACAATAATTATAAACAACAATATAGTCCTATCGTTTAATTTCGCAAAACATAGTAACAATTTAACCAACACAAATTGATGTCGCATGATTTCAAGTCAAGCTCTAAAAATCCATTATATTGTCTCGATAAAATATATATTAACTGGACATGCAATATTTAATTGTATAATTTGATCCTTAATTGCAAATATTCAAGTATATTCTGAATGTACGCGATAAATCAGTTTAAATATAGTACAGATTTCATTAAAAATTATATTACTATAGTTGTATTAATATTACAAAATTTGATACGATCAAAGTAATCTCATTGTGTATATTTTACCAATATGTAAAAATATATTCAAAAATATCACATTGAATTTTCAACGTCCAAAATACATGAAAAATCGATGCTAAATCATTTTGGAGACGCTCCAAAATCAATACGTTCGATCGCGTATCGATCATTCTTTATTTTTGAATTGTTCAAACAAACCATAGCTATTAAATGGGGGATATCTTCGATTTCAATCTACCATGTTTTCTTCCATTAGGCACCATATCATTTTTCATTTCATATGTATAATACTTGAACAATCTTCACAATGAATACATTACATCTTAAGAATAATTACAATATTTACAGTATAGAATATTTACAAAAAACTGTTTTAAATAGACGCGATAGCTTAAATTTTCGATCATTCAATGTATAATACTTTTATATCGTATATATTCAAAAAAAATCATGATTCATAAATTTTACATGTAGATAATAGGAATTGAAGATTTTCGAAGAATATTTACAAAACACCAAGTTATTGAAGGATTTAAAAAAATATTTTCTTAAAAACCGTAGTATATCATCGTAGAACAGCAGTAGATTTTAATTGTTCTAGTCCAATACCTCGATATATTCAATTCATATAATAGAAACGGTAGCAATCCAGTTAGACGAGAGTTCTCTAATATATCATTTTTTTATAGAATATATATCTTTTAAATTTATATGTATACAGTTTAAAGATAGGAACGATTTATGTTTAATTGGTGTCATGAAACAGAAATGATGAAAGCGTTCTTAGATTTATACATCGCTGTTTCTTCTTCACTGGCGCACGATTTATGTTAATGAATTTAACACTTTGTTTAACACTAATATGGATGAGTCCCCCTCTTGGATCTTTGGGATTTAGCACAGGATTGTTTATATTGTAAATATTGTTTGTCAGTCGCTGTCGTAGACTATGGATGCTGCGCTCTCTCGGCGATACGAAGATGACTCCAACTGGGCATGGGGTAGCCATCTGTACGCAGTACGCTCCAGTGAGGTGCTGAAACAAGAAAAAACATATTATTAATTTATTTTATTCATATTTAAACATTAACACAGTGATTTAATAGATACAAATAAAAACTATTTATAAAAAAAAAAATTGTTGCCAGACCGGACTTAGAGGTCGGTTTTGCTATCTGACCCTTTGATAGCTATTGATTAATCGAAATTTCTGGAAACAATTTCTGGACATTTGCGAACACTTAAAATATTATCCGGTGTATCGCAAATATTTTAGTGGCGCGCTTTGCAGTCCATTTTCTGAAAAAAGGATTAGCAGTAGCCTGATTGTAATTAATCCCCAAAAACGGTCAAACAATAAAACGAAATCCATTTTGGGTTCTACTTATATACAATTCTCATTGCAGTGATTCTGGAATGCTGCTTGATCCAAAAAGATTCACTACATCTGTATTCTTAGCGTTGAATCAATATACTCTAGGTTTTGATTTAAGAACATTGAGTCATAACCCTGATAAATAATGTACAGGACTATCCAAATGTAGCATTGAAATAGTGCATGACATTGACACGACGTCCACTTTAATATTTGATCCTCCTCGATATCCATTCATATGAATAGATCACATGCATATCATCTCCATTAATAATATGCACTTCCTCATATACTCGGATATTGAAGAGAACATGACTTCCAAATTGTATTTGTGACAGCTTATCCAATCACATCGATAGATATCCTAAGTTAATTTTGATGGTATATGTTTAGGGTTTTTAAAACTGAGCGACTTTTAATTGATCTTACTAAAAATGACATAATAAAGTATATTCTATCAAAGATTCACTACTATCGTTATGTAATTTTTCGGCTATCATTTTTGACCAATTACTACTATAGAAGTATCGATTTAAAAAAATAGTTCGATAAATTTGAGAGATCTAGAATATTTATATTTCTGATCGATCCAGATTTATCTTGATATCTTAGATCTGAACAAATAAATATTGAAACAATTAAAAAAAGTCGTGAATGACCGCCAGCGAATTTTCTTATAATTTACAATTAATAAATAGAAGCATAATATATAAATATAATATCAAATAATTTGAAATATATTAAATAAATACTTATAAAATTTCAATGCTTTTATAGAACGCCACTGGAGCATAGTTTCTGATGTCCATTATTTCAAAGCTCTCAAAGCTTCATTAAGAACTCTTCTCTTGGACACCTTTTGGTGTCCATGTATTTTTAATTGAATTACGTACTTTCATCAATATTTATTATTCGACATAGCCGTGAGGATTCTTATAACATTTACACCATGAAAATTGACATTGACAACATAATTAAATTGTATAAATATCAAGCAATATTTGAAATATATTTACAGGCTTTTATCATAGTTTAATTGACAGCGCAATCAACCGGATAGTGAGATACGCTAATTGAGTTTTAATTGATTTTTCCGCTTAAATCTGTATTGTTGCTAATTATTCAATATAAATTTAATTCAACATGGCATGAATTTAATCAATGTCGATGTATGCGAAATTTTGATTTGGCATCCACAAAGTACACCACTGTATCAATATTCAGAGGTTTGAGGCTTTATTTAATTAATATATCATGAGCCAGTCGATGTAAGTTTTAAGCTTTCTAATACCTGATTAATCCCTAATTGAGAACACGGTGTCGATATATTGTTACCACATGTTACCAGGGTATGCTTCTCACATGTGTTGTTCTAGATGTGTTCCCGATAAAACGATCTTGTGTAATCTGATTACACCGAATTTGGTGCTTTAATTTGGAAAATAAATAGGAAAATTTACATGTCGTTCTTCGTATGACGAACTCTCGCAGGCCTTTGGATGTCGACATTTTTAACAATCGCCCTGCTCGGACGTATCATAAATTGTTCGTCACAATTTTTTTAATTAATTAATTCGTCTAGTGGAATCCGAAAGGTGCTCGTTAACAAAGTCGACACAAAAAAATGTTAAAAATAAAAACAAATAGGACCGGATGATGGCCGCAACAACGCCTGCTGGTCACACCTCTTGTAGCCTTTTAGTTATACCAAAAAGTTGCGTGGGCATTATGACAAGATACGTTTGTTCCATAAGTGGTTTTCAACATTTTTGACAACTAACTAGCAGTTATTAAACATCAAATTTACATGTTATTCCTAAACTGTGTGTGTGATAAAAATAAAAGAGTCATTGAGGATATTTTATGTACGTTTTAAGGAACTCGATATTGACATTAAGTATACTTAACATGGCCTGCAGACGTGAGATCATCTACGAATTTCGATTAATTTGTTAAAAATTATTATGATATTAAAATAAACTGTTGAATAAATTTGGCTCGAATTTGCAATAATTTGTGTTCGGAAATAGCGATCGTAAGTTTGGTCGCAGATTACTTCCATAACCATTTTGATGGCAACATAGTATCCAAGCAAAGGTCACGTCCCAAATCAGGGTCGCAGAGGGTCTTCTGTCGGGTCACAGGAGCCGTAAGAAGATTATTTTTATATATAAATTTCACCCTTAGTTGGGATCGAAAGGTCCTCGACGTAGTCCATTAAGGGTCGCAGGAAGACAGTTACGGAGCCGTTATGATACCATATTAATTATCTAGCGCTGCTCCGACACGCACAAGAATATTAGACGAACCAGATTACAATATCTCTAAAAATATTAGTAGTATACTTGGAAATATTCTGACATGAATATAATAATAACTTAATAAAATGTTCTTATCCGACAAAATGTATGCAAATCCAATATTCACTATCCAATAAAATGCAGACAAGTTCTTATGCATATGAACATTTATTTGAATTTGAGATGAAATGCCAGATTTAGCCTCAGTTTCACCCTCTGATAATACAATCAATTATTAAACATTTCATTGTTTTAAAAAGGGAAACAGTTTGTCTTTCATTTTACTTCATCTTTAATAATGTTATACCAAAAATATCAACGGCATTGTTAATCGTAAAAAGATATTGAATTGTGTTAAATCTCTAACAATCTCTAGTCAGAAGTGCTTCAAAAATCGAGCGCTTAACCAATTAATAGATAAAATATTTATCTAATTATTATGGCTTAGTTATTCGCTGATATCTTGACTCAATAGAAAATATGGGAAATGCTATGCTATCATAAAATTTCGATTGATGAAGCTCCTCAGCATTCACGTTGTCCAGAAGACGCTGTTTCTTGGTGCAAATGACAGAAACATGCAACTATAAGATCGATATATCTGTACACGCATCTTGCCGCTTTCAACAACGAAGTTTAACAAGTCTTAAGACCCATTTATGATGAATTATCGTCTGATGACTTACTGAAAAGATACCTTGGTTCGAATACCCAAAATAATAATGAGAGTTTCAACGCTTAGGTATGATCTTTGATACCAATGAAAACAAGATTTAAATAGCTGAAGGATTGCTTTATAGAGCTGGAATCGCTGATTAGTAGTATGTTTTCCTTTTCAACAATTTTTAAGCTTTTAAAACTTTAAACGCGTTTTTCTCGAAACGATATTTTTGCATGTGGTGTTGGCAGAATTTCGAGAAACCAAGTCGCCAATTGGTCTGAAATTTTACGAGCTTATTTTGTATGCCTATGTGAGTTCGCAAAATCAGGTCAAAATATTTATTTTATCTTATGTTTTACATTAAAAAATAGCCCCAAAAAAAGGTATATTTTTCCAAACTTTTTTCAAACCCCATCATTTCATCGCCATTTTTTTACTTTAAAAAATGTATTAATTGAGTATTATATAATAGCGACACTCATACAGATTAAGAATCTTTTTTTCTTATTTTGTTTCAGGTAAGCCTGAATGAAAAAACTGGTGAAAACTGCGAATTTGCTTCTTTTTTGACTTGCCATTTTCATATTTTAATACGATATAATATATACTTTTTAGTTACAAATTTATTTTTTAGTATTATATAAGAGTGCCGTAATAAATCCCAAATATATTCATTTCATTATAAGGTGTATTTACTATGAAAAAAATTGTTAAAAAATAACTATTTTTTTGGGCCGTCAAAGTGAGATCTTAAGCGATCGCTATTGTATTTTCCTAGAGTATTTTTCTTCGTTTATCATAAATTTACATTTTTTCAAGTGTACATAAAATTAAAGATGTTGAATACCACTGTTAATATTACGTATGACTTGTTCTGTTGGATTCGTCAAACGGCCGGCGTGCTCGATCAATGTCAGACGGGAGGCTATCGGCTCCTATCAGGTTTTGTTTCAGAAAGTGTGATATTAAAATTGAACACATGTAGATTTATCTGTCCTAAGGAGCTGACAACTGCTTCTCTTGGACAACAGGGTTTTTTTGAGCCCCCCGAGATGGTATCGCGTCGAAATGGAGCTAGTATCGTGTAATTAATCAGGAACATACAGCGGTTATTTATGTAACGTTTTAATCCGATGCAAAATTGTAGTGTACAAAATCAGTGCCTCATCAATCATGACACTCTCTAATTAAACAAAACCAATTACAATTAATACAATTTGGATGTTGCAACGGGTTCTTTGGTATGAATTTGCTGTTTGGCCGACACCGTAAAACGCGAACATAATAGCTAATGCTAATTAGAATTTAACTCATTACTGAATATGTGATCAGTGCCAATCAAATTAGATTCATGCTAATGCTTCCAAAACTGCGATAATCTAATACCAAATCAAAACTCATAATTAGTACAAATGTATAATTATCCATAATCATCATTCTACGCCATTAATATAACACACATATATATATAGATTTGCAAACTAAAATATGAGAATATTATTTAAATAGTAATTTTAATAAGAGATGATTGGTTAATGGATGGCGAAATTATCATGTATTAAAATTATAATTAAACACCAATCATTGATCAAACCAGTATTTTGATATTTTTGATCCTTCAATTAATGATCAATACAATACTCCTCAGCTTATAAAAGATATTCGTTCTGTTACTTGGGAAAAATTAAAAATATTTAGCATCGATATGAATCATAGTCATGATCAATTAATTAATTAATACACTGATTGTGCGTGTTTTTCTATTGAACATTTACGTTTTTGTTTGGATAGTTTGTTGGTTCCTTTATAAATATCTTTATAACACGCAAATGTTTGTTGAATATGGCGGCTTATAATTTAAGATCTATCGGTGCTTGAGACTATTTTTTCAATTTTTTTAATTGCATCATCATTTTGGCTTAATAACAAATCTTTTAGCATTTTTCACACGTCTTTTGGCTCAATTTTTAAAGGTTTAATTCAACAAGTCAACAAATGATTTGAAATAGAACTAAATGTATTAGATCAAATAAATTCAACTTATATGTAGAAATTCTAATTACCCTTATAAACACCGTGCGCACAAATCTGTGCGTTTCGTCACATTTCTACAAGATCAAAATTTGTACAAAAATATCAGTTTTTGAGTCAAGATGGCAGTTTAAAATATGTACACAAATAATATTTATGCATACATTCAATCTGTCTAAAATACCCTTTTATTTTAAAGGGTTAATTTTACCTACCCACAATTTTAATTTGTTGCAAAATCGCTTATATTTAATAGTTATGTATATTTGATTATTCTAAGAACACTTCTATTCTATTACTTTTTATTAGCTATCCATTGTTTGATTTTCACTAAAACCAACTATACAAAACTACATTATGAATTTTATTTTAATACTTTAACTTATTTAAGAGTATATAATATTTTGGGGAAAAATTAAGTCTTTTGTACAAATTCTCCTAATCATTAGCGGTATTTATAAAGTTTTTCATTAATATTTTCATTAATAAAAATACTTGAAAATGCTAAAGACGCCCTATAAAAGAATTGATTTATAAAGATCCGAAATACATTTCTTTTCTTCTTATAAATACTCATTAGATCGCAATCTTCAATTTAAAATACATTTCATACCTATTTAATATATAATATATCAATGCACTTGACATGAGCTTATGAAAAACAGAGTTTATTGTGATTTCTAATAATGGTGAACTTTTTATGAAATCCACATAAAAGAAAATGGGCCCTTGTTTAAATTAATTATGTTTCTTATAACCATTGTGGTTTATCGACGTTAGAATTTTTTTCTTGTTAGATAGTGGTTAATTTAATAATTAAAATACGCTGAAAACGTCTTTGCTCTGAAGAACAAAAAGCTTATTCTTCTTCAGAAATCATTATGTAGATATTTAGTGTGCTTTCATCACTATATTAATGCGGTTAATTTGAGCGATGCCTTTGAGTGCAAAGCAAATATCTTCCCTCCATTGTGCCAATTGAAACCAAGTTGCTCATTATTTCTTTCCTGAAATTGTATTCCCCAAGTGCAATTTAGCTCAGCGTGCACAAATCCAATTTCGGTGGCTGTATTGTTCAATCAAATCGAGCTGGAACTCATTTCCACACAAGAACAGTAGTAGTTCATTACTCGGGGATGGCCATGAGGAGTAAATGACTGCAGCGCAATCTCCATCATGAGAGAGTGCATGCTTCTTAGAAGTGTCCTTTTGTCCATCTTCGACAGCAGACGTGTGGTTTGGCCCACGAAAACGTAATGGTGTAATCCCACCACACAGAATAATCTACGCCGGTAATGAATTTGAACCGTGGGTAATTGCTCGTAAGTGAAGATTCAGTTTGTGGATGCCCCAACCGTCCGTCCTCTGACAGTCGATTCAAACTTAACTAATTACCCCGGGCCGAAATTAATTTGAACACCTAGCCGGCGTATGGCTTACAACAATTTGAATATTGATTAACATCATTATTCTTGGATGGGTGAAGCACCTTGGTTCACAATGGAGGGACCGGGCGCGCCGAGGAGTGCGGCATGAGAAACGCGCGAGCCACGATAATTATGCCCCCTTAAAATGGTCATAATTTATTATTCAAAATCGACTCGAATATATCTTTGAGCCAAAACGATGATTAATTTGGCTCGCGGATGGTAAAAAAAGAATATTCTTCGACGTCGACCCAAAGCGATATGCTAACATTGAAGAAGGTGCAGAGTGCCGATTTGTATCGGCCTTAAATATGGTCAGGGCGAAGATGGCAAATAAGCCGGGAACAGGCTAGAATTAATGACTGGATAACAATGAACAGCCTGCCGAAGACATTTATTTTACAAATGGATTTTGGAAGAAATTAACATCCAATAAATTACTCATCATTGCAGCAGGCCCACGGGTTACGTTAGCTTTGAATGGTATTATAAAAATAACTTTTGTACTCAAATAAATGATATTGAAGACATTAATGTGGCTTTATTGTGATTAGTAAGAATGCGATCTATATTATGGTATTTAAAATACCAACAATGGGTACAGAACCCATCCGGATAGTGTGAGTTTACTAATTTAAGGGGGTATTCCAATGTGACGGTTTGTCACGTTTTTTTGCATTTTTCGATAGTTTGTATCCTTTGAATTGATATCCTACAGTCGATTTGAGTGTTTCTTATCTTGTTGACTAATTATAACGCTCCAACGGAGAGCATCTAACTGCGCGCGCTTGGGCTTCGAAGCAGGTACCGCCGTTTCGTGTATGTAATGCGATTGATTGGCGCTGGTTTGCAAAATATAAACTATTTTTGTGGATATATGGATATTGGCAAGAGTTTTAACGTAAATTTCTATTATAGTATTATAAAATCTATCTCTGAAAGCGTAAACGCTGTGTACGACGTTGTGATTCGTAAAGCCGTTCGAGAAGAAAAAGAGTTAAATGTACAAGTTGGCTTTCCAGAAAATGAGCTCTCAGTTTCTGGCGATAGTTCGTGGTCCAAGAGAAGATTTTCTTCTCTTTCTAGGCATTGTATCACTGATTGGAAAATATTCCGATATAATCTTTGATACCATCATAAAATCGAGTTTCTATAAAGCATGCAATGCGTGGATTGGCAAAGAAGATACAGATGAATGTAACAAAACACAAGACATTTTGAAGCCAATTTATGAAGAGCTGAACCAAAATGAACTTTTAGAGAGATGCTTAGATTCCAACACGCAAAATGACAACGAAAGTTTCAATGCTTGCGTTTGGCACCTAAATATGTTTATTGCGGCAAAAAAAAAATGGAAACTGCCACCTATGCAGCTTGTATATTTGATGAAGGTCAGAAACCAATATCTAAGAATTTGGAAGTCATGGGCTGTTCACTTAGCCCTGGAAGCTTGAGTGTCGCCAAGGATTGCGACAATGCGCGCGTACAGCGCGCAGACCAACGCAGCTCCTTTGCTTCAAAAGCTACTCGAATCGCGAGGAGAGAAGCTAGAGCGGCTAAAGAAGAAGTCTACGACGAAGAAGAAGGTACCTTGTATGATCTTTTACAAAAAACGCAGCATTTTTGTTAATTTTCGATGAAATAAAAAAGTTGAGGTACGGACAATAGGGGCATCACCTAGATTAATAAACTTTTTTCATTTTCTGTTTCAGATCATCAGGAGAGCCAAAAGTACCTACGCCAGCAGAAAACTTTTTTATTTGCTTTATTATTTTTATAAATAAATATTTTGGATTATTAGTCGATAAATTTGGGCTAACGATCTATACAATCGTGCAATGTATGCGCGGAAGCTCTCTGTCTCTGTCTCTCGAACTGTGCTCTGTATCTGTCTCTCAGAGCTCAATGTACAAGAGTGCTCTATCTGAAAAGTGGAGGGGGGATCCCAGGCCCTGGGATAGTACTCCTTTAGGAGTTAAACAACAAAATAGCTGTAATAGAATCAGAAACAGTTGGGCAACACAATTGCCGATATAATTGAAATAATCGCTCCAGTAGTTTATAAGGATAGTATAATATTTATGAAAAAACTATTCAAAAATTTCTATCATATCAAAAAAAGGTGTGATATTTTAGATATTCTTTACGATTCACTACTGTCAATACTACTACCCTCAATGATAACTGAGAGGGTTTTTTCGTCAGCAGGCTCAATATAAATGAAATTACGGTCAAGTTTAATAGTAGAATCGTTCAATGCAATTTTATTTTTAAAATGTAAATAAAATTCTGATTTTTTTGATTTTGCTGAAAACAAAAACCGCAAAAATAGGATGCTATTTTTTGCCTTCTTTGTGTTACGGGATCAAGAAGCTTCCTATCCGAAAAAATAAATTTATTTTTAATGAAAAGAACTATGAATATTTTACCAATTTCATATTCGAATATTTGAGACCCCTAATCAGGTCATACGCATTTATTGTTGAATTGATGTTTTTTCAAAAAAATAAGTTTGTATGTTTTATTATGCATTAGCATTATTAGCAGTAAACTCACTAAATTCAATCAACCATATTTTGTTCCATTTGGTTGATTGGTTAACATTGAATTTCTAATGTAATCAAATGATTCTCTTCTGAGAAGCTATTTTCTTATAAATAGATAAAAATAACATCACTTACACGGTTATAACGAGCGGCATTAGCCATCATATACAAAAATTTGTTAATTTCATAAATTAATCTGTTTTAACCTTTTGTAAAATCGAGTTTCACAGAATGTAACAATTAACAAATGGTTATATCAAATGCTTCTTTAAATTCTTTACATATTTATAGCAATATAAACCAGAGCTTCGAACCATTATTTTTCATTCCGGTTCAGTCTCAACGTGTATTTTGGTTCGTTCCGACAAAAATAACGTTTTCGCCAGATTTCGGAATAACTCGGTGTTTTCAATTTTTGATTTTGTTTTTGCAAAATTTTTGCCGACACCCATAAAATCTTCAGTAGTCAAAGAGCGTAAATCAAAATTTGCTCTCAGCATTATTTTTTCATCGCTTCCATATTCCGTGATGTGTTTGAATAACATTAGCAATAAATTTCTCAACTAGAGCACTAGGGCCTATAAATATGAGCGCGTCCATAAACTCATTAAAACTTTAGCCATTTTTAAAACCATTAAAGTTGGCATCTCCGCTTCAAGCAATCGACTTCGGATGCATTATGAAACTTGTGCGAACCGAAAACACGAAAAGTATTTTAAAACAGTTCTTTGATCATTAATATTGATTTACAGGGAGCAAAATCGCACCCCACTTTGCCTATTCATTCCGAGGGGAGAAAAAAGCTTATTTTTTTACTGCCGGCGAAATCGAGGGGGTGTACGATTTCAATAGGTTTCAGATTACGGGAATAAAATTTCAACGCGAAAAACTTTTCATTAAGAACTATGTGTTGCTGGTGGAACGAGTTTTATAAGGATTCTATGAATTCTACAGAAAACACCCAAGTTTCGCCTTTAATCAATTTTCGCGAATTTATCACTCTTGCTTGTTCAAATTTATATAAAACAGATATTTCTATAAAAACTTCACACTTTGAGAGCCGCTTCATATTCAAATATTTTATATGCCGACCGAAATTAAGTCATAAAAATTGTTGATACATGAAATTCCACATTCATTATTACCGTCATTATGACATCATATGACAATTATGTGGAGGATATCACATTGTTACAAAATAGGATGAATTAAATTGGCACATTAGAGTAATGATCCATCAACATTTTTCTTTTGAGTAGACGATCATCATTAAAAAGTCTTCTAATCGAGCTAATTACATCCATTTACAATACTTGTGGTACCGATTGATATCCGTTGTACTTTAAGACGATGATTCAATTATTGAAATGTTCAATTAAATGCCCTAACTGGCTATTAATTACTATTCATTGTTGTACCAAGAGACATTTTCTAATATTCAATCAATTTACAGTTACCCATATATTCGATGACACTTTCAATTATTGAATGACAGTTGTCAAAGTGATTAATTCAAAGCCGTTAAGGGTTTAAATTGCATCAATAAAATGTTAATTTTAAGTTTTTATATGAAAATAATCAATGTGTTAGATACATTTGGGTAGCATTTAATTTTAAACTTTTTATGGTTAAATCTCCAAGTTAATCAAATTTTTTTGTAAAAAGTGGCTTTTAGCGCATCATTTTGACATGGTTTTTCATGGCATATGTTTATTTTTAAAAATGTGGTAGCCAACCACATCTCCAACGATGTACGCAAGATACTTTCTCTGTCTCTGTTTCTCTTCAAACTCAACGTGCTCTGTCTCTGTCTGTTCCCGAGCTCAACGTGTAAGAATGCTCTGAATGAATCATTGGAATTCGGACACAACTCTGTGTATTACCTCTTTAAAAGGTTAATGTTGCAACTTTATATTAAATTAATACATCAAAATCATCTTATCTATTAACTAAAAGTTTTACATAACGTTCTATAAAGTTATTTTTTCTCGCAATTCACTTACATATACAAAGCGATATATCGGTGTTGGCATTTTTTATGCGCGTTAACCATATATCGTTGTCGAATACTAAGAGGGTTAAACAAAATATTGATGTATGTGCTTTCAAAGGGCGATTATTTAACGTAATTATAGTGTTCATTAATTATGGATGGTTCAAAATTATTTTGTCGATCAAGTGATGGAAATATCAATTGATTAACGATGTTACTAATTTAAATGACATGCATGACTGTCTATACGCCCATTTAGTGTGAAAATTATCCTCTGTTCTTATCATCTATTAGATCACAGTGCCATACATGTGATAATCTGATTAAAATAAACGTACAGGAAGTACACCGTTCTGCTTTCATCTCTGGAGTGATGATGCCATCATTATTCTTCATCGTTATTGGTCCATCGCATAGAGATCCATCGTCGAGTAGGGATGCCAACATTGAAATTAATTATGCTTTAATGGACATAAATCAACAATATCAGATAAACGAAGTTGACGTATAACAAGTTTCTTTAGATGTGGGAAGGATATGAAGCGGAAAGAGGAGAAATGGACATGGCAAATCTTATCGACGCCAAACACCACTTTGGGGAAACTTGCCCAACAACAGGAAAAGTGAGTCCGACCATAAGAAAAATGAAGTGCATGTCGTAAATAATCGTTTTTCTCCGAGTTTATCGGATCGTGTCCGCTTGTTTGCTGGAATTGCTCGAAAACGGGATACGGGATCTTGCACCTAAACAGGGTTCTGCTCCTCAATGGCCGATTCAAAGCGATCCGGCTCATATCCGGCCATTCAAACCTTTTACACCGTTTTCACTTCACAAACAAGGATATATATTAAATCGCCCACGAAATCTGGATGCATTGTCATTGTCCCGGGCGACACTTTAAACGGGCGTTTTGAGGCTGCGGCGCACAGGACAATATCCTTAAATTTATAACCGTTCACACTCGGCAGGAAAAAAAGTCTACACGTATTGAATGTATAATCTGAACATCTGAATTGAAGTCTGCTGGATTTTTTTTCAGTCCGTTTTACATTTACTTGGAATTCGTGACATTTATTTTTTGTCAAATGTGGGTGCCAACCACATTCCCTTAGCGTAGAATTAAATTTGCATCTTAAAACATGTGAACAAAGTATTACAATCGAAACATCATTTATAATCATCCATTTTAACCATTTTCATGTAATATAGAATCAGGGAGAACATATATAAATCCAATTAATAATTTGTGCAGGATCTTTCAGACTAACTGTTGAGATTTGTACTATCACTGTGTACTTTTAAAAATAGGTATTCAAGTCCAAGTACCTTATGTTCAAGAAAATATTTTATTTGAAAACGTGATGGTCTAAATTAAGTGATATTGAATAACAAGTGAGCATGAAAGATCTAAGACTAGCTAAGATCATGATTTGAAACATTTTTTTCTATTATTAAGCGCCTCTATTTACATTAAGATCATTTGAACGTCTATGTAAATCATAACTCAACAAGCTTAACGATTGATATTCTGAAATTAGGAATGATTCGACATAAATTATTCAACGGCTTTCCTTTCTGCTTCAAAAATATGTATAGTATCGTGTATTAATACATATTTAACGACTTGGACATGCAACCATATATCAATGGGATTTTAAGTGAGTAATAGCTGATACTATGAACTTCCAAACGTAATTGGTAACAGAATATGAACTCTGATTGTCCGAGAGTTTTGGCATAAGAAGCTTATAAATTTTGAATAGTAGTTATCACAAATATAAGGAGAATTCTATAATTTATATTCCGTATGAAACAAAAATTTGGAGCGAACAGCTTAAGACTCCCAGAATATGGATCTATATATTTTGGTAGATAGGTGAAGGAAGAGTCCTGAATAGCGAAAGATATAAGAACAATACGAGTGTTAATTAATTATCCAGAAAGAATTATATTAATGTAAAAATGTGGTGGCGGGAACGAAGGGCGGAAATATCACAATTACGAGATCGAAGAAATCGGTCGTGGCCAAGACAATCGGTCGGACTCTAAGACTTAACTGACTCTGACTAAACGGAGACTAAAAATCAAGCTAAAAACTGACTCAAATCAAAACTAATACTTGAATAGAAATTAAAAAAATGACACACTGTGACTTACTCTAAAAAAAAAATATTTGACCTTGACTGGCGCTTATTTGATGCCTCGTGTACTGTACTGGATTGGCGTCAATATTTGAGTTTCACACAGGCTTGCACGGCAATTTCATCCTATTTTCGCATGACTGTTTACGCTTTTCCTGAAAAATTTCCGTCTACGTTACATTATCATTTCTAAATTTTCCATACATTGTTTTAGACGAAAAATAAATAAGATTCATTCAAATTATGACCAGGGGCTTGAATAATGGGCTTAACGGCGCAATTTTTTAAACCTTATGATATGTTATGAATAAACAGTATATTCCATATGAAATATGCACATGTGCAGAGGTTCATAAAGCATTTTTAGTGCAGCACGGCATTGCAGCGGCCCTCAATAACACGGTGCATATCTGAGGCATTTGTCATGCGCCCTCCCAAGGCAAGATCGGTGTGGAAAGTCATTAAAGCGATGAAAAATGGTAACATTCAAATGTATACAAGCGCAATATATCAATAGCAGTTAATCGTGGAAGCTAATGTTTTGTAAAATGAAATATCGAGATACGAAAATTGGACTGTCCGTGAAACTAATGCGGTCGAGGGCCATGAATAAATTATGCTTCTAGTGTTGTGCTTGCAGCCAACTTGGTAAAAGGCTCTACGGGACATGTGTCTTTGATACTCTTGACTAGGAGAAGCTTAACAGACAGGCTCTTTAATATTTAATAATATATTGGCACGTGGAAGAAACGGTTCTTTCACTTGTTGATGGGAAAAAAACCGGTGTTGAACCACTACATATAATATATGTCCACCATAGATAGTTTTAGAGACTTTATTTCGATTGTAATATCAAACCACGATAAATCAGTGGCATCAATAATGCATTTCCATCTTGTATAATTTAATAAATGTACTGACTGAAGCAATTATTCCTATCGAATGAACATTCATCCCTTCTCTTGAATATCGTGACAGAGCTTTTATAAATGTTTAAATGTATAAGGTTGTGATGCGCTAATAATATCAGAAGGGTTGTCACAAATTATTGCAGTATATTTTTAGTAAATTCGAGTTAGATATACATTTATCGATATACAAAGCAAAAAACAATATATCAATATTGTCATAGTTAATATGTCATTAATGATTCAGTGGGAACGCTTGGGTGATAAAAAATATCAGGACTACAATTCAATTAAATTTGTTAAAGATTTTAATAACAGAACATAAATATAATGTGAAGAAGAAGGTGGTTGAACCATCTAAATTGATTGTTGATATTTGCGGAAAATCATAAACACTCAATATTTGTCAAAACTGGTTACGAAATCTTTAATCTTATGAAATATTTAAAAGATACTTTAAAGAGTACCAATTGAAATCCTAAGCATGGTTTAGCCACTTGAAAATTTTCTTTGTATGCTTAATTTTAAATCTTATTTCAAAATTCATATTATACTTAAAAAATATTATGCGTAAATAATGGTCAAATAAAAATAATAATCATTAGAACCTAATTGCATTTAATTTTACTTGTTTGTCGTCTGTTCTGTGTCCATGTACCAGACCACTGCAATTATTAAATATTCTCTCCAAATTGAATTAAATTTATTTATTAAATTTACGAACAAATTACATTATTTGGATTGTCCAATTTTTTAAAATAATATTTACATCATGAATATTTCATGGGAAAAACAAGCAACGAAAATATTTCTTATTAAATCTGCACACTATCCCGAATATAGCATTTTATCCCTGAAAATACCAGCGGAGCATATTTTATAAACTTTTAAAATATTTACGTATATATTTTGGTCCAAACTTGTTTATTTTTCTTTGGACCATCATCCCTAAGCGCTGGCTGAAAATATTTTAAAATAAATTTTCATGCGGCGAAACATTTCAGAGACAAGACATTTGAACTTTCCTCGTATACTCAGATTTGCTTGAAAACTATTACCATTTCAAAGTTGTAATTTAAGGGCAATTTAAATGTGAAAGTAGCTAAATACATCTGTAATACCTTGAATCCGCATAGAACGATCTTCTATGGATATATTCAAATTATAAGCTATAAGCTATTTATCCTAATATTTGTACATGGATTTATTCTTTATCATTTGGTTTTGTTTGCTGCTGGGATTGTTCCTTTCAAATTGTGATATGCATTATATTTTCTAACGGTTTGTTTGGGTCGTTTTAAAAATTCATTGTTTTCTCATGAGCGGGTGATGTATGCAACAGATCAAGGGGTAATTTATTATTTTTAAAGTACACAAACACACATGGCTTATATATTTTTTAATAAACGAAAATATAAATCGGGCACTTTTGATATGGCGAAACAGCCGGCGATAAATCATCTCAATAATTCGTGGCCAACCCTAAATTTAACTTTCATACACGTCACATTTAATACATTGTGTTTAATAAACGATGGGTGCGGGACTCCCCCTAAGCGGGATTGTCATACAACCCCCCCGTGTGTCGACGAACATCAAGCGAAATAATTATTCTGGTCGACCGTGATTTGATATTGTGCAAACACAATGCGACATTTGTTGCAATAAATAATGCAGTTTAGCAATGCCTAAAACACCTTTAACAATCACAATATTTTAGCACAAAGGGTGACACTTGTCCTCATAATTTTGATCCATATGGCGCTTAAATGTATATAATATATTCGATGTATACATTTGGACTGATAAACAGAATTGATCTAAATGGAACAAATTGTATCGACTCGTGCTATTGGAGCTTCAAGCGCTTGAATAATTAAAGATTCCCGAAAAAGGTTCCTAAATATACTTGTTCCCTAGAAGATATCGAGTTTTTTCTTCATGAATATATTAAGGCTTTCCTTTTTTGGTTTATCCAACCCGTCACGGATAACATCGAACGTACGCCTATATGTAAGATAGTTTCTTTTATTTGCCTAGTAGTACAATATTCTACTAAGCCACCCTCCCAAGGATTTCAGGTGTTAAAGATTTACTATGAATGATGTCTGACCTATTTTCAAACATTGAAATACAGCCTAGAGATGTATTAAATCTGAATCTATAACTTGAAATTTTTGCTCTGCTCCCGTTCAAATAGCTTTTATATGAAAATATACCATCTCCCAAGTCATATATCATGAGCTATAATCGGAATATCTCATGTGTAAAATATAAATTATCGCGAATATTTGTCCTTGCTTATTCCGTAATATCTGTCATTTGGCAGTGGGAGTGCATCGGAGTGCATATAATGCATTTCTATCCAGAAATACAAGCACAATGGCCAGCAGGAAAAAAGATCGAAACAAAACGTAATGCACCGGGCTCTCCCTCATTATTGCCGTTTCACTTATTTATTATGATAATTCGTACAATGGTAAATGTCAGGATTGGGTGCCTCGTTGCGGTTCAGACATTTAAATGTTACCAACATGATATTTGCATTTGAATGCCGGACGGCTTATTGTCTACCAGGGCTGGCTGTGAAAAGGCAACCTAACAAAGCCAAAAAAAGATAAAAATGATGATGAAATGAAACGATTGTCCTGCTGCATCGCAACAGTGAGCTGGCGAATAAGCAACGTATAAATCTGGGTCGTTCGGATGAAACATAGACTATAAATGTCTAATTAAGACCGAGTGCATTTTAATACGGCTTATATATGCATTCAGATTCAATGCGTATTTTTAAATGTAAAAGGCTATTGAAACAACTTGATTTTTCGAGTTTTTAAAGATTTTTAGCCATTTAATTGTGGATAATTTGTATTGATTTTATGTAAATAAATAATTCTCAAATTATAGCTTTCTGATCCATTTAAATTTTTCAATCAATCGTCTTGATTCTGATTTCAACTCAATTTTCTGTATCTGAAAAAATAAATTTGATGATATTAATGAAGTTGATCAGGTTTTTTTAAATTTTTAAACGGAGATAGCCTATATTCAATAAAAAACATAGAACTTTAATAAGAAGAATGTATTTTGACATACATAATATAGTCATGCATAATCGATGTTCAAGAAAAATCGAAATCCAAGTAATAAATTACATACAATAATATATCTTAGTCGATTTCAAATTCTTTTACACAATAAATTTGACCGATTTCATAAAATTTCATGCAATCTCACAAATTAAATAGCATTAAATCAATGTCAAATTACAAAGACACTAGAATTCGGTTTTTCAATTGAATCAGAAGGATTTCAAGAAGAAAATGTGGATATCGACGCTAGTCAAAATGACCTAAAAGGGATTGCTAAACGTCTTTAATGTAACATAATGAATTAGATTAATCAGGTTGTCTTAAAAAACATTTGATAGTTGCAAAATGCATCTAATATATTTTACTCCTATTCTAGAATTTATCAGATTTATCCTCTTTTATCATTGTGTTCTTGCACATTTAGCCTTATATAAGAAGGTTAGTGTGTATTTTTATAATGAGTACATCCAGAATATGATATACGAGAGTTGGATGGATAATAAATATTTTATTTCGAAATGTCATCCTGTGGAACGCCAGGGTGATATCGGCGCAGACTATCGATCAATTTAAAAACGATCGATCATGAGTCGACCGCATACGTCGATTGTATCGCATACATTTATCTCGAATTTTGTATAGGCAGAACGCAAGAAAACCCAAGAAAAAAAATTGGAAATTGCTTCGGTATATTTCGTTTCTGACTTCCCACGTCGTTGAATTTAAGCCATATTTCACGAATGATAAATTTATGAAATTAATGGCACTTGAAACGTTTGATGCTTTTGCGTAATGCGCATGGGAAAGGCTTTTTAGGAGAGGCTCCTTCATTAATTATGGATACAAATAAATAAAAATTACATTAGCTTTTCTTTGAATAAATTTTAACTGCCATATCATTGTTCCGGATAAACATGTTTTCTTTCCATTGTGATGGCAATTTTTTCGTGGGCGTTTGACAACCACATTAAAGTTCCTTCGTCTTATATAAAGACATAACCGCAAAAACAATTCCTGCATTGAATACATATTTTTTCAACGCCATTTAATATTTTTTCGGCGAATATTTGTTTTTTGCTCTCGTTAATGGATCACGCAGTGATACGTATTTGGCCCATTGGAAACGTGTGGGACGGCCCAACAATATGGTCTGGTCCACCGGACAAATAGATCATTTATCATAGGAGACGCGAGTTTCTCAGGGATAAATTTACATAATAGAGTTAAAATAGACGCCGGTGATGATTTATGTCTCCATTGGGTTATCTCATTGTGGCCCTCCAGACGACACTCTCCTCGGTATTTATATCCGCAGATTCGAACTCCGAAAATGAGAGGCAGTAGTAGTCATTTACGCCGCTAAAGCAAGGCAAGCAATCCGCTCCGTTATAGCGATTTTCCGCTCTACAAAGCTACGTGGCCTAAACGGTCCCGGATATCGTTACAATTCCATCTCTGTGTCGCTATTATTGCAGACAGGATGGGGTAGGAAAAATAACCGGGGCTGAATACACAGGAGTCGGGAATGGTGTACTCCATTTCGCCGGGTGAAAGCCTTTTTTATTCCGAGCCAAATTCTCATGGTTGATATCTTATACGACCCCATGAGCAGCGAGTTTTATACACTACCGGTTAATAAAACAAAAAGGCAAACTTTTCTTCGTTTTTATCCAAGGAAAAGCGGAAAAAATCTTTGAGCTCCACGTCTGCTAATAGAGAATATTCGTACAAATTGCACCATCCGGGCTTCCGATTCTTGAACCTTTTTTAAACGACTCCAGATTTTTTTCATTTCGGAAAATGCTAATCGCCAAAAATGAAAGTCTTATACTACATTTTAAATATTTGAAGGCAAATTTTGATTTTTTATTAAAACTATTTTAAAGCAAAATAATATGTAAGAGCCTTTGAAAACTAAGTTATTTATTAAGAAGAAAGAATTATCATTTTATGTATTTATTTCTTGCATTATAAGCAATTGGAGTAATACATTTTTAATAAGAAAATTAAATAGTTGGATCATAAAATAAAATGTTTGATTTTGGTTTGATTAACTAATGAAAGTATCTCGAAAAATGGACAATGCAGACATATTTGTAGGAATATTTTGAAGCCTTTGGAATAACTTGATATATCTAAGGATAGATCAAGGCTGGTATGTATTAGCTTGACATTTTTAAAATGAAACTCGGTGAAAATGCTGCCAACTCGTTGCAATTAATTGAGGACCCGGAATATTTTTTTCAGTCCTTGGTGACAGGAAATGAAACTTCGGTCTAGAGTGGAACCAGTGCAGTTAAAATACAAGGTTTGTCCCACTTCTAAAAAAGTTGGAACTCCAGCTAAAAAAATCACGAAAATTACACTTGGAAATGATAGAGAAAATTTGTATTTAAAATGAATATTAAATCACAAAAATATTTGATTGGCAATCAAATTTTTAAAAACTTACAATATCTTAGTAAATCACATGAAAGTGACAATTAGAAGCCTTGTTAAACTTATTTATATTTTAGCGTAATAAGATATAGCATGGTGTCTCAGAATGAAATGCATTTTTATTTTTGCATAAAAATTATTAATTTGCATGTATGTATAGATTAATACAAAGAGACTGTTATTCGGTCACAATCATATTTATTTTTTTAGGAATATAAGCCAAAATTTAGAGGACCATAGTACAGATGAAAATAATGAAATTGTTTTTTTACCCTAAAAAAATTAACTCTAGAAAAGCTTTTAAAGTCCTAGATTTGGTCACATAGTTAGTGAAACCTTTCTGCTGAAGAAAGCATCACATTTTTGTTAAGATCAATCAATAACATCTTGGTCAAAATCAATCAATCGAAAATAATAGTTTTTGCAAAAACTAACATTAAAAAGCTCAAAATGCTGCTAAACTTCATAAAAGTGTTAATATTAAACCAATAAGAAAGCGCAATATTTCGTACTAATTGAAAAAATGCTAAATTAAAAAAAATACTATCAAACTTAAGTACTATATTATAGAATTCGTCAATAAAAACTATTTAAGTTGATCATCAAATGAGCTATAAACAATGAAATATTGCGATTTAGCAGTCGAATGTTTATGCAATAAATTTCATATTTATTGAATCGAATTCTAATATATTAATAAACTATCAAAATGTAAAAAAATACATTACAACCCAGTTCAATCATCTTATTTGGTAAGTATTTATTTTGATACAATCACTCTGGTCTTTTGTGTCATTTGCATACGAACGTATGGTAGGCGAGCGCATATTCGCATATTTATAATATTTTTTGTCGGTTGGAGAGCAGCTGTTGCCTCGCGCATAAAGGGTTGTGCCATTATAAATCATGTGAAATAAATTTCGATGTAATTTATATCTCGAAAAGTCTTTAATGAGAATTTTAATAGGAGTCCATCGGAGACGTCAGAAGCTACATTTGTTAGCTTAGAGAGCTGCTACTGTTCGTTTTATGGCACTCTTCGGAAACTAAAGTATTTTGGTCGCGGTACGAATGCATAAATTGTTTAAAATATGGGACTGAAACGGACCAATTACTGTCACAATTGTAAAAATAAACGGTAGTTACTATAATTTACAATAATTGCCTATTTAGAGATGAATAAAAGCATACAGTAGCATACATTACTTGGCTATTAAAGTAATGGTTTGAGTTTTATAAGCCATTAAACGAATTAAGATATGGATAAGTGCATTATTGTTGTTTTAGTGCCTGGATAAGATATGAAAAAAGTATTAGGCATACCCATTTAAAAATGTTTTTCTTGAAGTACCAATGTAGGCAATCTCTATAGAAGACGTTTTCAAGGGAAAAGATTTTTCACATAGTGATTTCGCATTTCCTTCGACGTGTGGCTAAATTAGTATAGAATTATTTGAATAGGAATTTTAAATAGGAGAGGATCTATGAGTATATATATTACAAACCCAGGATATCAGGATACACCTAGATGAAAACGACGATTGGAAATATTTATACATCTGATCTTCCGAATTTTCTAAATAAAACCACTATACTAGCACAACATTCAATAATATTTTTCACTCATCAACATTTTTCATACATTTTCAATAAGGAATAAATTCAATGATTGATCAGGCCATTTCAATAGCCACATCTTACTTCTTCTGATATAATTAAGAGTTTTTCGAGACTTATGATATGGTGCATCATTTTCATATGAAAATTGATCCTTAAACACTGTATTTGCAGATCTATCCAAAACTGTCACCATTACAGAAATATATTTAAAGAACAATGTAATTTGGATGGTTTTTTTTAAGTCTGCACTAGAAAAAAATGGTAAGAAAATGAAAAATTGTCACTTATTTCTTAACGCATAAACTAAAAAAATGATCATATAATTTATTTAAGCTAAAAGAAACAAAATACCTAATACTTTATCCGTAATCGTATTTGAGGATTTTTTCGCTGTAGTTTCGGTCTATCAATTATCTTATTTAAAGGCTCGCTGATAAATGGTGGCTTTAAACATTTCCTACGTTTATTGTAGCCGTATTTTCGCTATAGAGTTATTTTTCGACGTTATTAATGGTCGTATGGTTTTTTTAAAAGCCGAAAGCTTTTTGTACCGCTACCGATTGGGATTCGGTATTCAAAGTTGATGCCTCATTTTTGCCGATCAATCGAAATGGATACACCGTCTAATGTATGTATGGACGTATAATTTTTGATTGATTGATATAAAAATATGCGATCGATGTACCAAAGAGTAATGATGTGTCGTTGAACCTGTATTACACAAGTAATCTCCTCGACGGAGGTCGATGTCACTTCATTTTGGGCCAGTAATTTAATTCGTAATTATGACCGCGTATAACGAGGTCTCATTCCATATATGCGTTGCAGTGGTCGAGGTCAGAGCTGTCACTGTTTTTATTATTGATGGATTTATTGCTCACTAATCCACTGTTTTGTATTTGCATACTATTTATCACATCATCAGCCAACTGAGATTTGTGCCTGGGCGAGAAAAAACGCCAAAATTACGAATGAATAATTATGTCCGCAGAGAAAAAATTAAACCGTGTAATTCAGTCTAAAACTGTAAAATCCATGTTCAGTGATACATTAATTATCGTCTCTATTAGAATCCGGTACTTTTGTGCCGAATGATTAATATTTGCGTGGGCATAGCGGGCGGATAAGAAAAGCTTTGTCATAGAGCTTTGGAATCCTTCCACAAAAACAAGAAACAATCATCAGTCTCCAGATATAACGATATTATTAATAATTTGATTTTTAATTAATTTTCATCAATTATATGATAAAAACTAGTTTAATTTAAAAAATATCCAGCCTATTTAAGAAATAATACTCAATAGTGAGTTTTTTCCGCGATATTATGCTAATCAAAATCAAATGCTAAAATTGATTTTTGATTATGGAATTTCTGCTTTCAACGAAAATTACATTTTTTTTTAAAAATCGTAGTCATTTGACAGCAATCTGTTGTTAATTATGGCAATGCTTTCAATACCATTAATTGATTGATTATTTTCGACTCATATCTAAAGTTTTCTTTTAGTTAACCTTCAATAGAAGATAAGAATTTAAATAATGTCAGCAATATCATACTGGTAATACCTTAATATAAATTGATTCTTTTTTAAGATTATATTTTTTGATCCTTTTTATCGAAGATATCTCTTATGGCTGTAGATAAGTGCACTTAAATGTAATCTACACATATCCTATTACGGTAATAATGGCTCAAATTGAATATTTCGGTCAATCCCCATCCCATTACTCCATAAGGACCCTGGACACGTAGTTTTCCTATAATAACGGTGTCGAAGCATTGGATTTGTGGTCATCATCTGTATGTAAATTCGTCTGCCTCGCGGTACGAACAACTTGTTCTACAACGATTACCATACGAGACCCAGTCACTCAGAGACCCGTCGAAGAACACCCCGTACAACACTAGAGCCGGGACCTGTTCCTCGAAAGATGCCAGAGATAACTATATCGACTACCAATAGTTATGCTTTAATGCCCATTTTTAACGATTAAGAGCTTATGATTGTTATTAAGTGCGGTAAATACCCGGACGCTTTCAACGCTATACTTTACATGTTAAATCGTCAATGGACTCTGATGACCAATCGACGGCCTCTTTCGAGATGGCTAATGATTATCTTGATGATGGAAAAACGGCTGCTACCACACTAGGACCGTCGTATCGATCGATCCGATCTGAAAATTTGATCACATTAAGGAGGCATTTGAATATATCTCGTGTTATCATCACTGGCTGATGGATGCTGCGTAGACGATTACGTGAGATTCTACCGTTTCTAAAGTGGTCACTTTTTATATGTTTACATTTGCATATTATAATGTTTCTTAATATTCTAAATATTCCTAATTTATTCCATTTCTGGCAATAAAACAGCAGTGAATGATTTGAACGATTCACACATTTTCTGAATTCTGCAATGCCAAATACATAAATATACTATGATAATAGAGATTTCTTATCATATCGACATGCGTATTGTCGGTAGCAATTCATGATAAATCAATGTTAAAATATTCAAACTATCGATAATCAATTGAATTTTAAATCTACAGTACTAAAAAAATAACAACATCCATATAATCAAATGTTCAACCAATAACTCTACTGGTTTTTGCTTTTAAAAAAATACTAAAACTATATGAGTTTAATACATATAATTGACACTATAAATATATTGATTTATTTCAAAATTTCATATGGGTAGTTTTTAACATTTCAAGGGAATCAATGAGTTTACATCTTCAGCTCTAATGTCAGAACTTGATATTGGCACTGTTCCTTTATGGAACGGTCGATTGGTTAGCAGTAGCTTGGGAAACTATGCATAAATCGCATTAGGTCAATCATTGGGTTTGCATGATTAATTTTGAGTGCTTGCAACCGATCAAAAGGCCCTCAATATCAATGTGTAGGCTACATCTATGGGCACGTGACCACCTTCTTCGTTAGTTTGAACCTCAAATTCTATGGCTGAAAATTTGATTTAAATATGTTTTTAATACCCAAACAAAATTATGTTCATATTTAAAAATGGACTAATCTAACTGAATATGAATACGCATTTTTTGCATCTGTTTTTGTTGGAAAGCTCAATAAATAAAATATATTTTATAATCATGATGAAAATTTAAAAAAAATATTTAAAATTATTTATGCAATAAATTATTTTGAAGTCACCAGTAAAATTTCGTTTTAATCTAATACTACTAAAGAAATAGCATTTAATTAATTTTGTGCAAAACTCGTCCGTATACCAGGCAAAGTTTAGGGCGGATCACCCGGGCTGTAAGTGTTAAGATAGGTTTTTTTAAATGTAATTCATCTTAATTCGTATATTTAACTGAAACTGTGTGCTTTTCTTTATCCGTGAATTTTATGGTTATTGGTAGAATTTTGTATTAAAAAATCGGTATACTTTGTGTTAAGAAGCAAGGCTGTAAATAAGTCTTTGGATGAAACAAAGATGATTGAATACAGGATATAAAATGGCTTTGACTTATTCATTAATCGAATAAAATGTAACATTTATCCAACTCTCGTATAATATGGTAGCTAGACATAAAATATTTGTTTTTGTCCAGCTCAATCTGTATGAATGATCGTCTGCGGCGTAAGATCGTGATCGTTGATCACGGTCAAGTGATTTCATTCGAATTGGTCTTATTTACAATTAAATGTATTTTAAATATTTTGATACATTTGTGATATAGTTATCCGGTGAAAAAATCAACCCGTGACTAACGACCTCAAATCGTGCGATGCGAATCACTTGTAAGGTCAGTCAAGATTGCTATTTAAAATAAATACACAAAAAATGCGCCGATGTGGCCGCGATCGCCCGAAACGATAGGGTTAAATATCATAGCTAAAATTCAGTTCCAGTTGCTTAATTATTAACTATTTTTATTACTGAGCTGACCTTTGTAATAAGTTACGGCGTATTTTCACTAAGCCTGAGGTCTATTATTTTGGCTCGGAACCCAACATAACCCCGCAGAGTCCGATCTCAAATTTGGTGAGCACGCCGTACGCGTTGAATAATGTATCGTCTTGTCACGATTATCACATAAATTATAACCCGCGTACACACTCACCTGATAATGATACTTGTGGCCTCATATTTGAGAAAAAAAAGTGTTTTAACGAGCGTATCATCTCCACGAGCTGATACAAATGGGCCGCTCCGGGAACATAATCCGTCGGTGCTTCCAAAACTGTATGGTCCTGTAGCAATTCTGTGTAGCTGCCGCACTATGTCCGATTCCCGAAGGGTACATTTGAATTTAAAAAATTATCGTCTTGGGTATGTGCCAAATTTAAGTACTTAAAACCACTTTAAATATATGAAAATCATGCTTAAATAGCATATTGGTATTAGTCGCAAAAATTCAATAAATCAGGCTTTGATGAATAATGAGTGGATCATTCAACTATTATATCAAAATGGTTTACACTTAAATCTTTTTTGTACGGTAAATACAAAATCGCACAAAAAAAAACAATGACGTACATAGAAAAATTGAAGATGCGTTTCATGAATTTTAAAAACCGCATAACTTTGAAGCAGCTTTATAAAATATATCCAAAATCGCATAAAAAAGAGGGAATAATAGAGGGTTGTATAAAAAAGATTTATACCCAGTTTGAAATTAATTACTTAATTAAAACTTGAGATATGATGTCAACCGTGTTGAAAAAAGTAGTTTCGAGAAAAACGCGTTAAAAGATTTCATTATGGTAGGAGCAGCCAAGTTACCGCATCACTGTAATAGCTATAACTCCATAAGTAGTTGGAATTTTGGGAATTTCTTTGGAAAATGTATTTTTAAAAGTTGAAACATTAGAAAAATGTAAAAAAAACGAAATCATTATTTTCAAAAATCTAAACCAGAATAAAAGGCTTGGTTTTGATTCAGCGATAGCAGATACAGTATGATTTACACAGTCCCAAATTATAATTTTTTTCCAAATTTTGGTTAGTTTAAATGATTTATTTCCTATTTTATCCAAAATATATCGATACGTACTCTTTATGAAATAAAAAAATGCTTTAAAAAACCGCATAACTTCGAAATCGCACAAAAAAAGGTTTGGGTGTACTTTGTTTTTGATGAAAAAACTTATATGCCCAAAATTAAAAACTCGTTTGGATTTAATAAAATAGAGTTATAACTCATAATGTCAAAACAGATGTCTCATTGTCACATCGATATTAAAATAAAATGAAAAGAATCAAGCCTTAGATGACATCCAAAATCGTTAGATTGAACAGCTCTTTAACCTTTCTGTCAATGAAATGGCTTAATGTACTCCCGGAGATTAAATAAGTAATAAAGTGTCGTACGAAATATTTTAACCTGGTGAAAAAACATAGGTTTTTCCTAATATATGTTGCAAAAAGGATTTCTTAAAAAAACAGGTAAAAATGCAGTTCAGCGTAAGAAATATCATAAACTATTTTATAGAGCAAAAGGATTAAAATTTCTTCACGGAAAATGAAGATATAAGTTTTTTGAAAAATTTATTTAAAAAAAAATTATTTAAAATTTATTTAAAAGATTTTTTTAAATTTAAATTCTGTAAAATCCTTAAAAGGACAAACTCAAAGAGATTTGGTAAGATCTACACATAATTACTATTTTAAAAAAACTCATTGCAAAATCATGATGGTCTGGCGAGACCATCTTATTGACAGAAAGGTTAATAATATACAATATATTAAAATAGTGATTAAAATCAATAATCGTGATCCAAATTTACTTTGATTTGCTGAATTTGAGAATAAAATACTTAGAAAGCTAATAAAAAAAGAGCAGGTTTGCCAAGGAGTGACTAGTTTTGCAAAAATAATTATAATTTCGCTACTTATTTATAGATCTTTTCTTATCTAAAATTTAGATTTATATAGTCCTATTCTATCTGTACCATATCTGGAAAACAATTAGTGCCTTGTATAAATTTAATACCTTGCCTTTCCTATTGAGGACTTGTGTTTTTTAGCTTTTTTGTAAAAAAAATATAGGCATTCTTATTAGCACTTTATATAAATAGAAAATAGTTTGCAAGACTTTTTTAGCAATCAGATTTAGAATAGTTTTTTTACTATAATTTTTGCTCGAATTGGAATAAAATTATTTTCAAGCTATATTTGGATTGCTTAAAAGGAATCCAAATAATTTTTGAATTAATTATTTCATACGCATTTTGTTGTGCTGATTAAATTGGGGCAAACGAATTTTATACGTATTCCTCAAAGGATAAATTAGCAAAATATTCACAATTAGCCGTCGGTGTCACGAATGCACGACCGACTAAAATTTAATTTGCACCTCCGGCGCGACCGCCCGTTTGGGAGCCACTGGGGTACGTAGCCGTTCCGTCCAGTTAGTTACCTGCATATTACGGCATGAATACCAATGAGCAGACCGGCGCCGGGGTGGGGGGTATATTTGTAGAAAAACGAGTGAATATAAAACGTTTTATAATACGATGAATGCGATTATGGTAAAAAGAGGAACATTTTTCATTTACAAAGTAACCGAAATGATTAAGATTGATGAACGTTGCCGAATAATAAAAATACAGAAATCGTAATTCACAAGAAGCGCATATAATGGCCCCCATACAAATCTTTGTGTATAAATCATTAGGCTCTATGGGTCCTAAACATCGATCCGTGTGTATTATGCTCGTTAATCTATGTAGCTCGTATATTTCTTGTTGTAATGAACGTTAATTGGTGTTAAAATGACTCTGAGAATATAAATGAATTTTATAGACACCATCAATGGCGTCTTGATCTATATTTGAACGCTTTTGATTTTTTTTTTTGTTGGGGAGATTTAAACGCATTCAGAAAAATCACAGCGCGTCCACAGTAAATATCGCAGAGTATGTTCTGGTGTTCTAAAACTTAAGGTAACGACCCGGATTTATTCGTCCCATGAGTCCTCTTTCCAAAATATATTGAAGCCTTGGGTCCTTTAATTAGGCTCAAGACCTTTTTTGGTTTAAACGAAAGCTCGTCAGTCAATATGACCACCTGTGTACCACGTCTAAAATGAAATAACTTGTAAAAATGACAAATATTCATAGCATATCCATTTTTAGACGAAGATGTATGAATGAGGAGCGTAATGTTTGTGAAAAATAAGAGCAAAAAATAAAGGATTGGAATATTTGTATGGAGCTGTGTGCTTCACAATTAGAAGCTGCACACACATAGGAAGCTGCATGTAAGGCTTCGAGATGAAAAGAGCACTGTCGCTCACGCAGTGCCGACCCTGACGTGCTGGTGGAATATTGTTTTTATTTTTACTCCGCGTGTATTGTGATTAAAAATCATGCACCATGCAATACCTCCACAAATTTTGGTTACGAGCTGCCACTGTTAATAAGCCCAGAATCCAAAAAAAATGAAAGATGATACTCTGATGATGGTATCAATCATCAATTCAAAGAAGATTATCAAGATTATCGCTCACTGGGTTACACATCAATCTTGAGAAATACTCAATGACCTGTATTTCACTTCCTGTTTGTTTAATCATTCAACTAGACCCTATTTAACCGACAAAATCTGATCTCAAGGCTAATATTCTGGACATATTAGACGAAAGATTATATTTTTGTATGACAATGCTTTTCCACTTGGATAGAAAGATCAGAATCTCACCAATTTATTAAATAGACTTGGGTTCAGAAGATTATCGCTTCTTTAGACACCTTCCGCACAATATTTTTGATCAGTTCTTCAAGAATAAATAACAAGCTCATAAACATCACGGAACATGTTATTGAATTATAAATATTGATCAGACTGAGAACTTATGCAACATCATAATATGCACCAATCTTTTTAAAGCTGATACACATTGGAAATGGCAAATATATAGTTCGTTATTTTGTACTGGATTTTATCAACGTAATTCATTCTGATATCAAAATATTGATTTGGGCGATATCTGACCATTTTTCTATTTTCTATAAGGGTCCTTCCATATTATCTTTCATTTATGGCTTCATATATAAGAAGAAAAACGGACATAAAAACACCCCCGATTTAATACGTCCATACATCCTTATCTAGCTTGCTTTGAAGCCGAAAAAAATTTACAGATAAAACAATTTATAGTGAGCTTC
Source organism: Stenopsyche tienmushanensis (assembly GCA_008973525.1). Classification (NCBI taxonomy): domain Eukaryota; kingdom Metazoa; phylum Arthropoda; class Insecta; order Trichoptera; family Stenopsychidae; genus Stenopsyche; species Stenopsyche tienmushanensis. The sequence continues at coordinate 100,732 of WACJ01000146.1, forward strand.
ATAAAGTCTTTTTTTATACCGTATTAAACATCTTGATCGGTCGACGACATAAATTCAGAAAATATGTCTTCGCCTAGATGTCCATTTTCTTTCTTGTCTTGCAATTTATCTGTCGTATTTTCCACCCCAGTATCTCAGTCATAATATATTATGGGATTATAGCGTTTTAGTGGTGTCACCATGGGCGATAAAGTCATCCTGACGAGACGAATATAACTATCAAAGCCGCGACGATAGTCGAGGCAAAAACTGGAGCATCCATTACTTAATTGCACGACGATCATCCAACATTTCATTTAACTACACCCGCAAGTCGCATAAATCTGACTTTAAACTCCGGATTCGTAAAAGTACACATGTAAAGACATAAATATTAAAAGTTTTGGCAAATACATCCAGGAGTACGTGGATACGATGAAAACGTACACGAAAAGGGATTTTTTTGGGATCAAGTGGGAAGAGTTTAGGGAAAAAACGTGACCGTGACCCACTATTTGCTGTAACAGCTGGACGCAAAAAAAGCTACCACATATGTGGCTGACGTACATGTGGGAAGAATTACGTAATATGTGCTCATGTATACGTAATTCCGTATGTATATATTGTTTGTTGAATCTGGCCCCACCGAAATAATAAGCTACTATCACTGGGATTTAACCCCTTCGGTCCCGATTGTGGCATATGGTTGGGTTTTATTTATCGTGCAATATTTAATTTTTGAGAGTGCTTCATAAATAAAAACGCCATCCACATCCTTTGTATTTAATATTAGTACAGTTTTTATTTATTTATATTCATATACTATATCAATGCAATATATATTATATATTGCTCTTATTATAAATATTCTGGTGAAAAATCTTTCTTCCATATCAACAAATTTTGGAGATTTTTGACAGTTTGGGATATTTAATTATTATGTTTAGTGATTGGATTTACTTTCAAAAATACCTTCTCAAAATTTATAACCACGTATAGAAAGTTATGAAAAACCGCCAAATAAAAATGATGACCGATATACATAAACATTGAACATTTTCGACATAGCAAGGCTGTTCTTATATCTATGATATTATTAAATTATATTCAACAATCCAAGTAATATTATATATTTTTGGTATTTGAATTTGGATTACAGATAAAAAGGACTGAAAATGCTCGTATACGGTTACGAAATATTTGGAAAGTACATTATTTGCATTAATACACGATAAAAATTTGCAGCAGTGTTGTTTATCGTGTATTATTGACGTTTAATAAAAAAAGTCCAATTACTAAGTATAGTAATGACCCCTTTATCTACAATATCGCACAAAATACGTTCAATGTAATTGGATGAAACACGAGTCTATCTTGGTATATTTGTAAATTTTTGCTTTTTGCTGAAATTCAGTATTTTTTCAGGATAAATTAGACGTTGGCTTTAACGAACGTTATGATTTCGCTTAAAAATTGACACAACAATGCATTTCTAATGTGAAATTCTTGCATAACCTTCCGTAAAAAAATAAACCAAAATAACGACACTCTCCAGTAATAAAAACGTTACAATAATGTCTTTCTGTACGTCGTTAAAATCGCGCTAATGGCATTGTTTAGCGGCGCATGTTTTTTGGCGTTTAATTTTCACAAATTACAACGGGAAGGCTCGATGGGACCGTTATTTGTTACGGGACCGGTGAATTACGGTCTCTCCTGAAATATTTTCAGTTATTGGGACCCCAAAAACAAAGCGCGTCTTCTCCGGAAATGGTACTATTTAATCACGATGACGTGATGTAATGTATTATTTGACCCATTTCCAGCGGGTTCGCTTCGAATATAATTGTGCAGCCTCTATAAAGTGTCGACCTTTCTACCGATGTTAATTACCGATGATTGCAAACAGTGGAGCTGCAGCACACGATGACGGTAGCGAAATTACATATGATTTATTTTGGCGGAGTGATTTGTAGCTTTCTATTTTTATGGTATTTCATTTCTCTTTTCGCGTAGAAGATTGGCATTTGTGGCGGATATGTGAAGCTACGGGTGTAATTATGCTTGAAAAGATTGCTTTTGCAATCGATAGAAAGTCGTCTATAACTACGAATTACCTATCTATTCAAAGCGTATAATTCAAATTTGGACTGCGTAACAGAATATTGATATTTGCTATTTTATTGCATTACACAAACATTGCAAAATTATGTATAGGCTATAAATATCACCATAAAATTCTCATATCTCTTTAAAAATCACTATACAATCTGATATACCACATTTATTCTATAGATTTATGAGATATTATAAATTATTGGGTCGATATCATGGTGCTCTAGAAAATTTAAGTCACTTCACGGCACACTACCAAAGTACATCACACGAAAATATTAGGCAATGTGTCGGCATTTTGCCAGCTTATACAGTATATAAAACTCAAATAAAACATGATAAGAGTTTACGAATGCTAATTATATTTTTAGGGTCAATAAATGTGATTTCTCCAAAGATTACCATAAAAATATTTTTGGCAGATGCTTTGGGCAATAAAATGTAGGCGCGTTTCATACGCAATTACTACGAAATAATGCGATCAAGATAAGATTACGTGTCATTGATAATGGACTAAAATAAATACTTAGCTGACGTTCATTGTAAATAAAATTAATGGCAAGCGATTTGCATGAAATTTCCATAATTCAAACATTTTTTTGAGCGGGAACGACCATCGTTTAGCATTTTGAACCACCCAATTCTACGTGGCGAATCTGATCATCCACGGCCGTCTTTGAATCAATCATAATGACCATGTAGAGACGCATTCACAATCCGAGGTATTTTATTAGCGATCTTGACACTTGAACTATTGATCATGCATCGAAGATGACCCTTGTTGAGGCATTAAAAATGATTGCTATTTAGCGTACTGGAATGTTTCGCATCGCGGAACTGGATATTGGGATATTTAAACGCAATAAATTTCGATTTGGCATGATTTGGATAATTTGCTATGGCTCGGCCATACATCAATGTGATCCCATTAGAATTCAAGTTCATTATGTTGTGCTAATTTCAGATCAGGAAATTGTTAAATACAGTATTTATCCATTGTATGTTCCATGAGGATATGGACATTTGTAATTGGAAAAATATTTGATTAATGTTGTCTATCTGTATTAGAAATGTTTCATTTATATGAATCATTCTTCATCACTAACACTTTTCGTCTTATTTATTAGACTCATTTTCAAGATCGCTTTCAGGTTTTCACTTCTGTTAAGGTCTTTAACATTTTAAGACTATAAAGAATTTTAAATGTGTGGAATTATAGATATTTTATAAACATTTATACAGTTTTAGGGATTTTTGTACAATATTTTTTCTGTCCAAATATATATGTTTTTAATGCAGTCTTCTATCTAGATCATCAGAGCTTTCTTCATATTTTCTAGGCGTGTAAGAATAATATATTGTGCACTGATAAACGATCCTGCCAAGATTGTGAAACTTATTTTGAAAGTCTAAATTTTAATAATTGACAACCTTCTTTACGATATCTTAAAAGGAAAGCTAGTTTAGAGCTTTGCTGCAATTAAACAGATTAACCTAAATATATTTAATCGATTTTTTAATCAGAAATAATGACTACTACAGATGTCATTTGCAGTCCCTAAAGTGTTTATCAATTTAGTAAAAGAAAACAATTATATGAGTAATCTTCAAAAGTATACTGTTCGAATGAAAGAGTCTTTAAGTCCTATCTTTATCTCAGAAAATCAATGATTCCGTTATCAAACATTGTGTGTAAAACATAAATACCCATTCTATCCACCACTGAACCATTACAATAATTCCGGTCATAAATACGATGTCAAAAAGGAAATATACAAAGGCGAAGCTTTGCCCTACATTTCCCGCAGTCTCGCGCCTTAGCGATTTTCGGATTGTTTTTCTTTTGGCCGAGTCGCGCCTGACCGCGGGTAGATAATGCGGTCGCCATGGTAACACCCCGCTTCTTATTTCGTGATGAGGCGGATAACACCCCCGAGTAGTTGGGATTTGGGGGTGGCTGCAGCAGGGAAGAATACGCGTAGAGATACAACGTCGGGTGTCGTGGCTTGTATCGACTCGTGTTTGCTCTCATAGTTTCACGCTAACAACGACCAGTGACTGGGGATGACATAAAACGCGACCAAGTGACAGTCTCTCGACTTTTTATGGGGATGAAATATCTTTTGTGATATTTTTCACATACTTCGGGTGCATTGTATCGGCAAATATTTAACGTTGAACTCTTTCATCCCGAAAAGTTCGACGTTGTTAATGTAAGTGACAGGGGTGGATAGTCGACCCATTCCCACATTTCACCGAATATACAGCATTATACATGTGTGAAAAAAACTTGACGAAACCGCATATCTCAAATAAATATCCAAAATATTCTATATACATCTCAATCGCATTGGATTCGAATATACAGGAAATTTGATCGGCAACCATTTTTCAGATATTTAAATGCTTAGAAAACCATTCCAATATGATAGATGAGAATAGCATGAGAAATCCTTATATATAAACACATTTTAAGCCAATTTAGATACCTAAATAAGTATTTAATTCGATAGTGAGTTGCTAATATATTTATGAAATATCTAAAAATGTTTGGCTGGAAGGTATACTCTTTCTCAAATTTTAAGGACACATTTATTGGAGTTCCAATCAAAATAATATAGTTTTCTTTGCGTCCATTGTATTCCAATTTATTGGAGCCCTATTATATTATGATATTTGAAATAGTGAAATGATTGATCTATGATTGAAAACCGCAAACAGTTCAGTGCAGAAATGGTATGCATTTAATATTTCTGAAATGTACATAAACGACATGTATCATCTACGTCAGTGCTTCTTAAACTTATGTATTCCGCGGACTCTCACTTGAGCAAAATTTCTTTCGCGGAAATTTTTTTCAACAAATCCACATTTCTTGGTCAAAATAGACCGTTTTACAATCTTTTCTGTAAATAATTTCACGAAAATATCTTTTTCAAGTATAGATAAATGTTTTATTTATATTCTCGCAGACCCCCAGTAATGTCTTCGCGGACCCCAATTTAAGAACCGCTGCTCTACGTTAATATAAAAATAGAAATCAATAGAAAAACAATATGTAACTTATCGAACATTGTAATTTTGTCACAATATTTAAGATTCAAATTTGACTCAAAGCTAACATTGCGATAAAATGATATATTTAATTTCTTATAGTCCTAAAATTTTATTTTCACAACTTCCTTTGTATTAACCCTTTGCCTTCGAGACTCTTTTTCGCGCGGCGAAGCAGCAACTCAAAACGTTTTTGCGCAGCACTTTTGGCGAATTTCTTTAACTTAAAATCATTACACACACAAATTAATACTAAAATCTTTTATATTTTAACATTTTATATATCTTTACACTTTTATGAAAATAATTTCATAAATATTAGTCTCTGTAATTTTGCAGTGCATAATATTTCATAAAACAATTACCAAGATGCATGCCCGGAATTTCAGGGTAAGTATTACAATAATATGTGGCTTGATATTTTTTGCTGGCTTTGTTTATTTGAGAACAGACTTTGTAATCCTTCCTAACTTCTGTTCAATGCTTATAGGGATCAAAAACTTAGTAGTCTTTCTGCCACAACTGTCAAGTTCGAACTAATGCCGAATATGCAGTCCGGTTCGTGGTTGCGGACTAATTTCAGATAATAAAGTCTTATACCTATTTGAAGGGGTGTCATGTTATACTTCATAATATTAAACAGTTATTGCCGTTCATCGAGTTTCTGCATCAAACCGAATGGTGAGCGAGAGTCGCCTTTCGAATTGCGGCATCAAATCATATGGTGAGTAAGAGTCACCTCTCGAGTGTAAAGGTTCAATATTTAGTACTGCTTTTTTCCTTTAGTTTCAAAATCATTAGATTTGCAGAGAGATTATTTATTAGTATGACTGTAATAATAGTAAGAATATAATTTAAATCTGATTCTATCGATCTTATCCACTTGTGAAGCCAATAGGAAATTACTATATAAATAATCGTTATCTAAAAAATTCTCATTTGGTAATAATCTATATCCGATAATTGATATTGTACGTTTAGAAAAAGAAGAAATAAAACATGTAGAATTTTTATTCTATTACATCATATTCTTAAATTTATCAAGGCTTCAGCCTAATACAATTAAGCCACAGGCTTGGCAAAAAACAGCCTATAATTTAAAAAATGTTTATTGATATTTTTAACACAGTATACTCAGGGCTATTTATTTAAATCTTAGTTAATCCGCCTACGGATAATCCAACAAAAAAAGCGATCCGCAGTCCGTTCAAGTACAGTGACTCCCACTGGGTAAATTCGGGTTCACGCAGTAATTGAAATCGTAATGAATGTCAGACGCCGGCATGTAAATATCATTATTGGTCATTAATTCCAAATCTTAATGCATGGGCGTGGAATTAACACCTCGATTTTGTAATTAAACGCCCGTGAGACGTGTCCATTCATTGTGCGGATAAAAAAGAGCAGGCGTGATGAGAAAAAAATGTCAGCCACACACATTGAAAGGCACGTTTTGATAGGCAGCGTAACAACATTATGATTTGTGAATAAACGCTGGGATCTTCTGCCGCTTCGGATTCAAAGTGGCGTTCGATATGTATTGGAGCGGTGATCTAATTAGCGACTTCGGTGGGAGTGGGGGGGAGTGTCCCCACAGTGGCGTATGCATGAGCTTCCTGAGCGGCGTGACTCCCTCGCACGCAAGTGCGTGCTGCATGCACGCGAAAGAGATAGACGCTGAGTCGCAGGCCCCGCCCCGTGGCTGCATGGCTTCCTCCGTGAGAACGCGAGGGGCCACGACGGAAACAAAGCCACTGTGAGAAAAAAAAATACCGGTTTGTTAATTGTTTAAACGGTGTCACGTAGATTCGCGGTGCGCGTTAGATCTGCAAGCGGCACGCGTGAGTGCCGCCTGTCGACTCCCGACTCAGAATTATCTCCCGAAACACTCGTTAAATTAGCGTAATGCGGTGCACGCCAAGTCTACAAGGATGTCGGTCTAAATTCCAATTAATCTACTGTGACGACATCCTCCATTTTTGTAGTCAACGGCCCAAAGCGAAGTGAAATATTGAAAACATGCCATTATTAGTTTCTCATCAGATTTCAGATGAAGATTTAATTATTGTTCCACGGCCCACATGAATCGAATGCGTTATGCCATTGAAACTGCCTCCATCAGACATTTATTCAATTAATTTTAACTGCCCATATTTTATTCCAATTAAAAAAATACACATGGAAGATTCCAGTTTGTGCCATATCATTTCAATATTTTTTTTAGAATGAATCCTGTGGGAAAATATATTTTGTGTAGACCAGTGCGCTCCAACCAGTGGTTCAAATGCCGGACCGCAGACTTTCCGCCAGGCCGCAACAGTATGCCAAATTTCAAAAAATCAGTTTCCTTCTTAATGGAAAGATTTTGCCAAAGAATGATGATACTCGGCTAAATGATTCACTCATAAACGATCCCACGGTCCAACTCGGCCCTACTAGAATATTTTTGGACGAGGAATGAATGAATAAACTCGCATATATCCAGGGGTTTTGTACAAATATTTTTAAACTGAGAAATAAGGTCGATACATTTAAAAAAGAAGCTAGTTCTTTGGGATTGTCATGTACAAGAGGAGGATTTAAAAATGTTTCCACTTGTGCAAGAATTTTTAATTTCTGATATTGGTACTAAAATGTAATCACTTTTACCTCGAAAATGAGGATCGCCGTTATAAAAAAAATTGGATTAATAATCCCTTTATGGAGAACGTTATTTTATTTATTCTTATAGGTAGAGAAAAATAACAATTAATAGAGTTGTCTTCGGATGCTGCTCTGATATCCAGATACAAAACATTAACCCCTAAAGGAGTACTATCCCAGGGCTTGGGACGCCCCTTCCACTATTCAGAAAGAGCACTCTTGTATATTGAGCTCGGAGACAGACAGAGACGGAGAGAGAACGTAGCGCAGTTCGGGAGACAGAGAAGAAGAGTTTTCCGCATACATCGCACGATTGTATAGATCGTTAGCCCAAATTTATCGACTAATCACTGTTTATTGAATGAGTCTTTGTCCGATTATCATTTCCTTCTAAAGCAAGAGCAAATCAATCGATTTTTTGTGTATTTTTTAAGTAAATAAATGCCGTGGTCTTGTATACTATCAACAGTGTTTATTTATAATTGATGCTGCCTCGAATTGAAGATTGCCTTACGCTGATAGGAGCTGATAGAAAGTAATCGGTGTAAAGCGATTAAGGCATCAACGACTTCATCGAATTTAAATTTGATCAATTTTTAATGTCATTTTCAACAACCTATTTATGCAAAAAAATCATTTTCGTCCACGTCCTTAATAAAATCGAAACGATCGCACTGCAGCCAAGAATATTCAATAGATTAGCAACAGCAGGTTTCGCATTAATTTATTTAATAATAGAAAAACATGCCCAATAGATTTGAACGAAGTGCAAGTTCATTTGTATATACATAGCATAAAGTAGCCACTAGACCAGTAGCTTTCTTATTTCATTATATATTACACAAATACAGATTCATATTTAAGCTAAAAAAAATCCGTTAACAAATCTGAGATTGGAGATTGTATGGTCTTTTTATTGTGTGGTTCTCGAAGATGAACGCATATTTCATCTCCTTTTATATTAACTGTAATAAACATCTTCTCTAAATAAGTCTTGTACAAAGTACAAATCTTGATCTTATCAAACTGCCCTTATTCTATTCAGCAAAAAAAAACATTTTTCTTTCTGCTAATTCAAGCTTTTTATTCATCATGATTATCTTTGTTTGACTCTTTAGCTCATTCTAACTGCTTATTCTAAAATATAGTTTTGTAATATGAAAAAACAGACTCCCCAATAAACTGCCACCAATTGTCCAAATATCATATTTGGCATCTAATCGTCTTTAGTGAGAAATTATATTGCCCATCAAAATGAACAATTTTTCAAATACATACGTATATAAAATACAATTGTTGTATGTAACATGTCATGTCATTGAGATAAATACATTTTGAAATGCTCTTCTTATATCATTTACATAAAAGTGCGAGGCGTTTGTTGAATGGGCAAAAAGATCAGTTGGTTCTGTACGAAAAGCTTCTAACTGGTTAAATTGCACCAATCAATTGGAGGAGTTTAAAAAAGATTATGTTGTTAACTTGGATCATATTCAAAATTTTGCCCTTAAGAAAGTCCATTTAGTCTAAATATTTAAATTTCAATAAAACCAAATTTAAATCATATTATTGCAAAATAAGTAAGGTCCTTTTTCTGCTTAGTATTCAGGCTGAAATTCGCTTAAGTCTCAAACAATTCTACATTGGGAGATATCATATATTAAAACGTTAAATGTGCACTGGTGTAGAAATAAGGTCACAGAATAGAGAATTACAAATGAGCATGCAAATTAAATTTGCTCTGATATCCGAGCAAGATGTTATCAGAAGTTTTTTCTCGATTAATCACTGTATTTATTATCAAAAATTGGCGTTATTTAAAACGCAATTACAAAAATGCCAATATTTTATTACATGGCGAATAAAAATCATCACAAAATTTCAATACGTTTAAAACACACCAGATCGACGCATATAAATGAAGCAAATTTATGTGTACGATTTTTTTTATAAATTGCCAAATTTAATGCGTTAATCCCGAATTTGGCATATCGCTATTACGAAATTAGTTGCGACACTGATTTAGTTAATTTTGTAGCAGATTAAACTCGCTCGTAAGTTTAGGGAAGTTCGCCATAACTTTAATCCCAAGATATACTAAATAGACCCGAGCTCGGTTTGTTTTTAAGCAATGAACTTTGGAGACTGGATTAATAAATAATTTTCCATGCCAAAGGTCACAAACTAAGATTCTGAATCGAAAAATTACCATAAATATTTTTGTTGCGAATTACCTTAGCCTCTATGAAGTATAATTTGCACCAACCTGAAACAAAGTAAAAAAACATATTAAATACTGGTTCTATTTATGAAATGCTTATTGTGTATAGACATGGGAACGAAATGAGCGAAGTAGAACTTCGTATCCATCATCTTTTTCGACAGTAACAATAATAAAGGCACATTAATAACGCAACTTGGAAATGGCAGGGAAAAAAACCATTGCTATCAGTTATGAATCAGAAAACTAATTTAAACAACTTACTTATTATATTAAGTTACGCCAGAACGGCTGGTACAGAAAAAAAAACTTTTTCCATTTAATGGACCACAAAATTCCGCAGTCGAATGTAATATATAAAGAGAAGGCTGTTACTCGTTAAGCAGGCCTTTTTCCAACCCAGCCTATTTTCCACTCACCCCAACCCACCTATCTATTTCTATCTTTTCGAGAGTTTCCCAAATAATCCTCTGCGAGTTTGTCCGCGACCTTGGCATAAAACTTTTATCAGAAAAAGGCTTAACTTTCCGAGAGCAAGAAACGGCAAAGCCGACAAAAAATATAATTTAAATCAATATTGTTCTAAGAGTTCACAGTCGAACAATGGATTGGATAAAAAAAATAGTCCAATATCGAACGCCTATGCGATAAAATATTTTTCTTGCCACGCACAATCAAATGGCGGAATAATAAACTCCATTCCGTAATGTGGCCAATAAAACGTAACTTGACCAAATCTCCCACTATTTATTTTGGACAAACAAGAAACTCGAGGCGTTCATTTGGAAACATTCTGTATAAATATGAGAAATTATTGTGTAATATGTGTATCGTGCCGACTGACCGAATCGCACTTAAACGCTATCAACCTACAAAAGCTTTCACTGAGCTTTCATTGAAAATCAATATTTTCGCTAAGCTTTTGCCATACATTTTAACATAAACATTATTTTGCTCTTATTCTTTGAAATCCATATGAAAATAAATATTTAACCGTATTGATACAAAATTTTCAATACAAAACGCCGAAAGCTCATTTAATGAGGCGGTTAAGCTTAGAGCTATTTTGTCTACATAAACATCCTTTCAATGGAAAAAATGCAAAATGAGCTTGAAAATAAATTTTAAAAACTGCTTTAATAACACATTACCTAAAATATAATATGAATACAGTATATGCAAACATAATTGACGTAATTTTAATCAGGTAAATACAGATATTAAAAGCTTTTTCTCGATCGTTGATGATTTTTGTTTAAACGAATTTAAATAATGCAAAAATAATGGGAATAATGTATCTTAATCATTGAGATTTTATGACGTCTGGAAAATATTGAAAATACTAAGAAACGATGTTTATATGGAAAGAAATTAAGCATTTTCTGGAGCCAAACATGTTGATGAAACTTTTTGCCAGGATTTTATACACATTCTAAAAATGTACACAGAGTAAAAAAGAGTTTTCTGTTTATACAATGGTTTTCAGTATCACCAATGGTGTTTGGTGTGCTATGATTCTGCAAATATTTGAAGAAGATCTGAGAGTGAACCTCAATGTCGTCCAAAACATTCTAGCCACCGTATTAAACGCCTTAAATTGAATAAGTTGCCATAGAAAGATCATATGTATTTCAACAAGATTTTAATCGAGACATAACTTTTTATAGTCATTTTACTCTTTAATATGTGGCCTCCATATTCACTTGACTGCTATTTCCTGGATTATCATGAGTGGTTATTTACTAAAACTGATCGCTATTACATATAAATATGTCTTTAATCTAGCTAATTATACATAAATAATACTTTTAACAAAACGATATGAAAACCGAAAAGAAAAACGTGACGGTTCGAAGTCCCCATCTTACCATATGACTTACTTAACCATATGTGAAAAGGGATGGGAAACCATCATATAAAATCTATATTGGAGATGCTTTACTTTTCAAAAGTAAAAACTCTATACTATATTAAGTCGATGTCTTCTAAAGATTCATTGATTCAGGCTGAAAGTTTGGTAGTATTTTTGCTATATTTTAAGGTTGCTATGAGGTTATTCGATCATTGCATTTGAATTTAATGCTGCACGATCGAATAATTTACAAGGGGCATTACACATAGTATAATAAATATAACTTAATTATATAAGTACATATCATGATGTAATTTAATATAACATATTACTTAACTCAATTATTTTTCGAAAGTTTAATTTAAACGAATCGCTTATAGATGTTTTTTGTGATTACTTTGAGATGAACTGATTTAGTTCGCATTCACATTCGATTACTAGATAGAGTAGATCCAATATATTTCCGTAGCATGAATTTCGTGATCTGCTCCGAAGAATAATTAAGCACTCTTCCTTTTCTAAAAATACATCACGATTACGAAATCCGATCTTCATCAGTGAAAGTGTTAAGAAGGAGGTCTAATATAAATCATAACACGAGGCACAAACACGTGAGCGGAATGATTGACGATCTTCTCGCGCACCGAAAGTTTAACAATAATACGATCCTTCTGGAGCAACTTTTCTTATGCCTGAGGATTCATATATTTTTAATGAATCTCCTCGACTTGAAATATACAAGATCGATCGTGGACGCTTGAACCATTCGAGAGTCTCCAAGCAATATTATCAAATCTTGCGGCGTTTATGTATGCGAATTCGTTCATAATACATAAGGATTTGCAGGGAATGTAATCAAACCGTATATCCCGGTTTTCGGTCGAATGAGTTTCGCCAAAACGGTATTCAAAATCAATTACTACTTCTCGGACAAGTTTGTTTGCGTTCTGCAATGTTAATAACCGCTCATATAAAATGTACTACAAAAGGGTTCGTGTCCATACTTCGTAGGTTAAACATAACGGCTGGCCCAAGGGCCTCTATTAAAACAGGGTCCGGGTCGAATGTCGATATTAAAAACATAATATCAATATTTATAAGGATACTATTTTTGACGATTTTGCGTATTTTCCAGAAATCTCCAACCGATGTGAATTTGGTTACGCGGCATAGCCAATGGCGTTCCAACTTCGTTTGATAAATAATCAAGACAAACAAAAATGAAATACCGGTTTTTATTTATTAAAAACGCAAATCATTTTGATCCACCCCTAGGTCTTGAAGCTAAATTAATTCGCATAAATATTCAATTTACCCTCGTATTATATATCAAGAGCAATTTTCTTTGCTTGTTTATTAATTTAATATATTACAGGTGTTCGAGCTATGTGTAAAATCTCATTAACAATGCCTTAATCTTATGTACATAATTTCAAGAATATGTTAAACTTGTGGCAGATTGATGAACAATTATGTCCTTCGTTTCAGAATTTACGTAATCAGACCATGAATATTATGATAATTTAATTAGCTAATATCCAAACTATGACTATTAAAATTGAAAACTAACAATAATTAAATTTCATTTAAGTAAACTTGTTATTTTGGACATTTTTACTATACCCAACTGTCCAAATATTAATATTAAGTCTAAAATATACGACCTCCTTGGGCTTATTTTTTTATGAGTGGATTTATAAACAGTTTTTTGCTCGAGTGTGCTATTTTTGCCATATTGTTTATACCTATTCTTCGTGGTTGATCTGTTATAATTAATCTTTTTATGTCATAACATCTATCGTATAAAGTGCAATAATATTTTTTAAACAGTAACCATAAACTAATACATGAATTTCAAACAAAAAATCATGAGTTATCTTACAGTTTAACTGTTTTGGAAGCATCACTAGTAGGTTTCAATAATGGATAAAACGCACATGATACAAAATTTATGCGAATTACAGAGGAAATCAGAATATTATCTGAAAGCATTTTTACGTTTATTACTAGATATATTAAATATTTTTGATTCATGTTATCTGTTAAAAACTTTTAGTCGTATATTTATGATCTTCATCACATTTTGTGTATGTGAATGTTTCTGAGATTGAATTAAAGCTTTAAAGCTCATTTAAATTCTGAACCATGGACATTGTTTAATGTTATAATATGAAGAAATTCTTTATCATGTAGAGAGGCAAAATTATCTTAGGAGACATGTCTTATATCCAAAATGCTTTTTAATTTTTTTAATCGCATTTATTAAAAAATATTTTTCTTCTTCTCATATATCAAAATCAATATATTACTTAAGCAATCTTCATAAGAGACTTTTTTAGATGTAATGAACTTGAATATGTTAGTTTCTCACTGCCTTTCATTTAAGATTAAGTATTTTTAAGTTAAGTTTACTATCTTTATTAATTGAATCAAAACATAATTTTTAGATGCAAGAGCTTGGGGTTAATCTGGGTAAAGATGATTAATTGAAAATATTATTAGTTTTGATATTTCTAACCTGTTTTTACAATCAAATAAATATGTTGGTAAAAGTACAAGATCTAGAAAGCTATAACAGTAATTTTCTATAAAATTTCTCTGTCATCGTTAAAAATAATAAATTACAAAAATATTGTCATAAAATTTGAACGTTTTTCTATAGGTACTCTTAATACACTATGCCTTATACCTTTTAAGGTGGTTCCACTTTTACGTAACATTAATACAATAGGTTCCTTGCGAAGCGCGAAATATTTTTTAGGACCTTTTTAAACTCTTTGATCAGGAAATCTTTAAAAAATATTTATGGGTTCCGATTTTTGTATTTTAGGGTCAATACAATATATTTGTATGATTTTTATTCGCGACTGTGAGTCATGACGAGGGTTGACATATCTTTTCATTTCGCAGACAATATTTATTTCTGCTGAGCCCGGGCTTCGTAACAATAAAAGTAACTTAAACCTTCCCAACAAAGAGACTTAAATATAAAAATGCTCAATGAAGAAATTGCGTTCAGATCGAAGATTTCTTATCACATCTGAACCGCTCGGATTATGTTCATCCGTCTGATGTTTTCGCCGTTTTTTACGAAGGAATACGAACGATGAAAATAAAATCGGTCTGGTAGCCCTATTGAATGACCATACGTTTGACGTGAGTCGGTTATGATCAACGATATGAAAATAAATGGATGTATGATTGGACTGGATGCGGTCCAGACGAATCTGTCTATTGTCCACGTCCTGTGGATAAGAACCTGCCGCGTCAGCTCATCTAGAAGAGTGGCTGCCAAGATATGGTGGAAAAAATGCGCCCATGGGCCCCATGGCTAACGGGATTGTCATTTATTTCAGCTCCGATTAAAAAATGTATATGTTTATTGGACATGTGATGATTAGTCAGCGCATTTGGTCATAGGCCCACACGTATGAAGTTGATCGATTGTTTATATCCGACAAACGGCAGCACATTCTTGTTTTTATGGTATATATACATATTTAATGGCATGGGTGGGCAACCCACGGTTGGCGGATCGCGTGGTGACCCATAAAGAATGGTGCGATCTGAGATTATATTGGACATGGAATATATCAAGACGTGCGTCAGAAAGTTATGTTGGGCAATACGTGAACGAGTGCAGACAGATCGGCGAGTCTGATGTCTTCTAGATGAACTCTCCAGACGTCCTGGTGGTCTTAGCGATGGACGTAAGCTTCAACAAAAAAAGCTTCTTGAAAAATGAGATGATTTCATCATGCAAATGCCATTGTCATACAATAAAATGGAAATGAATCGCTTGAACAACTATTTAGAGATATCTTGGTATGCTACAATGACATTATATAAAAATGACACATTCAGACATTTTTCATATTAAAACAACTACAAATTATTGTCGATCGTGTTCATTAACAGTAAACTAGGTTAATATATGATAGAACTGATAGAAAATATCACCTTTTTGTTATCAATTAAGATGGAAGCGTTTAAAAATCAATGGAATACATCAACTTGGATATAGTGTAGGGATAGTATAAATCTGTGTTTATAAATTATGATGGGAAAAAAGTATTGAATTGTACTTTTTCCCTTTGTTGTAGGCTTTCATTACTGTCAGATTTTTTTTAGATTACATTTAATAATGAGGAGCTAAGCAAAAAAATGCTCTAATTTATCAAAAAATTTCTAAACTCTATTTATTTCGGCAGATTCTATGTTTTTTTAATTATCTTTACGTATCTATGTATATTATATATTGTGTATTGGGAATCATTTCTTTAAAAAATCAAACCATCCTTTACTAAGATAAAAATCGTGGAATGGTTGTCGTTCTTCAGATAACAGTTGTTCGATAATTTTTATATGATCATACATTTTTAAAGATTTCTGTTTAAAAATGTTTCTGTCCAAATATGCGTGTTTGTCAAACGAGTCTTATATCCTAAGAGCTTTTACTATCTTTTGTATTTTTATTGAATGTCTAAAATAAATATATTTTGCACTGAGAGACGATCCTTTTAAAATTATGGGTCTTGTTATGTTTTCATTTTTTAAGTGAAACTTCAAGCGTCAGTTTGACGGAAAGAGAGTACAAAACATACAACCTCTTCTTTTAGCTAACAATTTCCGTTAATAAATAGATAGCAACGGCAATGCATAACATTATTTTTCCTAGAAGCAAAGAAGTTTCATTTCTACCACGCAAAGGTACTCACACATATTTTATTATCGTCAATATTTTTAAAATTGAAATTTAATATTATTGGCAATAAACGATGATTTCCCACCATTGTTGTTTTTTTAACCGGTTAAATGAGGGCTGGGTTTACTAGTAATTTAGTTGCAATATCCGAGTTTCGCTGTAGGCAAAATTATTTTAAGTCTAAAGCGCCATTATTTAATTGAAAATAGTACGATGGGTGTTATAACAAGATTAAAGTTCTGGTATAACTATGTATTTGAAACACAGATGTTTTGTTTATTGACGAAATTTAGTGGTGCAATTTAAGTCTAAAAAAGTATAATAATGCCCGCGGGCTCTTCGTTGAGAACAGCTGGTATTTAGTATTTAGCTATTAAAAGGGCATGTGGCAAGCTTTAAATTGATATAGCGGCATTTATTTGTCAATTAAAAGCAAACTTTGAATACTCCAAGTGTTGGCTGGTCATTATTTTGTCTGTCATACTGTACAGCAATAAAATAGTGTTGAAGTCTTTCGACGATTACAAATTCGTGCCACAAATTAACAATCTTCTTGTCAGCACACTTTGACCTAGTGGCCGATTGAATCGCTGAAACCGAAAATATTCATGTGTGCCTTTGTGTGGGAATTTTCGGGTCCACTTCCGCTACATATGTCGTTTATTTTTGCGCAATCCTACCAATTGGAGTAAATCTTCTCATTCCACGACGATGCGGCCTTTTTAGCGCGTAAACCTGTTTTTGTGGCCCGATGTGTGTATACAAACACCCACAAAACCCAAAGACCGAAAGAAAAAAAGAGCCGGCGTCAGGAATCCCGTCGATAATTTCACGTTATTAAAACAATTTACCAATCATTCAATTTGATCCTCGGTTTTTTTTCTTCGCCTCCTTTCGTCTGCTACAAACCAAAACACAAACGGTCACGACCGCAGAACGTGGAAGTGCAAACAAAAAACGCAATTATCGAATCACCTTTGATCAGCGAACGAAAATTATAGACGAACGGTGCCGGGGTTCGAACCTTTTGTTTGGATGGACCGGACCCAATAATAGCGATGCGAGATGAAATAAAAAATGCCAAGAGATCAATCCGAATCTCTTTCGGATTAGGGAATTGTTTCTTTGATCGCGGATCGAATCGTGGCACTCGATGAAAGCGGATGACTCAAATAACCACTTGACCGCCGTCCGATGCATTCTGCCTTCAATCACTTTTGATGAATGTTTATCTTAAATGATCCCCGAGGTCAAGTCGGTCGAGATAACATGCTCTCTGAAATAATATGGACCGAATAATTCATTGTTGGGCAGTAGGGTCAATATATGTATCTGGGCTGATAAGGTCGAAATTTCCAATGCATAAACACTTCATATTGTTTTGACAGTACAAAATGAGCGCTTACTATTCGATTCAAGAATAATGCATTACACAATCGAATTTATCTATACAGGGTGTTTTGCACATCGATCAACAATTTTTTTTTTTTGGGAGTTAGGGGAGGCTTTGACTAATTTGAGCTTAATTTAGTTTTAAAAGGTTCTCTAGATTTACACTTTCTAAAGATATGCTACATGTCATACAAATCATTCAATAAGTTGTTAATCTTGAAGAGTTGCCAGTTTGTCAGGATCAGAGTTAAGAAATTACTTTTTATGTTTAAAGATGTTTTTGTAACACTTATTTACAAAACTTGTTTAAATTAACCAACTCTTCTTCGTATGCTTGCACCATACATTTTTTTTATTTCAACTGTAGTTGTCTAAAGTAGCATTTCCTCTTTCATTTTTGCAAATGCGGCGCTTATTACTTCATTGAAGATTTCTTTTATGGTCTATGTCATGTAAATTAATTCTTTGGTACCCCTATTCCGTAGCTCGCACGATTTCAAGACCTGACACCACTGGATTTATTTGCCTAGGGACGTGCAAAAAAAAAATTAAAATACATTGCAATCAAAAAACAATTATTTCGCACCATTACGATTACAGATTAAAAAGAGTTATGAAGATTTAAAGGTGTAATTTTAGGTATTTTTCCAAATTGTTGATAAAAAAATGTATTTTGACAACCCTGACGCTTAGGACATAGGGCCTATATGTGAAACGTATGCAAAATAAAAAAAAAATTAAAAAAATCTCGGTCAATGTACAAAACACCCTGTATATATTTTTTTTAGTATAAACCACTATACAATCAGATACAATATATATCAAGCAGAATCTATCAATTAAAAAAATTAAAACTCCTGTTGATATTATAGAAAAAAAAATCTTGATTGAAATAAAAATCTGCTTAGTAAAAACTATACTAAACTGGAAGATTAAGCAGTTATTAATATATGTATTGAACAATTTTGATTAGAAAATGCATTCCGTTCTGAGACAAGGTATTTTTGATTTTTTTCACAATTTTATAACTAAAACTAAGATAATCTTCTTCTTTAATATATAAAAATGAATTGGGTTTTGTTCATTCGAAATGCGCTGCCAAACCGTTAATCGGATTGCGATAAAACTTCGTCCATTTATTGCTTAAAATTTTGCAAGTAATATAAGTATAGTCTAATATATAAAAATTAATGTTTGTTTGTTCGTATTTAATGCGCTGCCATACCGTTCATTTGATTGCAATAAAACTTTGTCAACTTATTGTTTGCACTTTCTCAAATAATATAGATATAGTACAATTAACTTACAGTAGATCTTATTTATAATAATCAATGTTTGTATGTTTTTTTCATATTTATAATAAAACCAACAAATTATTTGTTATTTGACCATATGTGAAATAATTGCATAAAAAATCTTTATTTTTATAAAAATCCGTTATGGAGACTGCCTAAGTCCGACAATAGACATGGCACCGACAGAAGAAGATTTCTTTATAAATTTAAATAATTTTCTACTTAAATTAAAATTACATATTGGATGTAAAGAGCGTACAAGTATCGACAATACCAGAAAAAATAACAGCTTCGAATCCAATGGATGAATCGAATTAAATTCATGTTTGATTGAAGCATATAAATTGTATTATTTTGATCTTCCCTTCGGTCTTTTGATTATTTCTCAAGCTTAATTTAAATTTTCATAGCTTATAAATAAGCCTACGCGTATCAGTAATAACGTATAATGACTATATTTTCCAACCTGCTAACCGTAACTAATTTTACATCTTCTCTCCGTACAAAAGGCCCCGTAAAAATATTTATACGACAAAATGAAATAATAAAAAACCCATATGGACGTAAATTTAAATGACGCGAGCGTAAAATTATTTTGCATAAATGTGTATACCCGGAATGGGATTGTATTCATTTTTCGCGACAAATCTCCATAAAAATATTGCTTCGGAATATTAAAAAAAAAACGGGCTGAAAGAATCGGAATGGATGGCGAAAGGTTTCCGGTTTGGGATTCAAAAGTGTTATTAAATCGTTTTGAATTAGGGGCCCTTTTATGTGTTTTTAATGTTGTTCAACTTTAATTGATGAAGGTTTCTTTGGCGGACCGCTAATTTGGGACATAGACCCGAGGACTCAAACAATGTCGATTATTTATATATAAATACCGATCTGCAGTCAAACAATTAAGCCAAAAGATGAAATGATCGAGACTGAGTCAATATTTATAGATTTTGCCAAATATTGTATAAACATATGTTCGACAAACGAATAAAACTCGTACTGGTGAATTCTTCCTTGACATGTTCATATCCATTTGATACGATCCCAATGGAAATGTTTCCGAATTTAAATATAAAACAATTGTGAATATTTATTTTATTGAATATGTTTTTACATGTGCGTAAATAAGAATGATGTGCTTTATGGAAAGCTCCCAAAGCGAGCTTTTTCTCCTCGACACTCATTGGAAAAAAAGGCATAAGCTCCGAAGTTATAAAGTTATGCCGGCATAGTTATTGTTATTATATCTATAAGGGATGGTACCATATGTGTGTAATTGTATAAACTTTATGCGGAGACAGTCGGTGTGAAGAAGAAGACGAGAGAAGGTAGTACTTAAGGCTGTTTCCAAGGAACAATTTGGAATTACATAAAGGAAAGAATCGACATATCGATAAAACGGTTATTGGGCGTGATGATAGGTTATAAGTCTCGTTATAATACAACATTGCAACGGCTGCAAAGTATACCGTCATAACTCCAGTACTGTAAATAATCCTATGTGTTTCCTTTATATATAATATTTTATGACTGATTTTAATGCTGGATGTTATTCGTTTTTGCACAAAAGTTTTTATTCCTCCCATTGCTGAAGATTTGTGATTCACATGAAAAAATATTATTATGGAAAGACTTTAATGTCAAAACGAAACTTGGATACCTAGCATTATTATCGTTCATAATAAAATTATTATTTTCGATATCGCAAAGTATTTATATAATTAATCATTTTAAAAATGTGTAAGGATCAACGGAAATCAAAAATAAGATTTAAGCATCATATGATAAATGTGCTGATTCTTTTTAATTCGCACATTTACATACATATGCATTTATTATTAAAGTTATAATAATCCAAATTTGAGAGGTTTTAATTGCAGAAAACATATTTATGTTTCGTGTCACGAAAAATGTCACGAAATGTCACGAAAAGTGAAACTCCCACGGGCAGTTGGTCGGAAAGAGAGAGAGAATCGTTTTAGTGTATCCATGTCCATCGCATACATCATAGACGCATGCGCCGCTCCGCCTCTACTATATGTGTGTCTACACGGAGCTTGCGTATTTTATTATATATTACACAACACACGGCTTCATCTTTAAGCTAACAACCTTCGTTAACAAATGGAAAAAAGCGGTGCATAAAAAATCAATTTAATATTTTCTCGAAATCGACTTGTAATATTATTTTTATAGGAAATTTTATTTAATATCTTAATTTAGCAGATAAGCACGAATCATGTCGAATGGAATTTGGATTTTGGGATCGCCTAAATTTTGCTTTAACCTTTCTTTTACCGCGCGATACTATGATATGTATTTGGTACACCATTTGAAATTCTGAAAAATTCTGAACCCCGTATCTATTATATTACATATCGATATTCCTATTATTAGAGTCGAGTTGTAGTAAATACATTATGGTGAAGGAAATTTTAAGATCGTCCGGTTAGGCATCCTTGTCATATGGTAAATTAAAACATAAAGATAACTTTAAATATCGACACTAATAATAAACTGTCTCAAACATGGTTCTTTTATCGTATTATTTTTCCATTTCGAATTTATATCAAGACATAGATGGCTATTAACACTTTGACGTACACAGCCGTTAAATCCCGTCATGCATTAGCAGATAATACGCCAGATAAGTCTATGCATACCGTCTTCGTGGACAATATTATATCACACTGACGAAACTCATCAAAACGAAAACATACTTAAGCGGCTCAAAAACTCTCTAAATTTTCTGAGAATTGAAATGAGGCACATAACGTTACTGTCAACAATCAATGTCATTGATGCAAAACAATAATAATTGCGTAGTTTTAGCAATGGTTTAACTCTAATTTTACGTTCTTAAATTGCGAAAATCGTTATTATAGACGTGTGCTTGTAATGACTTGTGTTAATCTACATAAGATAGCTGAAGTGAAATATTTAATAAAATAATTCGCATAATAATAATCGTTAAAAATATATTCCCGCATATAATGTGTTAATCTACAGACGACTTAATCTATATTAATTAGTTTTTATTTGATATTTTGCTTAATTGACTAAATATTTTAAATTTAGAGTCGAAAATGAATAATTTTATATTATTATCTACTTTTTTAAATTAACCATAAAATTTCACAACTCATATTTTTTCGCATTATTTGTAGTTAACAGCATTATTTTTGTTGAAAATATTTTCATCCAAGCGTATAGTGTAATGATCATGCATATCCTTTGTATTTAATTAAAGTTGTGATGTATTTCCCATAAGGTTGAACGTCGCAAACAACCGGCGATTACCATACGATCAGCTCTTCTGTTTGGAGTATTTCCTTAACAAGGCTGTGGGTGCTCGTTCGACTTTACGCGAGGCAATGGTAATAATAACGTTGCCTACAAGAAGTGAGATGACCCTTCGAATTCTGACGCTGAAATTCTACGAAATCACGAGAAAAAAAATACAAACAATCCTTCGAATATGTTCAGCTTGAATCGTCCATGTTAACACCTTGTTAACAATCAATAATGATTGGTATTTCGATCAACGATGAGAAGCAAATTTTTTTTTGTGATCCCAAGGACGATGCCTTAGCATAGCTTTATTCTCTTTCGAGTCTGGTTTTTAGTGAGCTTTAAAAATAAATGCAAATCTGTCCGTCCTCCCATCTGCCCACTTCTTCGGGAGTGTATTGCCGAAAAGGCATCCACCGGACGCGGAGGGTCCTTTTATTTTTCCGGGTGGGACTGTTGGCTTTATTACGTATTCACTTAGAGCACTCTCTAATAACACTAATAAAGGGAGGCTGTTTTTGATTAGCCAAAACCTAATTTCGCTTCCAACAATTACGTTTTACTGGATCGGGAGAGGAGTGAGAGTGGCAAACGGCAGACAGCTGACGCCTCCGAATGTCTGATGGCTGCATAAATATTCATTTTTGCCTCGCGTGAACTGTCGGAATGGCATCTTAATTATAATCAACAGTTTGAGAGACATGTGCTCTATAATATGTGTGATGATGGTCTAATTGCTTTAATTGAGCATCATCAGCTCCTTCAGACTTATTTTTTTGCCATCACCAAGGAAATCACACAATTGTGTGGAAGTCACGAGCTGGGGAATTAACTTCAATCAAGTCTTTTGTACATATACTGATTGCTTGGTACTATTTATGGACCCGTAGATTCTATATAGTTCATCAAACGA
Organism: Stenopsyche tienmushanensis; assembly: GCA_008973525.1. NCBI lineage: Eukaryota > Metazoa > Arthropoda > Insecta > Trichoptera > Stenopsychidae > Stenopsyche > Stenopsyche tienmushanensis. The sequence continues at coordinate 124,195 of WACJ01000146.1, forward strand.
AAGATTGTCATCAAATCATGATAATAATAACATGTAAAATCCTACCGTATTATACTCTTTCTTCGAATCTTATTATAGTTCGTATAAGTGGGTTCAATCAACTTTGACTTTTTTGGAAGAAATCCTAAATTCAAAACTATACTAAGAAATCATATTCGATCATTTGTAACACAACTTATAAAAACACATTTAATCATTCAACATCAAGTAATTCGCATATATATATATACATTATTTGACTGAGATTGTTTCATTTTCAAAGTAAAATCTGGAGCGGGTTTGTCACTTTGTTCCAGCTTTTAATTTAGTACTCATTTTTCGTACCATTCTTTTGCTATTATGAGAGTCTTTCTGATTTATGATGGACTAAAATAATACTATAACTCTTCAAAACAGTAGCTAAAATTTATGTAGGAAATGTTTTCGATTAATTAAAGTAATTTGTTTATGAAGCTGATAATATATATATATTTTAAATTAATCGAATAATAGAATCAAATATATATTTTATTAAATAGAGAAGATCGATTATTGGGGATGAAAAATAACGATTGCGAAAATTTGTAATCTTAAATAAATTCTCAAAGAAACATCATTACATCATGTTTGAACGATACAAATGGATCATTAATGAGATTATCAATAGATTATTATCGATATTTAAAAAAAAACTAGTAAATACACCCTTATAAGGTATTTAATTGTATATTATGATGGATTTTGTTAATATAAATACAAAAATCAAGTGAAATTTGTATACCGGCTAAATTAAGTATTTAAAATGGAATTATTTGCGCTTCATGTACGGCGAAATTTAATTACACATTCCGACTAATTAAGGAAAATTTCATACATTTAAACAATTCAAAGGGTACGCCTCAATATTATGATTTCGTATGGAAGCAAGCATTCGCATATAAATATGTGGGGGCAATCGGAGGAATGGAAACAATTCCAGGAAATGGGTCACCGATTTGCCTCAAGATGTACATCAGGATATCCAGAGCGCTCACATGTCTTAATCACAGCTTCCCTTAATATAAGGTTTCACAGCGATCCTATCTATTACCATCGTTCTGGATTATGATGCAATATCAGCTCATGAGGCTTGTTAAGAGATGAAATGATGAGAACGTGTGCGGTAATTCTAGATTAGGCGGCCGTAAGTAGGTCTGCGAAAAGCCTCATACGTGAAGATCAAGAGTCTTCGGCGTGTTTGTCTTCACGAAGAAGAACTATACAAATTACCAATTTTAACAGATCGCATAGTTTCGTCATTATTGTAGCGTATTTCTGAGATAGTTCAATCAATCATGTTGCGGAATGCTTCGATACGTGTTGAAGAATTGATTAGTTCAAGTGTTCATTAGAGGAACGACTTAAATTATGTAACGAAGGCGCTATTAACCATTTGGTAATTTAGAACCTAGATTGTGAAATCATTCTACATTTATCTTGGTACTCGCATGATTTTTATCAAATAGGAAAATGTATCGTGCGATTTTACAGTTCGCTGCAACATTCGCACGCACTTTAAGCTTCAACTGTCTTTGAAATGTGCACATGTGTATAATTTAATAACTTCATTATGAACCGCATACTTCCTGTCGTTTAAAATATCCACTTATAATTATACAAAGTCTTCGTGTAGGAATTTCATCAATTTTGCCTCTTCAGCAAATACTTTTTTATCTGGCATTAAGGATGTGCTGAATCTACAATACCACAATTGTTCGCCCACTCTTTGCGACTCATCATTTTAAAAATACTTTAGCAATGCCAGCAATGAAACTCTATCACCATTAATTGTTCTTCTTTGTTCTGCATATAACAAAAATTTATATAAATGGAGAGTTCAACATCATAGAGGCCAGGTTTTGTTCGGACGCAAATAAAGTTAATAGGTAATTCCGCTCTCATGGCCATTCATTAATATCTGTATAATAGCATCATATGACGAACAATAATGATGATGCCCAAACAGATTTTTTTACATAAAATAAACATTCTCTATACGCTTCAATAATAACTATGATAGTAATGTTTGCATCAAAATTGAGCATATAAACACTACCTTTGAAAATACATATTAATTCAAACGTTGACCATATAAAGCACTTAATGAATTTTCAAAATTCTTGTTTTCATATCTTGAAGTATTGACAAAAGATCGTATGCAAGAATTTTAAGAACTGATAATCTATAAAAAAGCTCAGTAGGAAGATTTGGTCATTCGGAGAAGAAAATATTGTATATTTTAATGTTATTCGAATTTTTTTCAATGTTAAAAGAGAGAATTGTCTCCTAAAAACGATTATATTTCAAAATATTTTAATACGCACTGTATGATATTGAAATATCATAAGTTGATGTAAAGCTGTTAAACTTGCGGCCCACAGCGAATATTTTTGCGGCCCAGCTAACAAAACAAACACAATACTAAAAAAAACTGTTATTACTTGGATAATGACGCCATTTCAGAACAGTACATAAGGTGTTATATAAACCAATCAAGATTAACCCTTTGCACTCCGTTGTCCTCTCTCAAGAGACATCGTAACTCTAGCATATCACTCCGATGTCCCCTCTGGTGGGACATAAAAGTTTATTGGTGAAATGCACGTTTCTCTGAAGTTTTCTGTTGAAATGGCACAAGATATCAAATCAAAATATGGTACAATTACTAAGATATATAAAAATGTCAGCAGGATTTACGTCAGACGAGAAGGTGAGAAGTGCCTTCTACCTGTAGAACATTACGTGGTGGAAATTTTGTATCAATTTTTTGCAAATATATATTTATATATATATAAGTGCATTATAATACTTTACTTGGTCCCAAAACTATACTATATAATATGAGGATTTATAAATGTACGTTTTTGCGATAAAGTGACTGGTAGGTAACGTCCAGAATGGTTCAGAATGCAAAAGGTTAAATTAAAATCACTCTTCAAAGTGATAAGGATGATGCTTGACTACTTATTTATTTCAGCCCTGTATATTCAATATGTCTTTATCGAAACCATGATGTAATAAAAAAAATTGCTGTAAAGATAAAATAGTCTGCTTGATGTGTAATAATGCTTACGAAGGATTAATAAAGCAAAAAAGGTTAAAAGAACTCAAGTTGGGGTTAAAAAAATACATCTTATCAAATATTCCAAATCACTTACAGAAGGTGATTTCATCAAGGAATATCTAATTAAAGCTGCACAAGTTCTTTATCCGGGAAATTTGAATTCTGATTTAGCCGCCAATTTCATCCTTTTAAAAAAACTATATCCTTATATGCGGCATGTAGAAATCATGATTGAAATACCATCAATTGAAAAACTAGACCTTTTCAATGCCCTGATGCCGCGTTATAGTGAAATCGTAATAAGAAACCGCAATTATCGATGGCCGAATGAGTCCATTTACATGGAAATTTGCATATTTTTGTGACCCACCTAAAATTGGTTCCTGTTAGCCTTAGAGTTTGACCGCTCTGGGTCGGTGTATTCCTTAGCTTGTTCCTGCTGAATTTCGATGAAAGACTGAAGACACATTAATTCACAATATTCAATAAATTAGATATTTGGGAATTCAACTTTTTTTCGATTATATGGGTTTTATGTATTAGAATTGATATAACGTGTTTATTCTGCAGCAGATCCCATTTGTGGCACTAGTTTTATATGTTTATTGGGAGTGATTTGTCACAAATATATTTATTGTTCTGAATTTGGTTTACCCGAAGTCCAAGTGTTGCCGCAAGCCATTGAAGGAAAGCTCTGAACTGATTTAAGGAATGAAATGGATTGGCGTGTGATTAAATTGAAATCTGGAATATATTTGTAGGATTTTTATGCATGGAATGTGTAGAAAGAGAATCGGAGAGAGTATCGGAATACTATTTAGACAACATAAATGACACGAATCTAAACAAAAATGACACCATGCAGATATCGTTTTCAATAATGATCAATGTCATCGATTCAAACAATATGAATGGGCTTAAAAGAAATACTATCTAGACGAAATTAGAGTAGGTCACATAAAAATGTCATTAAAAAGAGGAAACCTATAATCTTAATGACGGACATTTCAATATCAAATGGATCAATATCTTTGATTCTGTGACTTGGAATTTAAGTACATAACATAGTAGTAATGAATGACATTGATAATGAACATTTTTATATTTAAAACTAGATTTTCAGAATCAAAACACCAGATGAAACCCAAAAAAAGATGGTTTTTGAAAATCAACAAGCCCTTATAATGGATGATTGAAATTTTCGTTTTAGTGTATATATAATATATATTATATAATAGTGAAGATGAAAGTCATGAAACTTTTTATTTTCGAATTACCCGCTAAAATATACGAGGATATTACTTGATATGCTAAAAATATTTAATGACTTAAGCAATGATGTTATTATGTTAAAATGTTTGTAGATATATATTAAGTTCCTTTTACTTCTATGTTAAATAATTTTGATACATACTTAGATTAATTAATATATTTACAAAGTAAGCATTTTGTAATTAAGATTAAGGATATTATACCATGTCTTAAGTTCAAGTATTTTATATTCATGACTATAGTCTAGATAGATTAATTAATCATTATTAATTTGTATTATATTTTATATGAATAATAATTCTTATTTAAATAGTAGATGCTGGGCTTTCGTACTTAATATTTCCTTGTTCAATTTTTAAGCCACTTTTTTGCTCAAATTTACACAGACTTCAGCGTATCTCGTAATTCAATAATTTGTTAAATGATTAATGAAATAAGGTGATGATATTATGTCGTTTACAACAAAAGCTCATACATTAAATCCATCAAATGTGAGAGCTTCAATTAATTGCTTGATCTCAACAGAGATTTTCTTTACGTCAATTTTAATCCAACAAAAAGATAAACCTGTTTGGCTATCTTGTATATGCAATGTCAGATTTTAGACATTTAATTTTCTGCCGTAATACACATATGGGGCTTAAAGGTGATGATATGTCATACAAGCGACAACCACTTAAAACAACATTATTGTATATGGTATACAAAAAAATATTTTAATTTTGTTTAATAATATCTCAAAAATTTAAATGAAAGTCTGCATTTGAGCATTTATCTATTTAATTGTAGCTAAATTGCTCGCCTAAGACAGTAGGTGTTGATATCTTAAGCTTGATGTTCACCCACGGGTCAATATCATTAATAGAATCGCTCCATGTTCGTTTTATGTCTCAACTATTCAACAAGTCAACAATGCAATTATGCATAATGATGATTCAAAATGATACAAGCGCAATTCGGATCGTGTAAATGCATTTTAAGAATGAGCTCGAACATTGCATGCAATACAGGTTGCACCTTGATTGACATGTTTATTACACATGCAAGCTTTAAATAGCAACTAAACTGCATTTTATTAAATAAAGAAACATTTTTATTGCGCTCGGGATTATAACAATGCATTCATATAAGTGCATTTACTTTTTAGTAGCGTTTAAAATGTGCAATTCGTGGAACTTGCATAAATCATTGCCCACTCATTGCTGGTATTTCTAGGTTCTTGCCGGGAAAAATGCATCGTACATAATATATATGCAATTGCAAAATATGTATCATTCCCAAGCACATTGCTGAGATATGAGGTCGTTAATTCAAGTGGAATTACAATGTAGGTGTTGTTGAGAACAAGTTGATGCCAATTTCTATTCTGAAGATCATTGATTTTTTTGTTCGGATGAAGCCCGGTAATTGGGTTTTGAGTAATGTTCATCTCATGTATCGAAAATACCGGTATAATTTTTTTTTCGTCAAATATAGAATTCCTATTCGACCGAAAAGTCGTAAATCTCCGTTTCCACGATCATTAATCCGATACGTCTTATCATTTTCTTCACAATCCGGTACGATCTTGCGGTTAACACCGAAAGTCACGACTCCCCGGTTCACCATTCCAGGGTCGGAGGTCGTATTTTGATGGGTCTTTCGTCGGTTTCGTGATGTAATAGTTTATTAAATGCGATGCTTCCAACAGAATCTGGTCGTAGATGCGATTTTTTACGCCCTTTTTTAGAAAGTCAAGCCAAGCCAAGGAGATCTCATCCAGATGGCGCGACTGATAAGAAGCTATGCGAAGAATGCCCGTGGGATTTGAACCCGCTATCAGCTCCCAATCTGCATAAAGCTGAGATGATTTCGTACAGTCTCGATTAATAAAATTCACCTGCATCGCATTGCATCGATCTGATAAGAGCATCTAATAAGCGTCTGTCGAAAATTATCCTCGATCTAATTAGGCGCCGCTTTGAAATACGGTCTGCTGGAAGATTTCGGCTGGTTTTTGCGTCGTTAATATTTAAATCGTCATCTCGCAGTAGAAAAGTTGTTTCATTAACGAGACGCTTCTAAAATCCATACAAGGCAGATAATGAACTTTATATGACTCGAGATCAAAATTAATGAGCTACAAAATGATACAAATTAAATCCCAAACGGAGCGCCGTCGTAATATTATACAAAATTTAGTACGGAGCTAATTTAATTTGTTGACAGATTTGCAAGCTTTCGGCATCTTTTTACGTGTGTGATTCAAATAAGAATATTTGGAATTATTTTTCATACATATTTTATAGTGATTCAAGCAATAAGCTGATGAATCATTGAACTTTAAATTTACAAACAGTGTACTTGATAATCAAATCAATTAACGATTAATGTAGATTTTTTTTACATGGTTTTGATATTATATGGCATTATAATCTTAACATTTTTAAATATTATATTTAACCATAACTTATTTTAAGGGATGACATTATTTTTCTAAAAACTTAAAAAGAACTGATATTGTAATTTTAGATAATTGGTTTTTTCAATATGTTTAAAAATGTCAGTACTAAGAAGAAATCACGCAAAACTTTAAATAAATGTATCAATTATATTAACTAGCATCAATATATTACAACGGCTTTTCGGTTCGAACCCCTATTTTAAAATGATACTCTTAAAATATGCCAAATTTTAGTCAATTGTCAATGAAAGCCCATGCATCTTGAGAGCTATATAAATTGATCACTGCCTTATTCTATTATTTTTGATTGAGATGTTTATTGATAATACTTTTAAACAGACTGTGAAGACTTGTTCTTATGAATGCCCGATAATTTTTGTTTATTACTGTAATTTTCTAATATAATTACATACAATATTGGCGAAATCGCCTTGAGCTTTGCGTCGCCTGCCATAATTTTCATCCAGTCGACAATTTATTTTCTATGTCGTGCACGGAGGACATCAGAGAGTCTTATGCAGAATCGATGCAAATTTTACGACTGGGCTTAAATTCGTACTTGTTATCATATAGTTTATTACGAGGACTTCTCGTGTTGATGTGGCAGAGTTCTTAGTCACTTTTTATGCCCCGTTCCGAGGCGTGCCTTTTTATAGGCACGTTCTCCTTTTATTACTTTTAATTATACTCTGCGCACTTTTTTCACACGTCGGCGGGACTCCATAATCATCCGATATGGTAATCTTTTGCGATTTAGTCGAATTTGCAAATGGATTTATGCAAAATTTATTGTACGAGCGGGACGAGTGTGTGTGGTGGTGAGTTTGCGTACGGAAAATGACCGAATGTTGGCCTTTAAAACCTAAATAAAACCCGTGAGATTCCATGTGAATGGATCATATGGGGAGATTATTTTTAGAAATATGTGATATTGGATGAAAAAAGTGTATAAAAATACACGAAACCTGCTGTCTAATCTGGCGATGAGCTCATCGAAATTATTGCTTATTGATCTTGTTAATATGCTACTTTGGTCTTAATAAAATAGTAAATGTTTTCAAAAATTTGAACCATCTGGAAAGTAATGATTTTGTCAAATCTTAAGGCTTAATGATACTATTTGTTGAAATCCCAATCAATCTCAAATCATTTTTGTGAGCAAAATCAGTGAAATTCTAAACATTTTTAACTCATTTTGATCGCCGTACACTTAAAAATAAGCTTTATCTGGAACTCTAAAAATTACAATTACATCTCATAAATACACCAAAACAATATTATTATAAAATAAGAAAATCTTCTCCAATAATTGAGAGCAGAAAGTAGCCATATAAAATCAATGACATTATCAGATCGTGATTGCGATCACAGTATTCGCAATGATTATGTATTTTCATTCATAGTTTTTAGATAGGGGCGCGATTTTATTCATCGTTTTATACTTTTCAAAACCATAAAATGAGATTAAATCTCATCTAACGCATTCGCGGACACGTCTGTAATTGCAGACGAAAGTGTTTATTGCGCCGATTACATGTTACAATTATATTTTTGTTATTATTTTTTTAAATTCCTTATGACGTCCATCAAAGCTTGAATCTTGATGTGTCATATCCGATATCGGACATAGGGGATCTCCATAGGAGATCTTACTGGGAAAAGGATTTAATGTGATGGTTTTTCATTGCCTTCCGCGCGTGGTAAAGTAAAGATATAATTGTTTGGAAAGGTAGGAGAGGATAGAATCTATGAGTAAGTAGTGAAATTATCTTTATATATACAAATGATAAATTAATTATCATAGCAAAATCAATTACTCACTCATGGACGTTCTTGTACGACTTTATTAATCGCCTCAGCATTTAAATTTTCAAATTCAGGAAATCAAAGTAAACTTGGATCGAGACGATCGATCAGAAATATTAATATTTCCAAACTCCCAATATCTCATCTCATTCCGACCTCCAAAAAAATTGGTTATAATGTAACTGTAAATACATTTTTTAAAAACAAATATCTTTTTCTGATGTGTTCCTTATTCTAATGATGACTCTGATGATTATTCTATTGAAGGGGTTCTTAAACTATTATAGTTCGCGGACCCCCTCTAAAACAACTTTTTTATTCTAATCTTCTTTAAGTGTAAAAAGATATTATTTCACCTATTAGGCAGTGTTTAATTCGTGCATTTTATACCGCATTAAAATGGAAAAAGCGATAAGTTTTTTGCAATTTAGGGACGTTTTAATTATTATTAAATTATTATTAGGATTGTTCATATAGCAAATGATGTTGAGTTGGTGACTACTAAAAATAGTATTATTTCATCTGAATTTAAAAATCATTTTTTTAGAAAAAAGCTCTATTCCGATAAATTATAGAAGTGGTGTTAACAAAAAATAGCACTAACACTTCATGGAAATGCCAAACATGGCCGAATAATCCTCCTATATGCCCTGGAAAATGTTTTGTATGTTTTCATGCTGCATATTTTTTTTTTCATTTTATAAAATTATTTTGCAAACTTGTGACGTTATTTTTTAACTTTATAAACCCTATTTGTATAATTTTGTTAATTGTGGCTTAATATTTGTGTGTGCTAAATTTACAAATTTGTAAACCTCGAAATCATTTTACATACACCCATATGTAAATAGAATACAATATAATAAAAATATAATACGATTTTAACAATAAAAAAGTTGAGAACAACTGCTTTTAACTTTTATTACTTTTGATCGGCGTTTTGTCACAAAATAGATTAATTTCGAATGAGGGTTTACAATATATGCACCTCGATAGTGACAGGAAGCTAATGTCCGTGTCCGCGAATGCGTTATATTGGAAGCTCTTGATCTGGCGGATTTTATCAAATTGTCGAACAAATGTTATAATTTAGATTTATATTCTATAACTATTACGAGTTCGATAAAATTAATTCTTTGAAGGGCACAATTTTAATCGCTTATTTACATGCAATTTGAGGCATTTTCGTATTATTATTGCAATATAATTCATATTTTATATGCTTAAAATACTGCTTGAAAGAAGTATAATTTAACCATTATAACAATAATTTTAGAATTGAAAAAAAAATACCACAGAGGCAAATATAATCCTTAGTAATTATATATTTAAATAGTTTCCAGCTATAACAATAGGGTTGATAGAGTTGATTGTGAATTAATGCATTTTTTCATTGCTCTAAATTGAAATTTAAGAATGATGATCAAAAGATTTTGTTTATATGTATAAGGATTTACAGCTTCTCGTATATTTGATGGATCTTTGTAGATTTAATTTATCATTTAGCCTAATGGAGCGAAAAACAACAATTTAACTAGCCCTAAATAGACACGGTAATAATCATAATTATAACCCTAACTGACATTAAAGCGAAAGACTAGTGTAATTTAGATAAAAGAAAAATGTTAACGTTGTTTTAACGATTCACCATGGACTTTTATGAAGTGTATCTTCGAAAGTGTTTCCCATTAAAGAGTTAAGTGCCACGAGCGCACGTGTCAATCACTTTGACAGCTGTCACTTTCGTTCTGTGCACAAATAGAGAAACACCTCTAAAAAGCATCGAATGATTTTATTTTATGACGAATATTTCGAAACCTAAATATACTCCAGCAATTCAGCACAATGGTTGGCAAATGTGTCAGCTTCTGTGCTGGGCGAATATCCAAAAGAGGAACAACCGAAATTAAATTTTCAATGCAATTCCGCCAAAACAGATATTTTGCGACCCTTTCAGAGTATATTTTGGTCGAAACAATGTGCGTTCTGTGATGAAAGCCTTCTTCATTTCAATGCCGTATTTAATTAGCAAAGACTCGATGAATTTATTTGTAAGACCGTTGCGACAATGAAAAATGTTTCGCAAACAATTTACATTTTGCTCTTGTATAATGTATCAATATATCATTATACACAGCAGCTATATAAAAATATGTATTAAAAACTATATCATGGTAGAATTTTTTTGAAGATAAAATATCAACTAAAAGTAACAGAGTCCTATAATATGTATTATTTTTAGGAAATAATAGTACATATTTAATGAAACAGATATACATATATTTAAGTTCATTATTCTATATATTTGAGCATGGTTATAACAGAAGGCTCACGTTTAAATAAAACGTGTCCATTTTACAAAATTGTCCATAAATTGAACCATTTTCACAGAATGATATTTCCACAAAATTCTACAATAACCAAGTGGCATTAAATGGGAACAATAACAGCGGGCCATGGAGTATACGCAAAGAAATAATTATACAAACAGCTTCCATGTACAGAAACGGTCGTAACGAATTGTACAATACAGAAGTTTCACTAGCAGCTGATGTGGGCGCATTAATATAATGGCGTTTTAAATCATACTTACACGGCTTTGAATAATTCAATGGTCTGCGCTAGGAGGTAGTCCACGAAGGAGGTTGGAAGAGCTTTATGCAAATAATGGAAGTTGTTTACCCACTGTACGCACTTCGGGATTCGAACCCGCGACGCTCCACTAAGCGCACGTGTACTTATAAATCACCCAACGAATGTAGTTTATTACCGCTGCACTTGTGCATTTCGCTCGATGCACTTCTTTCTGAAAACTGTTATTATGTCCGCGGGTCGATTGTGACATCATTCACGCCCATTTAAATCAATGCATAAATTTGCACCTCAAAGCATCCGGATGACTTCCAATCGCTCTTTGATTCAATGGAGGACATTTTTAGCATCGAACGACCAAGCTAATGTATGAGTGTCGTTGAAATTCAAGCTTAACACTTGCATGACGGATATTGAGCAACTCAGACACCCCACTGTCACCTTCTGAGAAATTTGAATTTAAATCGCAGCCAATTTCCATTGAGTGCAAGTTGACCCTTGTATATTTTTAGAAGAGGTAACTGTTAAGTTAACGATTATTAACCCTTTGGGGTTTTTTCCCATTGCTTTCTATGTATATTTACGATAATAACATTTAGATTGTTAGGTGACGCAATGGAAGAAGGCGTTTATTCAAAAGCATGGGGTGATTCGGTGACACCCTAAACATGCATATAAATGCTTGTAAGTATACTTTGGTTATATAATGATTTATGTATGTTTTTAAAAAAAATGATTCTTGAATATTGGATAAAAAATTATTAACCACCCACAAGGGCGCTCATTGTTTTGACAGATGTGTATTTAATCAGTAGTTGCCAAATCGATTGGGGTCCTCCCACATACAAATTAATATATTTTACATTCTAAAGCGATCTTATAAAGGCAAAGAAAAAAATTATCGCGTAAATATATTTGATTCCCGCATAATTGATTTGCAAATGAGATTCAAATATGTTTTTAAAAAATACATTATTCGAAATGTAACATAAGCAATGTGCCACGTTAACAGTGACATTTTTGTCTTCCTGGGAGCGAAGAGTGGTCTGAGGGCCCTATCTCCAAGAACGCCTCCGCTTCACGGTACACTGGTGTCAGAAGTGGGTTACCACGGTTTATTTCAATCAACCAATTCATTTAAATAACATATTTCTTGATACAATTGAAGTAATATGGTGTTTACTCTTGGTAAAAATTCAATGAAATTATCGAATTTGAATAATTTCTAAAGAAAATTTGAGGGGCATTCAATATTGTATTCACATAATTGCTTCTTTTATGCAAAAATCACCACCGTATGGTATAGTATAGAATAGTTGAGTTGTGAATATTGGTGAATAAAATCTTAAGCTTTGACAAACATATGCATTGGTATTTAATCATACAGGATACGTGCGTCTTTTAAGAGCTTTCCTTGACTTTCTTTGACGATCTCTCGCAAGGAAGCGATTGTGTGGACTCAAGTATTCTATGCTATAAATTCTAATGCTTTAGCATCCTAAGAAACAGTTTTTATGTCTATTCCAATAGATTTTCCACTCATATAAGGTTGCAATCGTTCATAAACTATTATATATATATATATATATATTAAACTTTTCTTTGATATAAATGTCTTTATAAACAAATTTGTATTGCTGAATCATTATACTGCTGCTCGTAAATGAAGTTGTGCCATGCAGCCGGAATTTATTGTATGCAAATTCAACGAGCACACTCGTACGTTTATAAAGACGTTTTTCTTCATTTTTGAGCATCCCTAAGGACCATTGAATCGATTATTTTGTTTACAATCAATCCACTCAAAAACTCACTCGTAACTCGCCATAACACATAACGGTCGGGCGCGCCACAATAGTGTCCAGTCTCGAGTGGCGCGTACTAAAATGCAGTCATTAAAAATTACTGCGCACCCCGTTATTACTTATTATTCACGAAAAATAATAATAATGAGGGAAAAAACGATATGCATCGGGAAAAAAATTGTTTGCATGCATTAATCGAGAACCCGTTCCCTGTACGGAGGGAGAGGACAATGCACGCGACGGAATACGAACCCGAAACCCTTCATAGTATAGGCTTTGTTCTCAGCATCGTCGGTGTAAACTGCATATAACGTGTCGTGGACAAGGGTTGAGTTATTTACATTGTCGAGCAATCGCGATTTAAATTAAATAATAACAGAGCTATGAGTATTACTTTAATCAATAAAAATACACCACAATGCAAATAATAGATGCTGGGCATAAAGGCGCAATTCTAAACAATTTTTAATTCAAAATTAAATGGTCATTAGGACGCAACAATCTTCCAATGGGGTCGATATTCATTTAAAACTTATTAATTTTGATAGATCGTCATAATCAATAAGGTGTGCTATAAAGCGAGGAGGTTGCTTATGCATTCGGTGATTAATACATCCTCGCTCCCATATGGCAGCCCTGTTTGCTGCTGCTTTGTGAACAAAATGGGGGTCTAAGTGTGAGCTCGCAGCTCTGAAGGCTAAAATAATGCAAAGCACGATAAGAATCAACCGGCCGTAATTGATATTTAACAAGACCGGGTGTGAAACCTTACCCAGTCACTGACCTAGTGCAGAAAACGGGTCTTGAATAATGCGCTTTGGTGCAATACCATTAATCGTCCCGACTTGCATCAGATCTGCCCCGATACGGCGATAAATACGTATTGTAATCGGCGACCAGATCGAAGATAGCGCTTCCTATGATGCTAATTGCACATTACGCGTTCTATCCCCTATTTTTAATAGATATTTTTATGGGAAATATTTCACGATGTGGCATTCATGTCGTCATTACCCTGTACTTTTGATAGGTGAAATGAGCATGTTTCGGCTAAAAGTTTTATTTAACGTGTCAATGGAAATGCCGTAGGGAGATTTTTTGATAATATAATGGCGTGCGAACAGATGTATGTTGTAGACAAATTATCCCTAAATAATATAACCAACGTTTTTTATTTTGTTGGCATAAAAACTCACAGACGATGCTCAATGATTCCCATGGAATATTCGTACGAAAAATATTTGGCATTATTTTATCCTTGAAATACCCCTATTTTAATACTTCAAAGAAACTAATTTAGCAATAACATGATTAAGAAAAATGTTTGTTTGCTTAACACAATTAAAAAAATAAAAATCATTATTTGCCGGCTGAAAATCTCAATAAACGGTTACGTTTACTGATAAATACCGAGATTTAATGATTAATTTATCTGTGTTAAATTTGATTATAATTGAAAATTTTGTACATCAATAACTTCTTTATTCTTAAAAAAAAAAAATTAAAAAATTAATTTAAATTTTGGTCTTAAACCTAATTTATAAATGTGCATCCAATATGTTAGAGTTACGTTCTATAAAAAGGCGCCTTAACACTATCGTGGCCGCATCAAATTATCAAAAACAAGCTAGGGGCCGGCGACTTCCTATAATAATTTAAAAAAAGAAACTACTTAAGTATTCATGAATAAACTAAATATACGTAAAATCTGATTTGAAAAAATCCTGAAATCTATAATCATCAGGAAGATAAAAATACAATTCAAAAATAGATAAATAAAACACTAAAAATTTCAAATATTATTTTAAAAATAGTCCAGAAGTAATATTAAAGCATCGAGTGTTTCGTCATTTAGTCTGAATCTGATTTTAGAAGCCAGACAACTTGCTGCTGAAAATGCACGCTCAGCCTCCACACTCGTTGGAGGTATCGTCATCAGATATGTAAATGTTGGTTCGAGTTGATGACCCCATGAGCCCCCATTTTCGTATAACACCATCAATGTGACTGATAAAATTTCTTTCTGTAAGACACGGATTAAAACTCGCAAAATTCCCGATTTCACGACAAATTATTTATTTCCGTCGCTGCAGATGAATACTTATATACTATAATACTTTGATGTGATCCGTTATTATATTACGGGGAAATACAAAAATTTTGAACCCCGTATCTATTATATTTCATATCAATATTCCCATTATTAGAGTCGATGTGTAGTAAATACATCACCGGTAGGGAAATGTTAATATAGCAATTTTAAAAACATATATTTACTCTATATATGTATACATATATTAGACAGTTACTTTCCTTAGGCATCCCCTAAGCTCGCGAATTAGTAGTTACGCCACTGTTTCTAAGCGTCCAGATTTTGGCTGGAATGTCTCGATTTAGTAGCCTTCATCACGCTGGTGAGGAGTACAATTTTTGTTAGATAAAAATTTCAATCCCGAATTTTTCGGTATTACGTTAACTAATCCCGGGATTCATGAGCACCTAAAACTGTCCGGGATCTCGGAATTGGATTCCCTACATATGTGGCATCATGCGACCGCTAATGGTCGAACTCGTGATGATGTAACATATGCATCACTGGCCACGAAGGTGTTAAGAAGATTGTTTTGTTGATTTAAAAGGGATGTTCAAAAACAAATAGACTTGATGTTGAATCTTAAAATTATGATTATTATTCATGTACTAGTGATGGAATATAATGTATACAAACTGTCAACGGAACATGACATCAGATCATAACCATAAAAATTGACGTCCATCCATGTTGTTCCATTAAAATCATGTGTTTATTCTATAATGTGGATCTCGTTGAGGCTTGTCTGTTGTGATTGCGTGCGATTTAAACATAGTCTCTCTGACGAGCCTTCATGGCGTGTGTTTGGCGATCACACATAGAATCACATCAGATCCGGTGCATCGCCTAAGGTAAATCAGGTTACCGTTTACATTTCGACTTATTTCCCATTTAATATGTGATATTTCAATCGTGTGGAACTTGCTCGCATTAATGCCTAGAGAATGAGAAATGCTTTATTTGTAGTCATTAGAGTGCCTCAGGACTGATGAATGCAAGATGCGAACCGACTCGGACCAACTGCTTCGAGAGCTATAATTATAAGATTACAACGTTTGGTTTTGCTCCATACCATTATGGTAACCGAATCTTATTGGAGTCGTTTCTTTTTTAACATTCCCATATGGATTCTGTTATGCTTTCGCTCAAAGCGCTAATTGCTTCGAAGAGCGCAAGACAGTCGGAAAAGGAAGATCTGATCCGAATATCACTTGCATATCAAACAAAAATAAATATTATGCGACTCCAATGACGGAATTAATGGGTGGACTTGGATCACTTTTTGAGATATCATATCCGTTATCATATATAGGCGATCTCCATTGAAGACTTTTCTTAGAAAATATTTTTTTATGTAGTGGTTTTCCCATTGTCTTCCACA
The DNA here is from genome assembly GCA_008973525.1 of Stenopsyche tienmushanensis. Taxonomy (NCBI): domain Eukaryota; kingdom Metazoa; phylum Arthropoda; class Insecta; order Trichoptera; family Stenopsychidae; genus Stenopsyche; species Stenopsyche tienmushanensis. The sequence continues at coordinate 140,668 of WACJ01000146.1, forward strand.
TATGGATGAGTTAAGATAATATTATTTTGCATTGGAATTTTAGGTTGAAGAGGATCTATGAGTGAGTTAGCAAAATCATTAATTTTTTATTAATACATATGAAATATTATTGCAAATCAATCATTCATAGGCGGTCCTACACGAATATATTAATCATCTCAGTATTTGCGTAGTCAAATCCAGGAAAACAGAATAAACCTGGATCAATTATTAATATTTTCGATCTCCCAAATTTGATTGTTTTTTTTTGTCAATCTGGTTTTGAAACCAAGCATTTAATAACGGCCAGAATCTAGTTTGCCATACAAAGATTTGATCAAATAAATAATGCAAAAAAAAATAAACCCCTTTATTATTTTCCCTGTTTATATTGAATTATTTCGGGTCCAAGTATATCCTTAAATGTTTCTCGTTGCCAGTAAATAGCCGCTGTCGTGTATTGTTAGCAACTTTACATCTGGACAACCTCAAAGGTACGAAATTAATTAAACTCCACCCACCCTCCGGCTCCCACCCCCAAAAATGTTGTTATTTTTAATGCAAACAAACTTGAAGACAACAGAGTTTTTTAATGTCTTTTTAACGCAACTTTTTAAATTATTTTGCACCGAAGAATGAAACCCGGGTGTCCAATTAAAACTTATTCATTCCGGCAGTAAAAAAAGTTACCATACTTAACGCATGATTTTCAGCAAAAAAAATCGCGATTCCGACGGAGAAAAAAATATAACGCGTATGCTCCCCGGGGAGTGACTTTGTCTGACATAAAAATTAAATCGACCCGGGGTCGTAAAATTGTACGAACACATCTTTTTTGGGGGAGGGGCACCTTACATGACTTCGGATTTGTTTTATCCGCTCATTAAATATGTCTTGTTCTTACATTCGCCTCGAAAAGCTTGTATTTTCTTCGGCTTATCGCCTACGTGTAATTTTAATCCGGAAATATACTCTCTCATCCTTGTGAGTTTATTTGAAATCCTTCTTTGTTACGGGCAACGCAATTTATATTTAGTCGTAAATTACATGTAAGGATGCCATTTGGGCTTCCAGGAAGGTCAAGGCGAAAATAAAATTTAATTACATCCATGAGGGATGAGTGTCTGATGAAAATCAGCCATGAATCGAAGGGATTTTGCAGATTACCGTATAAACAATGACGCCATCGATTACGTCCATTATTCAACTTCATTTAACAGGCTTTCATTGTTAATCTAAATTATTCGACCATCAATAATGCCTCGTAGTGTAGGCAAGTTAAGGGATGCCCAATATTAAGGCGAGAAATTGACAGACAAATTTGTACATATATAAAAAAAATGTAAATCTGCATGGAGAACTGACAGACAAAAATTTAATTATATTTTATAATGAATTTAAATTTGAAAACCATCTATGAATCCCAAATCATTTAGATCCTGATCATTTGACAGTATCAAATAAAAAATCGATAGATAGACTTTATGTTACTTCGGCGATAAAAAATATGATTTTGAAACATGGATGGGAAGTTTTAATCCATCTAGTGTACTTGTGACTTTAAATCCATTCAATATAATTTAAAAATATGATGATTTTCACCCTTCGATCGATCGAATCGAATTGATATCTCAATTCACAAGTAGAGATATCGATTTTATTCCCATGTGAAATGATACTATCATTGATTCTATGTCGATTGTGATTTTAAATCTGTTGCTCATTTTTTTACTCCTCGTGTATAAATAAAAATATTTTTATGACCCTTCGAAATATTCAATCTATCAAATCAGATTGACTTTGTTGATATCTTGACAAAATATAAGGGGAACCGGAAAGAAATTGCCTTTATTATGACATTTTGTTTGTGTGCAGTTCTTGTGCAGATATGATAAAGTAAGCTTGTCTGTAGGTTTTTTTTTGTTAGAACTATTGTTCAGCCTAATTTATAAATAATATCCATGAAAAATATTAGGAGCTAAACCAGTAGTTTCTGCTACAACCTCCATATTTATGTTTCTTTAGGTGGAGGATGCTCAAAAAAAACCTTTTTCAAATATAAATGTAGTTGAAATCGACTTCAAACCAAAAAGTTTTGTCTTAAATATTATTTAAAATAATGCGTGATTTCTTTCCGGTTCTCCTAATATAATTCCTCTGTATAATATTGTTGTAAGGTAAAATAACCTGATTTACAAATAATATTATCATGCCTTTTAATCATGCTCCATCCATTTTTATATTGTATAAATCTTTATTTTAACCCTTTAACTAAGCTAATTTTAAATTATCATAAACATAGACGTAATATTCGTATATCCACCATTTATCGTCCGTACAAATCCACTTATCTGTCAGGACCGCGCAACGTGTATGAAGCTTGTATGTGAATAAATAAATACTGTCGATAACATTCGTTAATTTCTTTGCGTAAACATAAATAATGCACTTGAAATCGATTAATTTGGGTTATTATTAGTCGATAAATATGAGTTATCGATCTATACAATCGTGCGATGTACGCAAAACACTCTCTCCGACTCTGTCTCTCTCCGAACTTAACGTGTAAGAATGATTTTTTTTAATCATTATTAACCTTTTGGACTTCTCAAATTCAAACCATAAATTTAGAAATACAGAGTAATCCATGATGTATCAAAAAAAATCTCAAATATGCCCAAAGACCTATATGTAGAACACCTTATCAACTCCAAAGTGTTTGTGACCTTATTGTCACTGGAATTTTAAATATGATTATCGAAGAATAGAATTCCAAGTATATTTGAATTATTATAAGATTTTGTGTTAAGAATTCAGTTTTCAAGAATGTATGCATGAATTTCTTTCAAATCAAATACATATAAAATATTTTTATTTATGTATTTTATATCAATAAAGCAAATTTATGTGTGTATAGGCTTTCTTTCAACGACATTTGACAATAGTTGAGCATACTTTCTTGGTGACAGACGTATGAAATTACATCCACTTGAGGCAGCTGTCCCAGGGTCTTGGCACTTAGCAAAGTTCTGCCTCCAACTACAGCTCAACAATGACATTTGTCCACAAATGAAATTTCTGAATGCCATGCCACACAATGCGACATCTCCGCCTTGGGTTATGTCAATACTTTTATCTAGAAAAAAAAAGAAATCCCCAATATTAGAATATATTCAAGGGAGACTGTTGATCGATCTAGTCGCGTTCACTACCGCTGATATGAACTATAAACATTTTCATTTTATAAATTTCCATATTCAAATTCTAGTATTTGCCCTCACCCAAAGTAACGTGTTACTAATTTCTTGCGTGACTGTAAACAGACCGTTCCCCACGGTTCAAAACCATTCCGTGAGATGGCCGATAAATTATTTACAGAAGGTTGTCCTTCGCGAGCTGATGCGAGCTGGTCATCTTCCAGTGTTTGCCTTCACTCAATACTCGGACGTTTATTTACACGATCGTTTTGTCTGTTTGAGGATAAATAAGAAATTGCCGTGTAAGTGGTGGTCCCTCGTCGAGTACCTGGTCGCCAAGTCGGCTGTGACCGTCTCGAGTAGCGTTCGAGGACTTTTCTTTCTGGAGATCCGTTGCTTCAGCATTTTGGACGCAAACAACGACCTGACGTAGCCGACGAACCCCCAAAACGACTCTAATGCTCTTCACATAGAATCGTTAACGATCGTATAATCGAACTCACAGATACTCGAGCCACGACTAGGAGGGCCCATCTTGAAATACGCACGAGTGCAGTTTCGAGGCACGTCAAAAGTCCGAAAAATTCAAATTTTTGTAAATCGAGCTGCTGGCTTTGGAAAGTTTGCCCATTTGAAATTTGAGCACGTATTTCTTGCAGCTTGGATACAGATGCAAAGAGTCACCATTCCGCTACATGACTAATTAAGATTCCAGCAGCATTCGCTCTAAAAGGGTCTTTACAGTGCTGTTTTGCCATATTTATAAAGACGTTAACATTCATCATTTCATTCCTAACATTTCTTCTAAATGGCGATTCAAAATCATTTAGTATTGATTCCCGTTATAACTGTGCTTTTAGAAATGACAATTTCTTAACAATATTTAACATAATATAACGTCAAAGATATTCTTTGTATTATTTGGTTGCCAAATGACAGTCACAATAGGATTTTTTTATGCAAAGAGAGCCTTACACATCAGTTTGTCAGAAAAAGGCTATTTTTAAGGTTAAAAAATCATTTCTTCCTGAACTACTTTATTAATTAATTCGGTATTTACTTTTTCAGATTCAGGAAATCAGACTAAACTTCCTAACAAATTAACCCTTCCAGGCAGTGAACATTTTTTCCGCAATCTGAATTTGAATCCGAATCTTTATAATATTTATAAAATCTAATATCTAGCTTATTGTACCAACACTTGTTGATTAGGGGTCCCTAATATTAGTAAAATCAATCATTTGAATAACGAATATGAAATTTCTAAAAGAGAGAATATTGTTCTGAATTTGGTTTACAGTCGACAGTGATCCGAAATCTGTCTAAACAGTCGCAAGGCGTTAAAGGAAAGCTCTACTGATTACTGGACTGATTTAAGGAATTAAATTAATTGACGTGTGATTGAAGGGAAATCTGTAATAAATCTGTAAGACTTTTATGCAAGGAATTTATAGGAAGGGAATCGGAGAGAGTATCGAAATATGGTCTACAAACGATATGAGGCTAAACAAAAATGACACTATGCAGATATCATTTTCAATGATGATCAATGCGCCGATTCAAACAATATGAATGGATTGAAAGGAAATACTGTCCAGACGAAATTAGAGTAGGTCACATAAAAATTACATTTAAAAGAGGAAACCTATGATCTTAATGATGTACATTTCAATGTCAAATGGATCAATTTCTTTGATTTGGTGATTCAGAACTTAAGTACATAACATGTTAATAATGAATGACATTGATAATGAAAAAAAAAAATTATCCAAAACCCGATTTTTAGGATCAAACACCCGATTTTCGAAGTTCATAATTTTTGCTCAAAACCGGGTTTTCAAAACCGGTTTTTGAAAACCGACAAGCCCTAGTTGTATCGATAGTAGTGAATCGTTAATAGTATCTAAAATATCACACCTTTGAATGAATCAAAAATTTTGAACAGTTTTTCCATAAATATTATTCTTATAAACAACTGATACGCTGATTACAATTATATCGCTAATTGTGCTGTCCAACTGTTTCTGATTCTATTACTTCTATTTCGTTGTTTATTATCTGCACTTCTAAATTACAGTTGTTGGACGACTTATCGGTTTCTATTCGGTTTCTAAGATATGTACTAATAATTTGATCATTTCCAAAAAAAAGCAATTGCTTTGGACAACATAATTGACAATTCTGGATTCAATATTTTCTTGATTTCATATATTTATTACTTCTTCGCATTTTTTTTTAAAAGAATGCATAGCAATCATTTGTACAGGCCTCATATATTTTTGCGCAGAACACACCTACCGCGTAAATCAAGGAATGGGTGTAATATAACTTCAATTTATTTTGATTAATCATATTTATTGGTTTATAGATATATATGAAACTCATTATACATTATTTAAAAATTCAGGCAAATGTTTTAATACATATACGCAAATCTACGGTTGTCCGATTTACATTTTGACATGGATCTTAATAATATTATCATCATCTTGATGGCGAACTTTTTAAGCTCAGTGTGTTAAAATTTGTAAAATAATCTAGATTAACTCAGGTACCATAACATCTAAAAATATTCAATATTTCATAAGGGTTGCCAACTCTGTGTTACGTTAATTGTATTTCTAGCGCCATGGGATTCTAAGGGATGATAATACCCCTTGAAATACATGGTACGTAAAAAAAACGTGTCAGTTCCAACAAAGATATTTGAAAAAAAAAGAACAGTATCTCCACATGAACTATTTAACCCTAATATGTCACATTTGACAAGTGTGTCATAGGTTAGCCATCACCGATCTAGATCATGGTATAAATATATTTTTCTTAATCATCAGTGATTATTTTTTGAAGTCTTAGAACACAATTCGAATTTATTTGCAGTCTATTATCCAGCAATCAATGTACAGATTTTTTTTAAAGAATCGTTGACTCATTTTGTTCAACATTTTTTTACACCACAAATATTTATTATTGCCGTATATTTATTAGGTCCAAACAACAGACATCTCGTGCAAAAAACGGTGCTTGGGGTTCATTTTTTCACATCAAAATATTTGCTATGATGTTCATACATATAAATGAAAATATACACGTGCATAAATATATCATTCGCATATGATTATATGTGAAAAAATACTATCATTAAATCCGACGTTATCAAACAGTGCTATCCGTTCGGATTTAACGATTTGTTTATGGACTTGTAATTATGGTGTTGCCGTTTGTAAATTTGTGCAAGTATGACTTCATCGCCGTTAACGTAATTATACACGCGTAGAATATCATCAATGATACGAAAAGTTGTTTCTTTGTGATTCTTTTTGGATGGGATCATTTGGAGCAAATAAGGGGATGGAATCTTTACACGGTCAATTGGTATTGCATCTCGAATTACAGAAATGCATTGTTGGTTTTGGGACAAAAAGGTAGCAGTGTGCTTCTGTTGTGTAACAAAATTCTTCAAGCGAACAAATATACTCAAATTACTCGAGAATTTCTGCGAAAAGGATCAATTGCAATATTTGCACACCGGTCTGCATACATTTTTTTCCTTGAATACATATGCAGACATGGACTTAGTTTAGGCCGTTCTGCGCCTGGATTCTATTAATTATTGGCTTCAAAATTATTTGACATGATATATAACGCGACTTGTTATAATTGGGGAAATAACACCTACGATTTTTACAAAGGCGTTCGAAAACAAATAATTTCACGTCCATTTTGGCATATTGATGGTTAATTTATTTTTTACGACCTCGGTTGTGCCGTATGATTGATTTTTTTTTGGAATAAAACCCACGTTGATGCCTTAATGTTACTTTTTATTCTTATATGCGTCAAATCGAATGGATCTAGAGATTAATGAATAAATTTTAATAATAACGAACGCATCCTTTGAGGATGTGGCGCGTAATAAACAATTATGATAGTATTGCTCTATGACGCTATATAGAACCTTCGATTATTTTCGGATTTCGATTAATGATGCTATTCAATTAAAGTTGATTAATGGACCCTCCGATGACGAAAAAATAGTTTTTTTTTAATAAAATACACGCAAAAGGTGATCATAGAGAAATATACTATATGCCATATTAAAATTATAATACGACAATCATGTCAAAATATGCATTGATGCCAATTTTTATAAACTTAATTAATTCGATTGGATGGAAGGAATTATTATAAGTTCGAAATCGATCTGATCAAATCGATAATAAAGCATTATTTGCTCTAATTTATGAATTTAGTAATAGGAATATTTAAAGAAACTTATTATTTATAACTTTTACCAAAGTATAATAAGTTATAACAAAGATTATAACTTTTGTTGGGGCTATGGCACACATGCTGTATCATCGGCTTTTATAGTGTCTTAATACGCTCATGTTGTATGAGTATCCTATATATTATATGTATGAAAAATATTTTTAAGACACAATAGGGTTTTGCATAAATGTAGAATCGTTATGTTAAAATTCATCCGTCCGGCTTTGAATGCAGTAATAAATAAATAATGTGGAAAAAAGTCCCAAAAAAAAGGAACCGCCATTCAATAGGACACGGTCAATAATAATACACCTCCTCGGTAAACATAATAAAAATTCTGAAGGAACCTTGATCCTTAAAGGTTAAATGACATACCTTTTTTAGGTGAATGGGGACAACTTTTTATACCGAAACCCTTATTTCGTGAATTGCGCCGATCCAAAAAAATAGCGGGACACACCTTCTATATGTCCCGATTGGTCCGCGATATCCTGATGAATGCCTTGATGAATAAATGAGCGAGGATGGGGGTACGAAGTGTATAGATTTTATCCCATTCATTACCGATAAACCCTCCATTGGCACGGTCGGAGCCATGGCTTTTTTTGTGATCTATAAAACATGGCGGCTAAATACTAGACTAGGGTGACTAATGAGCTAAATAATGTCGTTTATATGCCATTTTATAGGCGAAGACTTGGAAAACACAATGCCGGATTAAAAGTCGAGAAAAGAAGCGCAATAAATTTGGATGTTTGCGACAAATATTTGCTGGCAGTACCCATTAAGCTGATATAAAACTTGGACATTGAACAAACATCCCCGAAAAAAAATGCTGATAGGCTTGATTTTATCAATTTTTCTCGAACTTATTTCATAATATTAATATATTGTACGCTGCCCATTTAATCCAATTTTTTGTTGTAAATGAAAATATTTTATGTCCATTGGGCCGACAAAACAGCCTTAAATTATGCAAATACTTAGTCATATATGACTGGGATAAAAAACATGTATGGGTCCATATTGAGTGTTGTGTCACGTCATGGCCGTTTGCCCTTCCCCGCGAGTTCTCTATTTAAAATAACCAGGCGGTAGGAATTGGAGAGGCACAAAAGTACCATTGAAATGAGAGAATCCCGATATGTATTCAAGTGAAGTACTCCAGAACAAAAAAATGTCAAAGAAAGAAGGGGATCGGCACATAAAGACCCAACGACAATTCCAATAACTAATTGGAAGCGAGTCAAAAGAATGGAATATCTTCCATGACGATGGCGTTCAAAGTATGTCTCGCGTTTAAGGAAAATTATTTGATTTTCTCGACGAATTCAAGATTGTATGAACTTCTTAAAGGGAAGCAAAAAGAAAGCAAATATATGGTAGCTAATAACATTGTAATGATACCAATAAAAGCTATCATTATATTGATTCAGTATGATCCTTATTATTTTGAGCTATACCTAAAACACAATCAATAAGATTTTAAACATCAGAAATAATATAAATAAAATAATACAATAAACGTTCATACAATTCGATTAAAATATCGTCGTCTGCAGTGCTTCGATATATACACTCTTTTTGTGCGATTTCGAAGTTATGCGGCTTTTTGTAAAGCAATTTATTTTCCTCCCCCTCTATTATTCCTAACAGATTTATGTCAAAATTTATTTTTTAGCTATTTAAAAAAATAATACTGTGACAAAATAAGCCCAAAAATTGACTTGACTAAATTTTTTTAAACAGTCGCCATTTTGTGATTTATTTTTTGTGACTTAGGAACTTCCGAAGAAGAGAGCGATCTTGAGTAATAATTAGTATATCTCTAGCGGATGTCTAGCATTTGAAATACCAGATGTCAGACATCCTTAAAATTTTACCAATGATGCAAGACGTCCTTTCAATGTTACCAAAAATGTTATTTTTTAATTGCTTGATTGTTTTCCTGTTTTTTTTTATTCACTTTTTTTATGCGATTTTGGATATATTTTATATAGCTGTTTCAAAGTTATGCTATTTTTGAAATCCATGGAACGCATCTTTTTCTATGTAAGCTTTTTTGTGCGATTTTTCACGCAACGCATCTACCGCACAAAAAAAAAGTTTAAGTGTATATCTGATGATGATATAACAGAATGTGAATTATGAATCATTAATATTATAGTCCAATCCACATATAATTTTATACAATGCTTATTAGTTTTATACTGATAAATGTCCCAAGATCTTACTATTACTTCTTAACTTTAACTTGATTTCATGAATACTGCATTTGAGGATATATTGTGTGGTGCAATTTTAAAATCTTCTTAATGACATAATTAATAATTTTTTAAAATCAACGATGATAATCGATTGAATCGTTATTTATTCTCGATTTACATGGTTTCAACTTAAGAATGCATATATTTTTATTAATTTCAATGGAATATCTTTACTGTGTGTATATTAGTTATTATATTTTTATAGAACGTAGATCGTTTCGGAGAAATTAAATATGATTGGCAAAGTAATCGGTAATTTTAGATAGTCCTGCAGTACTTTATTAATTTCCTTAATATTTATTTCTTCAGATCCAAGAAATCAAGCTAAACTTGGATTGAGACGATCGATTGGATATATAATACAATTCATACGAAAATTGAATTAATTGCATCATAAATGCATTAAAATATATTTCTAAATAATACATATTTTAGATATCCTGTTCCATTTCAATTAGAGTTCACCAGGAGGATTTTGATGGTGCTACGAGCTATGTGATTGAATCGTATTTCAAAGGAGTAAGAATCTCATGAAAAATTTCCCTCCATGCGAAAATATTTTCCATTCGCTCCGTATGTGGCGGAAAACGGAATTTAATAAAGTAAAAGTTGAACCGTTAGGGAAACAAGAGATATCCAGAGCCCAGTATTAATCTAGTTTAGATTCTATTTAGCCTAGTTTAATATTTCTCTAAATAGGTCAAGTAAACATATCTGCAGGGACTATTTATATTCATGAGTAAACAAATTATATTTGGTCAAGTATTAATCGGAATGTGAAATAGTTTTAGCACCAGTGGAAGTGGTCGTGCACTACATCCTGCACGTGTTGATATTAATAAATCTTCCACTCCTATTCAAATTCAGCATTCGACAAAGGCGATTAGCGGAAGAATAGGAAGAAGGTGTGATGGTTGGGTAGTCCAAGCTCCACCTACTACTTAGCTTGCATAATGGTCGAATAGGCGAAAGGATGTACTTGAGGATGCAAGGACCACTTAACAAATACGCATGCGCTATGAATCATACACACTTCCTCAAATTAGTCACCCCGGATCGATTGATATTAAGCCTCGTATTGGCGGTAAATAAATTAAGAGTCGCAAAGAGGAAGTTGCCTGAAGAATGTTTGTGACGTTGACGTATATTGGAAAAGAATGGAAGATATTAAATTTAGAACTCCAAGAAGACTATCAAAAACAAGGCAATTTCCATAAAGAAAAGTAGGTCAAACAGATCACACGATTTCATATAAATTATGCCGAGCTTACGTCCAACTTTGCTTTCATAGATTCGGCGTCGGAGCCTCCGGCAAAATATAGGGTTGCATTAAAGTATTCTACGATATTTTTTTCTCAATATAATCTATTGAATGGTTTACCAAAAAAGACGGAAACAAACTCGCGAAATTATAAGCAATAAAATATCATTTTTCTGTGCTAGTATTAAATTGCTATTGATTGTGTGTATACAAATCCAATAAAGTACAATAATGTGAATTGATAATATATATGTATGAAAATTGAGATCTACCTTTTTCGCAGTGCAATTATTCATTAAATTGATTGTCCAAATGTACCAACCTGAAACAAAATAAATACAAAATTAATATTTTTAAAATCAAAAATATTATAGATTCCTTATTTGTGAACCATCGAATAGTATGGTGGAATGCAAACAATTATACGAAAATTAAGCTTAAGAAGCATAATGAATGTTTTTAACCAAAGATATTGATCTTTAAATTAATGTCAACTCAAATATAAATAAATATTATTAGTATTCTTCAATTTTTATTGCAATAATTATAATTCTTTGATGCCATCAAACTACAATAGAAACCCCAATAAAGCCATTTTTATCAAAATATATAGAAGATGGGGTGCATTATATAAACCATTGACGTACGATTAATACATAGCTCCTCTCTTTTATATCAAAAGTGCTTAATGTGTTGTATTAAATTTTATAAGGGTGAAAAGCATCACAAATTGGCTTTGCTTGGAACGTATAAAATTGTATGTTAAAGTAAATCGTTTTTTATTCATGACGAAATTTGCTCAATACATATAGGGGTGTCAACGTAAAATATAATTTCCATCGTATTTATACATGGGTATTGTTGACTTAGAATCAATATATAAAATTAAGTATTTTTTGCTATTACGTTCAGGAATTTAATTACGTGGAAACAGAACAGAACAGTTCAGAATCGCAGAAGAGCACCAAAGAAAAATCTATGCATCTTCAAGGTCTAAATATGAAATCCACTAATTTTTTTAACAATTTGTGGCTATTAATAAAAAGTGGGTATTATACAATAATTCTACATAAAAACAATGACTTTCTGGTATTAGATTATTTTTATTGCTCCTAAACTGTCTTTTCTCTTATGGTGAAATATAATTGAAATAATCATTAAATGTCGAAATGGTCTTAAATAATTACATACATAATGTACGTAACACGTCACTCAATAAGTTCGTAGGATAATATAATAGTCCACAATATAACAACACGTCGACAATTCAGAGTGCTATTTGAAGCTGCTTTAGTGCAATAAAAAATATTTTTTTCATACAATGTGCAACAATGAATGAAATCCTACGAACTTATTGAGCAACGTCTTATTAAAAAAAATTCAACATTAATGTTTACTGATATCCATTAGAGACCCCTGAATTTTTCATTCAAGGTAAAATTGCAATTATAATGCTTGTTTTTCTTATGAACATCTACGAGTTTGTTTGTATACTTAATAAATAAATTTTTTTATGTATGAAATTCATTATAATATACAAGTGATTGCTGAATTAGGCTAGAAAATCTATCGATATCTGAGTCCATGTTTTCATTTTTTAAATTATGTTATTGATATTATTAAAATCTGCAAACGTGTCATTTAGCACAATGTTTTGGGACAAATTTATCTAGTACTTTCAACTGCTTTATTTTTTTAAATCTGTAACTAATTATTTATTCATTCTTAGTTTATGAGTGCTTTAACATGATTTTCCAAAAGTTGAACTGCATCTTTATTGTCAATTTGTCAATATTGCCTTATTCTTAAGATCGCATGAAAATTATGGAAATTACGTTATATATTAGAAATATGTTAATATTCCAATTCAGATTTTGATTACTTTCCGGTTCCCCTATTATAATAAAAATTATCTTTTTATTTTTATGTGCATATTGAGATGCTTTAATGCATTTCTTACGAGATACTTCGCGTAGTAATTTTTTGATTGGCCACTTGTTTGCCCACGATGTTGGCATTTTGTATCGCTTTACTCTGTTTGTATTCACACGTTCAGTGCACCGAAGCAACCCTTAATTTAACGCTACTGCAACGAATTGAATTTATATTAACATCTCCATAATCTTCACTCCCATCCATCAAAGTCGATCGGAAGGAAGCACACGATTTAATCAACATTACACGATACTCCGACACCGCTCGCCCTAATAGGCATTTAATAAAAAGTATCGACCTGCTACTAGACGCTGACCATCGGTTATTAGCTGGGAGATTTTTTTTTCAATACTGTTCGAGTTACCCATTTCATGCGGAAAAGAAGGCAAAAAGGCATCATTTTAATATTATGTTGCCGAGGGTAATTTCCATTAACATGCATAGGCGAGCAGTGCCCTAGCAATGGATGGCCTAACAAGTACACTGATAGACAAAGGCCCCAACCGATTTTTAACCGATTGTAACATATAATTTGGATGTAGCAGTGTTGTTTTTTAACAGCATGTAATTTAAGTCTGGCGATTCCAGCATAATCGGTGCACTGATCAGGTTTTTTCATCAGCCTCATTGTATGTAACAGCGCCTCAAGTAGCATTTCGGCTCTTCCACAATGGACGTTACAACCTCTTTGTGCGACGATAATGTACAGCAGTTAACACATAAAAATAGGGAATCCATGAATAGAAATTTCACATTATGACGGTTATAGGAAATTAACGCAATTCGTGTCGAAATAGGTCTGTGATGTTTCCGAATATTATACAAATTAATACCAATAAAAATCATAAAACGAAGAACTCGTCCACTTTACGGCGTTAATGTGACCGCTAAGCAGGTTCTCATCTATTTTTATTTGTCATAAGTGATAGATTGGTATATCTGGTCCAGGTAAATGCGCTATAAACAACGTGCTAAATTTTAAACACCCCATTAAGGCAATGCTGTAAAAGATCAACATGACCGACAAATTCCAATCACCATTCAAAATAACGATTTAATCACCATTGAAAATCGTATCAGAAAAGCAAATACATAATTTGTATAACGAGCATAACGGAGACATCATATAAAGTCACAATTCGAATATAAGCTCTTCAATATCAAAGATAATGCTAAAAAAATCTCAAAATATATTTGATATGAAAAGAGTCATCCTTGGTCTGAAATAATAAACACTACAGTAAATCACATACTAGTGATTACCCGGCATGCGTTGCAATGCCACGTCTCGCATAATAAATTGTGTACACAAATAATATTTTTACTATACCTATGTTATTTGCGTAAGTGTAAATAATAAATTGATAAAATTTTATTGCAATCGGATGAACGATATGGCAGCGCATTAAATACAGACAAACAAACATTATTTTTTAATATATTAGACTATGCCTATGTTACTTGCACAATCTTTATCAGTAAGTGAAAGAAGTTTTATCACAATCTAATGAAGATGACAGATTACAGACAGCGACTAACTGGATTGAGGGATCATAAAATGTGCGATCCCATTTCCTGTGCTACTGTATGGTCTTTCCCGGGTTACCCCGAACTAGCCACATAGAGAGTGTCTTCCACTGATCTTTTAACCCCGCAGGAAATGCTATGCGCAAAGCATCCAGGCGCCCGCCCCTATTGCTCCGCGCCCTCTAGAAGAGGTGAGGTTTCTGCAGGAAAAACCAGCTTCAGACTATTGCATCCGAGGGTGCGGCAAAGGAAGAAGGACAAAGGTTCAAGCTAAAGTTCAAAGGAATACTACCGCGGATTCACTTTCACCACGAGTCCAACCTCAGTTTTGTAATCGACTGTTCCACAGACCCCTTCGTGGGTGCGCAGCACAGGGTGACCTGCACACCCAACTCATGTTAGCTGAGCTGCCCCAGCTGCGTTTGATGAGCAAACCGACGGGGCTACTTTCGCGCACCTTTACTCCACATCATTACCCTAGGGGTTCAACCATTGCCCACGGGCGTAGGGATGCCCCCCACCCCTTGGGGTTTTATTGGTGGGCATAGTAGACTCGAAATCTATTGAACAGTATGGCAGCGCATACGAACAAATAGAGATTAATTTTTATATATAAGATTATACAACTTAATAGTGAATAGTTAGTGATTTTTTTAGCTTAATCTTTTAGCTTAATCACTAACAAATGGATAAAAGGCAACGCAAAAAATCAACCGTATATGGGATCATAAGAATTTTAAATCAAATTATTACTAAATATTTGTTTAAATATAAGAACGAACTAACGATTGAAAAAATAAGGAGATAATAGGGAAAATATAGGGTTTAATCATTTTATTTTCTTATTATTTTTTTCCTATTAAAAATACGTTTTGGGTATTATTTAGGCAATTTTTAAAATTATGTGTTCAAATCAAATTGCTGGTTTGTGGGAGAGTTCAAAGCGATAGTTCAAGAGCTGTGGATATTTTCTAAAACGTGATAATCGATTCCAATTTCCGAAAGCCCCATCTGCGCCCGAACACAAGAAGCAACAAGGAGCAGAATCGAAGGGGTCAAAAATCTGAGAATGACTCATAAATATCAATTACTGACATTATAGTCGCCCGTACAAACACACCACTCATTAAACACATTCTGTAGTGCCCTACGACGATACTGCGGCTCTGCTCTTGAACCTCACCTTCTTTTGTGCATCTTTTTTTCTTTAACAATGTCACCGAAGCACAAATGTCATATTGCCTAAGAGTGTGCATTCAACCTCTGAAGTGGATAAATTATTTACATCTTACACAATAAGTTCACTGCACAATGCACCTCCGAGATGACATTCCGTATTCTATGCGTTTTCCGATCACGCGTCCACTGCATATATTCTTGTACGAACACTAATCCAAAAACAACATACGCCCGTCTCTTTTTCGCATCTAAGACAAAAGAGCGAGACAGATATACGGCACGTACCGCATGGAAGAGTAAACTAGACTCGCTTCAATCCACGCGCACGTACGATATATCATAAACGCATTCTTGCGTTGCAGTCAAAGTCTATAATTCATGCGCATTTATAATTGACCAGAAATAAAAAATAATGACCGCGCCAATTAAAATACTTCTCACCCGATATATTCCCGCGGGTGATCGGCAGAATCTAGATAGTATTAATGCTTTCGTGGCATTCCTCGGCTGAAAATTGCTCGCCAAATACCTAGCCATTATTTTCGACTGAATTTTCACACTAATTAAGCAAAAAACGTTTTATCATTCGAATTAAAGTAGCGAAAATACGGAGATACACATTTGCATAATTCGCATAATTATTTATAAGCTCGTCTGTATAAATTAGGACCTGTTTTAATGAAATATCTTTTGAATACATTAATATTGAACGGGAAGAAAAAGGCTTAAATTATATAAACGTACATACCTACTAACGAACCAACGTATATTTGATATCTACAAATGAAAAAAAAAAGCAATAAATTCAAAGCAATGCCATTTGCTTTAATCACTATGCAAAAAAATCATATTATTTTATAAAGCTTCACAACGATTACCTTTCAAATAAATTTGGATTTTATAGATCAATCCCTCATATAAGATACTATCTGACTTTATTAATCATCTCAGTATTTACTTTGTTAATATGATTCCAAGAACTAATCAACTATACTAATAATTCATCGATATAATAATATTAAATTTCGTCTTAATTTGTATTACGATAATATTTTAATATACATTTTGCAAAAAAAACAAATATTAGAAGGCCTTCCGGGTTTCATTTTGCTATTAATGATCCATTTTTAAATTAAACGAAAATTTATATTAAACGTGTATTCGATTTCTATTATGAATTCTTGGGAGCAACGCCCTTATGAGAAGGGGATATATTGACTTCCTGTACTAAAAGATGCCCTCTTTACTAAAATCGTTATAGTTGTATTCAAACTTTCTCTATTACCCCTCAAATAATGATGAATGTTTCATAAATTATTCGAATCTGATGCGTGATTATCCTTCTTTCTTATTCTTAAAGTGTCATATCCGTTAACGGTTGCAATCCCCATAGAAGACTTTTCTGGGGAAGGATTTTTAATGTGGGGGTTTATTTCATATAAGGATTTTAGATAGAATCTATGAGTATCAACATTATAATTATTTTTAAATTAAATTTGAATTATTATTGCAAATCCAATTGTTCATAACTGGCACGATACAGCTTTATCAACCCCTCAAAGAGGTAAGATACAATGTTGTGCCCGAATTCCAGTGACTCATAAAGAGTATTCTTACACGTTGAATTCGGAGATAAACATATATGGAGAAATTATCTTGCAGGTCGGAGATTGTAAATGGGAGATAGAGACGGAGAGAGTATGTTACGTATGCGTATGATTGTATAAATCTTTAACCCAAATTTATCGACTAATAATGATGTTTGAATGATATAATGAATCGATTTCAAGTGTATTGTTTATATTTACTTGAAGAAATTACCGAATATTGTGTCTTGAATTGTGTATTGTGTTTTGCTCAAGAGGGGGTCCACGGACTACATAAGTTTAAGAAGCGAAGTAGTAAGTATTGGGACAAGACGACAGACATCAGATAGCGACTGATTGGACTGGGGGTTCATTATTAATCGAACCCATTTCCTGCGCTGTTGTATGGTCTGTTCCGGATTACCCCGGACTAGCCATACAAAGAGTGTCTTCCACTGATCCTTTAGTTCCACAAGAAACGCTACGTGCGGAGTGTCTATGTGCCCACCCCTTTTAGTCCACGCCCTTCAGAGGAGTCGAGGTTTCCGCGGGAAGACCAGCTTCAGACCATGTGCACCTGAAGGTACGATGGAGGAGAAAGGATTAAGACTATGCTAAATTCAAGGGATTTACTTCTGCGGGTTCACTGCCACCACGAGTCCAACCTCATTTTAAAGGGGGCTGCAGCAGGTGATGGACTGCATGGGCTACTTCTTCCCAATGGTACTCGTATCTTTTTGCTTAGGCTGTTGAGGATTGCGCACCCAGCTCATGTTAGCTGGGCTACCTCAGGAGCGTTTGATGAGCAAACTGTCGAGGTTATTTTCATACACTTCTACTCCACATTATTACCCCAGTGGTTCAACCGTTGCCCACGGACATAGAGTTGGCTCCCCCTCCCCCACCCCAGGGATTTATGGGTGGTCATCCTGGAGTCTAAAATCCACCCGGTAAGTATTGGGACAGGCAAAATGCAAAAAAAAACTGTTGAGAAATAAAAGAACACAATGCATAAAATCAACTTTTCTTCAGTGCTGAGTAGTTTCACTTTAAAATATTTTTTAAAAAAATAATATGAGCATTTAATATATTTATTGATAAAGATGTATTCTATGGAATACTGATATGAAAGATGTTGAAGAAGACGCCGACAATAAATCCTATCTTGTTGTAAGTCACATAAATGAACGGATTTCCTCTTTGAACTCTTCCAGCATGCGGGCTCACACAACACAAAGCAATTGAAGAGCATGAGTAAAATATATTTAATAATTACAAAGAATGCGACAAAAGGACTATTTGTCACTCGATCCTGGAAGGCTAGCGTTCTTTCTGCCTGGATATAGAAACACCTTGTCATTCTTCTGGGGTGACAAATTACAATGCAGGCGAAATGAATGGAGAACGACAATAGTGCAACGCGGACCCGATGTCGGCTAGTCCTTGCATTCTTTGGTGAACCATATAATTTACTTATATTTATCGGCATTGTGTGCGAATGGATGCTTGGGGTAACTGTTATTTGAAAAATTGGTCTTGTTAAATTGAGTATGCTTGATAAAAAAATCAATTTGATCGGATGATTTTTTGGTCGTCTTCGGGTGTCCAAAGCATCTCAGCTGAGACAATTACATGTCAAAATTGATCGAACTCTCCGCGCAGTAACGGACCTCCTCAGATTGTCCGATTGTCCGAATAATAGAAATCACGCTTCGAATTTTTATAAGAAAAGAATGTCAAGTACTCGAAGCGGTGACGATGGGTCCATCCAGACAATCTCCATGTCGAATCAACACAAGATTGCCGGTGAAATTGCTGCATTCAATGAAAACTCGGATTGCATGATCCGTGTTTGGTCATGCTGGCGAGTGCTCGCTTTTTCTCGCCTCCCAAAGAAGAACCGCCATCATTATTCATCCTATGACTAAGTGGCTACATTATTTTGTGACATATGGTCGCGGACAATGTGCCACAACAAAGCCTCAATATGGCCGACCCAAATGTGTAGATCGAGGACTTTGCGTCGATTAGTGTGGTTGGATCCAGCCTGCGGTGCCTCTTGAAACTCATCAATGGACGAGAACGATTCACTTTTTTTTTTGGCCATCGATAATGGCGTACGATGTGTGTAAAATTGACAATGAGTGGAAACTGAATGTCTGGCAAAGACCGTCTGTTCAACGGTAAAAAATATTTTTGGCACTACAAAGAAAAATAAAAATTTTATGGGGTCCTTTCCATTTCATACGAACCCTTGAACCGTACAACGCTTTCGATCACACCAATAAGAAGATTCCTTTATTTCACACCGTGGCGAATCATTGCTCGCACTTAAAAACAGATGCTCAAAAGAGAAGCCCACAAAATGATTTTATGCTTCTCAGAAATCATTTCAGTTTTTTAACCTCCAGAGCTTGCCAGATAAATTACATACTTTTGTACGCAGAAACGCATGAAAACTTACTATAAGTAATTGCACATTTAAAGAGTGCTCCGGGAGTCGTAAAATTACATTCAGAATCGAAAAAATGCAGAGCGAATCGAAAATAATAATGTTTCCGCACTCGAATGTATAATAATTTAGTTTCAATTTACTTCAAAACCTATTGTAATCACAATATGATCCATATAAATGAAAGTTTGGCCATTTGTTCATTATATAACACTACTAACGAATACCCGGCATACGTTACAATGCCACACGCGCTTAGTAATTATTTGAAAAGAAATGCAATACGTGGTTAATAGCTTCAGGCCACGTGTAGCGTGGGCAAAAAGATTAGGATCCAAAAGCAGACCAATATGTGCTAATATGGTGCATCCGCTTAACGTCTCGCATAACAAATTGCGTACACAAACAATGCTTATACGAATTTTATAACATTCACAAAGATGCGCACAATAACTCTCCAAAGTTTTATCGTAATCAGATGAACGGTATGGCAACGCATGAAATTCGAACAAACAAACATTGATTTTTATATACAATATTAGAAAATCAAATGAAAATAAATTCTCAATAACTCGTTATTTAAAATACATTTTAAATCCATGGTGTTCCCACGGAAACATTAACGATATACAAACAAAAGAATTTATATAAAAACACTTGTTCATTTATAATCAGTTCCAATAAGGCATGTTAGATCTTTCCTTTATACATTTAAAAACCCTTTATCTTGTGCAAAATATAAACACACTTAATCTTCTCCTGATTTTATTAAAAATATCTTATCTTATTTACCTTCACTTTAAAACTTTTAAAACTTTTCGATATTTACACTGGTGTCAGAATACTTTGAGTATCTTGAAAAAAATGTTGGATATTTTTAAAGTATTGGGATTTTATGTAAATATAGATCAATTACGTTAAAAAGATAGTCCATGTCAGAGGGCAAGCGCGGGCGATGTTCGCCCGTACATAATGTGTTAACCATGCTTTATTCCGTTGAACGTACGTCGTACGATATTGTATTTTAAATGCTTCACCATCGCTTATATTTTTAGCAGTAATTTCAATAAAGTAAAAATGATATTTAATATACTTTGAGTGTAAGTTAAAATGCATAAATCATGGAGCTGTCATCGAATATGGTTGGTTAAAATAATATTATTTTGGATTCCAAAAGCGGTAATATCAAAATAGATTAATTAATTATCCGTAAACTTCGCTTCAAAATTTCTTCCAATAAGAGATATCATGCAAATTCTTCATTAATTTAATTTTAATTGCGCATAAAAAAAAAGAAAATAGATTCAATGGATTTGAGTAGATTTTTTCACGGATTTGCGACTTTCAGACAACCTCTATAATAAGGGTGACTGTTTGCCAAGGGTTAGCATTGTGCTGTATGAATGAAAGCCGCTCCTTCGACCGAAGAAGACAAACTTAATGGCCGAACAAAGAGTGTTGGTGAGGGAATAAAAAAAGATGCGGATAATTCGATGAATCGATTATCGATGGTGCGTGAAGTTATCGATACTTTGAAGCTGGTCGTGGAGATGAATGGGAAGATGCTGGGCATGGATGAGTTGGATTTTAAACTACAGCTTGCACACACAGATTTAACAACATCACATAAATATATATAAATATTTTACATTTAAATTTACAAGATAAGCCTGTTTCAAGTTGATCGATAACCGTCCAAATGTATTGCCACGATGATTTTTCTAACACATCCTGTACTCGGACCTAATAATTTTTAATGGGAATCCGGTAACTAATCCATGATTCCAACAACTCGATCCATTTACAAGCAAACAAGGCGAAAACACGTTGAAAAAGTGTAAATATATATAGCCGATTTGAGAAACGTGTTTAACGACCCGAAAATTACACATGTCATAAGTGAACTGGTTTTTGATAATCGCAACAATGGACGAAACACGTATGCAAAAATAAATTCGATCGTAAATATGTGTCCAATTAAATTTTAAATATATCCTCAATGTTAACTAAAATTACCGGCGAAGCCATGGAACGTTGAACACGTTCCATATATGTATTGGATGGTACGTGCCATATTTACAAATGGCTAAAACTTAGCCGTACCATAATAACAACTATACATAAAACAACTTTTATTGTATTTTAGAGCTATTAAAATCCAAAATTTATATCATCTAATGCATGCATACATATATGCTTATTTAATGTGCTTAAGACTATACAAAGCACAAAGACACTATCATAATATTCAGAACATTATACACATAATCACACGACAATGTATTATTACAGGCTTACAAATACTTGAGGATGTAAAAAAATCTTCATTTAATATAAATCCATTTTAGTTTTAGCCAAAATTGGATATTTTCGAAGCAAAATCTTAATTTAACGATATAAAATCCGATCACGTATTTTTGTGCTTTTATATAAAAACCAAATTTCATTTTAATATGGCGGTAAGCAGAACAAATAATAATAAGAAGGATGAACTAAAACTGTCATAGAATGCTATCCGAATGATATATGAGGCTGACTAAGGATAGAAAGATTTTGATATGGAAGATTCTTATACGGAATGAAAGTGTGGAATAAAAGCATCCCTCATAGATTTCTACTATTTTCAATCCTTTTTCACGGTCGAAAAACTATATATTTCATGACAACACACCATCTGGCTTATGGTGTTGTCTGCCTACATTTATTTTTCCTTGGCAAAGTCTCCACTTAGCACTTGTATGTCCATCTGTCATCAAATGTCCCATCCAATTCCACTTCAAGGCTGTAAGTCTCGAGGTATATAGCTGCGGTGATTATATATATTTTTAAATAAAAGCAAATCTAAAAAATGGTTAATAAAAGTAAAAAGCACTTTGAATAAAGGTAATTTTATTTTAACATTGATTTTTTTTTTTTTAATAAAAATCACGGAAATTCATAACATTGTTTACAGCTCAAACGTAATTCTTATGTCGCCTATACTTCCGTGGGAACGCCCCAAAAAACAATTTGAATATCACTCAATATGTGAATATTGAGTGATGAAAGCTATAAACGTGTATAGCTTCATTAGACTTGCTGAACTCTATAACTTATATTGATTCTTTTTGCAGTTTTCTCTTTTATCTTCCATTCAAAAACTCAAGAAATTAGGAATTTCAGATTGACGTAAATCTAGTTAGAAAAAATCCAAATTTTAAAAAACTAAATTTTACATAGCCAAGGCAAAATGTCTATCGTTCGAAAATATTAAAAAATAAATAAAAATGTATCTGCTAGTCAACGTCAGTGGGTTGATTTATATTTGGCGCACAGTGCTGCTGCAACTGTCCAGAAACATGTGCATTCGGCAGATAGGAGCGATTCTCCCCTTGCATTGTTGCATCCATTGTTATATTTTGCACCTGGAATTTTTATTGCCGCACTGTTACAATATTGCAGTGCGAATGATGGCGTTTTTATGCCGCCAACCCTTGAAAATAATTTGATGGACGTCGGCATCACGAGCATCGTAATGATGTTACCTGCTCCAGGTTTATTGTGCGCAGCTCCGCAAGGGTTAAATGGCCAGCTCCAGTTTGCGCGCGGGAACCAATTTCGTAAAAATTGAGCTATCATGTTTTAAGGGATCCAATTATGGGATGTGATACGTTCAGACCCATAAATCCTTTTTTTGGAATCAAATCTGAGAATTATAACAATGGTCGGGATGCTTTATGTGTAGCTTGTTTTATTTACAAACAATGCGCCTAAACGGTCTTTTTTACTGTGGCGAAAACAAAATGGATAACTCTTAATGCCTTTGAGCTTTAAAACTCTAATTTGCTACAAAAAAATGCCATTGGGTGCTCCTGATATGTTAAACAATATTACACATAATTGCCTTCATATGTTACACAACAAAAAAACATAGTTTGTCGGCACTACATAGCCATTATTACATTGATCAGCTTCAGGAAATCATGTTAAATTTGATTTGAAGGCAGTCGAACAATAAAACGTCCAATTTGTCAAATTTATGGAGAGAAAATGATTTTTTCGATATCTCCACGTACCTCAACATATTCGCAATATCGAAGATTTTGGACGAATTACTTATGTCATTACTACCTTCAATATAGAGTGCATGAAGAGGTGAATATATCATATAATAGACAATCTCCATAGTATTTTCCAGGAATAGATCATTTTTATGTAGTATCGGTTATGGTAGAACTAGACATAGAAATCATAATAGACCTGGACGAAGATAGTCGATCAGCAACATGAATATCTTTGATCTCCCATTGATACTTTTGCTCAGCACCAATGAAGTGTGAGAAAATTTGAGCTTATGTGAGTTCAGCTTCAACAAATGATTTCACAAATGAAATTCCCATATAAATTTTGTCACATGTACTTTTGATTAAATTTATTTCGCCATATGCCAATTTGCGTGCTTACATTATGAAATGAACTGGCGTGAGTCACATCCACATGTCACTTCAATCGCATTACATTAGAACCTGAATCATCCGAATCTTGATTGTCCGGATTTTCGATTATCCGGATTGTTCAAAATAAATCAAAAAAATTGAATGTGCAGATTTGCACGCGGAGAATTGTATCCACTTTTGCTCACATATGTGATAGATTGCATATTACGAAGTTTACTAATTTTTTTGAATATTAGAAAATCAGAGCGAAAATTTATGAAAAAATCAGGAAGTACAGAAATTGAAGTATCTTGATGTAACACATTGAAGCCATTTGTAGAGTAGGAGGGATTTGACGAAGAATTTATATATATGTTGATAAGACCGGCTTAAATCGGCTACCCTAACAAATCTTTATCATCAAGACGTGAAAACATTTCACCAGGGTACAAAACTAGTAAAGAACGTGTCATTACAATGGTGTGTGCAAATGCAGCAGGCAGACACAGACTGTCACTGCTTGTCATTGTAAAATCAAAGAACTCTAGATGCTTTAAAAATATCAAAAGTCTTCCGGTTGAATATGATAATAAAAAAAAGCTCGGATGAATAGTGAAGTTTTTGAACGATGGTATCAAAAACAGGTCATACCAAAAGTAAAAAAATGTCAAAATTTCATAGATAAAAGAGGAAAAACACATTTTTTTTTAATAAGAAAATAATTTATTATATGCGTATTTATATAGACAAATAAAAAATATTCATATTTTCCCTGTCAGTTATGATTATTTTCGATTATCCGGATTTTCGTTATCCGGAATACTTTTATCTCTAATCATAATAATCGAAGTTCTACGGTATTTCAATAATTTAAAATCTCTTCGTATTCTTTAAGCCGTTATTAAAACTGTCCTTAAATAAACTGTAAAATCCAAGACCCAGAAAATATTTACCCACGGGCCCACATCCAAGTTTGAGGTCAATTATCCCGTATACACACGGAAAGCGCCGATCTGTCAATGCGATTTTGATTTATCTCCGAGCGCTAATGATATGCACGAAATGCAATATACGTCAGCTTAATAATGCTAAATTATACGCTTGTATTATTTATAATTGCTGATAAGTAGAAAGTAATAGTCGACGCCTTCGATGGCGGAATTTTTAACGGTCCGACGCCGGAACCGGCCGTCGTTAACGGGGCGACTTGTAATAAATTCTGAAAATTTTTAAAAAGCTTTGCAGTGTTTACACGATACGTGGCGCTAATAAAGTTTAATGGCGAATTACTTTCTTGCCTTTTTTCCGTGTAATTTGCAGGTCGACACTTGCGTGCCGGGGCATGATCGCCAACCGCGCCGGGAGCAAAAACTGAACGCCAAAACCAAGCGTTTCAGCCGATTTTGTGACTCGGAACACTGCAGCCCTGTAAACGAGCTACAACCTCACGAGCCATATAACAAATTAGCCGCCTCCGTGACCTTAAGTTCCGGCCCTGTTTTTCGAAAATTTCCATACAAAGAGTCGCGCGTGGCTGGATGTATACATGCGTTGTTAATTCCGAGTAATATTTAACTCTGCATTAGGCAGAATATACAATAATGGGGGCCGTAAAAAAGAGATGAGTCTGTCATATGTAAATAGTCTGGCGGTTGTACTTTTATTCATATACTTTTTATGGCGTGGTGATGACGCGGTTAATCGACCGTTTGGTTGTCTTTGTGCTCGGCAAGTGCGAATGAAATGCGTCCAGTACGTGCAGGCAAGGCGAGCAGTGTAAGCGCGCGCGACTAAATATATGGGCTGGACGAAATTTAATTCGCGCAAAAAGAAAACATTCCTAAACGTAAATGATGGCAGATTTAAGGTCCCAGGCTCCTTGTTTTTTCAAGCGCTGAAATCAGAGACGCTCAACCTTTTCAAACGCTGAAATTTGTCAAGCAAAGAGTCGAGAACAATTAGACATTTTTTGCATTATTATCATAAAATTAACATACAAACGATTCTTGAATAATACAGTACGCTGAAAATGCATACTAATGCTTATATTATGACCGATCAATCATTCTTGAGACATCGTTTAAGATTATGTTGCGTGGACCAAAATGTTCTGTCGTCGACAGTTTGGTCGGCCTTAAGCTGGCCATACTTTTTGCTTTTAAGACCCGCCGCGGACTAACCGTTAGGCGGGCAACCAAAAAGTCTTATCGAAGTTGCAGCCTTGGGCGGCGGTCGACGGACATTTTGGCCCGCACGCATCGCCCCGCATGGAGGCCACGTGCCTCACAGTCTTCGAAGTCGTGGTTAATAATTGAAGACTTGATTCATTATCCTCATATCCCGTCATGGAGTATTCCCCTCGTCGCCGCTCGACAGCCTGACAGCCGTCGTCGATCCACCGGATAAAAGAACTCTGCGCCCCCTCGCCTAGTTAGGGGGCGCGTCCGCCGCTGTTCGGGCTCCGGCGCCGGCGCTGCGGCCGGCGCTTTGCGCCCGCGGCGCGGCCGTCTGGGCCGTCCGAGATACGCCGCGGCGGTTGGCAGCCGTGGCGGCAGCGGTGTTGGTGCTGCGTTGGGGGCTCGCGAAGCGCGGCGCCCCCGCGTATGCAACAATGGTGTCAGAAAAGTGGAATCCGGGACGACGACACCATAAGGACGACGATGAAGGGAAACCAAAACATCATGGCGCGAAAAGTGAGGTTAGGATACCACCGGCTTGGGCGGCCATTTTGTAAAAATCAGCTGTGATCATGACGCGCGGAACATCGACGCGCCTGCACCGGCGTATTGGTTGGGATGATGATGCGGTGCGATTTAGAGGATCGCCAGGAATGCGGTCCGTCGCCCCATCATCCACGAGGAGCTTGATGCGTCATGGAGACGCTCACTTCCGACCGACCACGCGGTAGCTGCTGAAGGCGAAGCACCTTCGGAGAGATGCCGACATTGGAAGTCGCTCGGGCTTCCAATAGCTCGAGATGGAGCCACTACAGTTCATCGTCACCGTGATACGTAAAATTGTTTTGATTCAGTTCACAGTGGAGTTGTTGTGACATTCCATACAGTGTCGTGCATTTGACAGTTCTAGGTTAAGATTACGTTTGACAGTTGACGTTTCATAGTGATGTGTGTTGGAGATGATTATCCTCACATTTAAACTAGTTTTTAGTAATTCTGAATGTAAATGTAACGCCATATTTCTAATCATTGATTTTAAAATGTTTCAGAGACAACCCCAAGGAACGAATCCTCTGTTCGTTTTAGGATAAGAAGCTGTTGTTGTCGTCGCTTTTGTTTGATTTTTATAAGCTTCACGTAAGTGTGTCGTAATTGTTATGAAGCAAGTCATTGATGTTGTTGAATTGTATGAATAAGGTCGTCGGAGAACCATGGTTCGTGAAGTATTTATTGTGAGTCACAATGCTTTGAACCAGGCGCTGGCGAGCTGGTGATGCCGTCAGGCTGGTAGCATGTGGTTGTTTAGTTTTAAGTTGCGACGCTCTGGATGAGCACCAGGCGCTGGTGTGCAGTGTTACCGCCAGGCTGGTAGTATGTCGCGTAATGGTATTTGAATAGAAACAACAATAGACGCTGGCGACGGGAAATCCGCTGCGATAATTGTTATGGGTCTTTCAGATCAGGGCGGATCGAACCACCTCGGTGGATTCGATCGCTGCCTTCCCTATCCTATCAAGAGGCACCGTCGTGACCGGTGAAGTAGGGTTGGCAGCCGAAACTTTCAGTTTCGCGCAGTAATGTGATACTTCACGTACCAAGGGGTATCTCGACGGAGGTAAATATATAAAGTTAAATGATTGTTTACGATACAGGATGGCGACGACAATGACAAGCTCGTTGGGGGATGTTTAATATTGTTATTACTGTTTGAATTTGTACAAATTGGTTAATACTTGTGATTTAATTGTTTATGTTTAATTGTTACTAGTAATTAAGTGTATAGAATAGAATCTTTCAATCAGAAGGATAATATTTTGTTAAGAAATCTCTTTGGCGTTGCTTTATATTTGAATATGTACTATGTAAACTGTATAAGACTGAAAAATAAATATGCGAACGATTGTGAGACACGTGGTGTTTGACTCGGGACGAGTCAACCCTTAAGTCAAGGGGAGTGTTGCGTGGACCAAAATGTTCTGTCGTCGACAGTTTGGTCGGCCTTAAGCTGGCCATACTTTTTGCTTTTAAGACCCGCCGCGGACTAACCGTTAGGCGGGCAACCAAAAAGTCTTATCGAAGTTGCAGCCTTGGGCGGCGGTCGACGGACATTTTGGCCCGCACGCATCGCCCCGCATGGAGGCCACGTGCCTCACAGTCTTCGAAGTCGTGGTTAATAATTGAAGACTTGATTCATTATCCTCATATCCCGTCATGGAGTATTCCCCTCGTCGCCGCTCGACAGCCTGACAGCCGTCGTCGATCCACCGGATAAAAGAACTCTGCGCCCCCTCGCCTAGTTAGGGGGCGCGTCCGCCGCTGTTCGGGCTCCGGCGCCGGCGCTGCGGCCGGCGCTTTGCGCCCGCGGCGCGGCCGTCTGGGCCGTCCGAGATACGCCGCGGCGGTTGGCAGCCGTGGCGGCAGCGGTGTTGGTGCTGCGTTGGGGGCTCGCGAAGCGCGGCGCCCCCGCGTATGCAACAATTAACATAAATATTTTTTTTTATTTGTCGACTCACTACAACGAAAAAATAATACTTTTATTAAAATTATTTTGGATTAAAAAAAATACATAATCCCTATATAAATATAGAATAAGATTTTCTAAGCTCCTATTCCTCGATTTTCATTATAAAGATTCGGATAAATATCGATGATTTCCTGGATCTAAACAAATATATAATTTCCGTATAGATTATTTTAAGAAAAAATATATTTAAGTACCTCATCTTAATTTAGTTCTATGTGGAAGACTTTCGATCTCCCAAATTTCTATGAAAATATTTTCCACCGTCTGACCCATTGTAACCAAGTCCGATCGATCCTATATAAAATTCCTGCTTAAATAATCCTTACCCTAATTTGAACAAACAAAACAAATTAAGAAGAATTTCTATATTGAATATAGAAATCATTTTAACGCCAAAAAATAGGGAAAGAGCAGCACGCGACCAAGAATCAATATATGCAAACTGAAATACAGGATTTATTTTTATGATTTACCCTTTGAATTAAGCTTGTATTTAAATAAGTAAACACTGTCGATAGCACACAATATTCTTAACAAATAATATGTAATTAATACATTTGAAATAGATTAATTATATCATTCACATATCATTATTAGTCAATAAATTTGGGTTAACGATCTATATAATCGTACGATGTACGCAACATACTCTCTCCGTCTCTGTTTCTCTCTAAGCTCAACGTGCAAAACACTCTCCGTCTCTGTCTACCTCCGAGCTCAACGTGTAATAATGCTCTTTATGAGTCACTGGAATTCGAACACAACATTATGTCTTACCTCTTTAACGGGTTGATAAAGCTGTATAGTGCCACCTATGACTAATTGGATTTGCAATAATAATTCAAATGTTTAAAGTGCGAACATTATATCGAATCCGCGTTAATCGAAGAAATGCTAAACGAGGTCTTGGTGTATTTTATTTGAGAATAACGAGTTTCAATCCTTTAAATCTAAGATCATAGTTAAACTATGTTAATATCTATAAAATATACTTTTATCCCTTGAATATTTTTTTATATTCTTTATTTTATAGGATACAAAATATTCAAAAATTAGCGAATTATCTGATAAAATCATAATTTTAATGAGCTTAGTGTCTCTGGAAGCAATGTTAAAGAACTGCATGCTTTAAATATGTTGATGATCATATATTATATTTATTGATCATTTAGGGGGTGCGAACTTTTGATCTTCTAAATTATGAAGTCTTTTAAATTGGATTAATTTAGTTAATATTATACACTATAGTAGTATATACTTTACATCATTTCGCGACATCCCACTTGTCATGCTTTTGCATTTAGATTATAGGTTTCCACATATGATTATTCTAGGATAATGTAATTTTAATATAATGATATTTTAATGATGGATGCAAATGATTCATTCATAGGTGGCCGACTTAATTGCCTCAATATTTAATTTTCAGGACCAGGATCCACTTCGAGCCTGGATTGAGGTGAACGATAGAACATATTATTACTCACAATCTCCCAAATTAATTGCATTGTGCAGCTTTTTTATTATTGTGTTGATGATTGCCTGTGGTTTCATAGAATTGGATAAATCCTCTTTGATGATATTAAAACTGTAATGTTATCAGATGCATTTTATATGATGATGATACATTTATCTTTGTATTTCTCTAATTATAGACAATAAATGAAGTACTTCAAATTGTATCAATTATCACAATCAAGAGGCGCAAACTGACTGTTACGGTAGTAAACTTCCTATTAACATTTATACAAATGAAGGACCTAATTTCATCGCGATGCAAACTGCAATTAAAATATATTTCTAGGACCTCGTAACCACAAATGACTTGGAATACAAACCAGAATGCTAACCAAACAGTGCATGCGATACCCTATTAAAATGCAATTTCGTACGGTGTAATGACACCTTCATTATCCTGTCGGATGCATCAAATATTCGACTCGAAATGGGTATTTATTTTGATCATTTTTTACCCAATTATACCTCTTAGACCTATGTGTTTGAATGGTCTGGATCCCTTTGGCTCTTTGTTAATAATTCCATAACCCAACCATAAAACAATAACGACGATCCAGTTTTTACAACATGTAAACGTTTAACAATATCACCTGATGGGCGCACGGTCACATTTCTCGGAATAGGTGAGCCTTCATGCCTCATTATGGAAGTTAATTTTTTATGATGCACGTTTTATTATAATACATAGCCTGGAGACCACGTGGCAAAAGATACAAATCCTAGAATCACGACATGTGAAAGTCATTTTTCGGCGGGCCATATGAGAACGATGAGAACGAAGAAAGCTGAGACATGATGTACCGATTAATATCTACTAATTGGAATCGGTTATGAGAAAAAGAAACCGAAAATCCGGCCTCCGGCATCCATACGGTGATATTTTTCTGGCATCTTTTTATTGGCCAAATTCATTTAAACTTAAACGTTGAAGATGTAAATTTAAAACTTATCCCCGGTTGCCCATTTCCATAAATTTAGAGCCGGCGTTGTAGTAGAGCCAACTCAAAGGCCCAAAATAGTGTAACCATATTTGTGTAGTTATTTCTCAGACTCTTGAGAATTTCAAGCAGATAATTTAAAGTAAAGATTCGATACCGGTGGGACTCGTTCAACTTATAATACTTGAACACGGACTGATTACGACATTTTGTCTTGGAAAATTACGATAAATTCATTTTCATCTCGTAATATTCACACGAGAATATATAATTTTATTTGAAAATACATCATTTAACTTAAAATATATAAGTTTGCCTTTGGAAACCTTCATTACAATGGCTCGAAAATGCTTTCATTTTACAAAAGTTTTTTGACTGATATTTCCAATCGATCGTTTAAACCCAAGTTTATATATGATTTTATGCAACCATAATCGATTCCACATGATCTTATGCAATTGAAAAATTAAATACTGTGACGATTAATGAAGTTAGGCAGGGCCACCTATCTAAAATTTTTGTCCAAATTGGAAGGTAATAGGAAATTACCTCATAATTATTCTTTATCGTAGGAATAGTATTTTGTAATTAAAAAAAAAACTTGTTCTGTTTTTGACACTTGTATATGCAATAATCGACTACTTTGGTACATAAAAATATTTCAAAATTAAATGTCCTATAAAATTCAAAATTGTTAGAGTTTTCGGCTGATATATTGAATAGTTGGAGTTTCAATTGACAAATCACGCTTGACATATTTTGCTCAGTGACTGATAATTGAGTAATCGAATGAATGAATTCAAATGCATTTGGAATCGGGCAATAAAGGACTGTGATTCTCATTTTTTTGTAAAGTCATTGTTTATACTATACTGATATATGCTATTGATGAGGATCATCATATGGAAATTATCAAGTCATTATGAAATAATTTTTTAATATAACTCATGATACCAAAAGAGAAGATTCATTGAAAAATTAATATAGATATTAATCAATGCAAATATCGCCAATTTACCACAAGAGTGTATGTGTTTGCATAATATATTCAAATTAAATGATACGTTATTTAAAACAAACAAAAAATATTTATACTATCACAGCGACCTTTTCAGGTATGAAAGTTTTCGCTTAAAATGTAAATATCCTCTGTGTATATTTATTTGATGGGTTTGTGTATGGTTATTGTAATGTGGGACATTTGACGAAGATCCCGAAAAAATCGTTTATTCTTCCCTCACATTTCGCACCGACAGATTTCAAGGCCATAGGGAGAAATCTCTTTAACACGAGAGGTTATTTTCTATTCATTTGAAATCTCGAAAATGTATTATTCGTTGATAGTAATGTAGTGCCAAAAAAACGAATGGATTTTCCTTTATACGCCAAAATTTGAGAGCGCTAAAAATCTTTCACGACCCTCTCGAAAACCTTTCAAAAACATTCCTCAAATCCCATTGAGCCTCCTTCGTCGAATTGCGAGCTTTCACGCCGGCTTCCCTTAAAATTATCCGGCGCAGAAAGAAAATATACAATATGTTCGCACGATTATCGTTTTTCGACGACTATCCAGATCGATGCCCGAACAGCTGACGTCTCCTCCATTAGTGTCGATCCAAACAGGAAAGCAATTTGGGATGTTTACACGGCCGCGTAAACGTAAACATAGACGACATAAAAATGTAAGAAGGCAGTTGAAAGAGGACCATTCAGGGAGTAATTGAAGCCCGCTTTTAATATCCTTTCAGAGCCGGTGGCTCTGGATGAGGATTGAAGTGTCCCGGCTCCGGGTACGAGCTCTTCAAGAAGTCGTTGCCTAATCGGGTTCAATGGACAAATGTTTGTAATTAATTTTAGTATTTGGTGTGCATGATTTATGTATGTTTGGTGTACATCGTTCTGCGATTAAATTGAAAGAGGTCAGACCATAATCTTGGAAGACATATGGTTATAATATGACAGTGGGTCGTGTGATAGACACTTGTAAAGCTACACCGGCTTTACTCTGAGTATTCAAACAATTATTCATTTAAATACTGCAACGTTTACTATTTTTTACAAAACCTGATAATGAAATACCAATCGATTAGAATAAATCGACCAAATACCAGTATAGTAAATTATCAGGTCAGTCCAAAAGTTCATGCGCATTTTTGAGAATTTTTTAAATAGTGTGAATAAAACACAATTTAACATTAGATTTGGAACCTGTCGAAATTTGTCGTCGCTTGACAGATGTATTAAGTCAGTCTGTCGCCAATTTTCGTAGACATTTGACGCATATTAGTACCCATTGAAAATTAAAGTTGGAGAAAGCAGCATTTATGATGAATCCCATTCAGGAACCACAATTAACAGGGGATAAGATTGCAAAAATAATGGATTCATCTCATGGAACAGTCTTTCGTCATTTAAAGGAGATTGGGAAGGTATCCAAGCTTGAAAAATGGGTACCGCATGAGCTATCCGAATCCAATTGCCAGTGACGAATAAACATCTGCACTTCCCTTTTATCGCGCTTCGAGAGATTTTTTGACCGTTTGGTAACAGGTGACAATATTATAAAAAAATCCCAAAAATGCGCTCGAACTTTTGGACTGACCTGATAGATCCTGGACTATTACTGTAATGATTCGTGTTTATATCCTGATTATGGAAAATAAAAATTACCGTACTAAAAAAAATAGGGATTGGATATACTTATATTTTCAATCAATGGTCTTGATCCAAGTTTACCCTGATTCCCTGAATCCGAAAAAATAAATAAAAGTCACCTAATCTGATAATAGATATAAAAACGAAGAAGGAGGAGGAATTGATTAGGTTTGATGTTAAGAATTTTTGTTTAACTGAGGATCTCAAATTAAGAGTCCATGCATTAGAAATATAAGATTTATTTCATCACCAAACTTTGAAAAACTTCCTAGTAAGGTCATGGTAATTGCTTTCTGAGATAATAAAGACTGCAATTAAAATTCAAATCACATAAGAAGAGACATACATCTACATAATTACTTCTTTGTGAGAGACCATAAAAGAGACTATAAGACTTACAAATTTTGAGCTTACGTCTATAGAATCTCTATTTGGCGACCATATTATTTCAAGCCTACAAATGCTTGGAAAATCGTATGAAAATGGTATTGCATTGAAGTTTAAATTGTTTATAATTTGTGTCAAATTTGTCAATCTTTTTAATGTATGGATGTATTTGGTTTCTTATGATTATTGGTATGGTGAATTTTTTCCACTTGAATTTGGAACCGAGCCTTTATAATCAAGTTCTGGTCAACATATGTTCTGAATTAATAAAAAACTAATTAAACCAAACATTTTATGTTAACACTCCCACAATTTGCAATGTCGGCGCTCTTTTGATGAACTCTTTATTTATTTAATTTAAAATCGTGATATTTTTATTATACACGACACACTATAATGAGCGTGAGTGGAATTGCGTGTACTATAATAGTACAATAGCACTGGAGTATTTTCAAATAATCCTAGTTTGCGTGTTTTCAAATGATAAATAATTTGCAACATTGTTTTCAAATTATCAAGCCTTTTAATGACGGCGATAAAAACGATGTCTGGCTATGAATGTTGATAAAAATATTTAATATTCGAGATTATCGCTCCATTTTTTGTTCAAAGTGTTTTCCTAATGGCATTTCTTGATAGTTCTTATCGCCGGAATCACAGCATGAAATTCATACATTAAGATCCATGTCGCTGGATGACGCAAGGGAGGTTGTTGCAGCACGCCCGGGGCGCACATTTCGCACTTCCCCTGTAGTTCCGGTCAGGCAGAATATTATTTTCCGGTCGATATACCCCGAAATGATTAGTCCTGCTCGAAACGAGCATCGCAGTGAAAATTTTTCATTGTTATCCCAGGGAGAGAACTTAATTATCGGCAATTTTCGTGTCATTCTGCCTAACAAATGACGCTGACTCGTCTTACTAATCACCGGGTGGCTCCGTTTGCACGGGCCATAAGCCCTGCTCCAGCATCCTCGCACAGGGTGACCCCTCTTGACCAATTGGCCTCTAATTTAATAAATTATCGTGTATAATGCGACTGTTAATTCAATATTACGGTGGTTGGACCCTCGGTGGGGCAAATTCCACATACGGCCAAACTGTGTCGACGATATTCATATTTTACGACATTCCCCGTTGGATCGTATGCAAAATTCCGAAAACTGTCTTCTTTAAAAGGCAACCAGTCGCGTCAGCTTTGGGACATCACGAGCTGAGTGATTTATATCTACTTTATTTGAGTAAATTGGTCTTGCTGCTGACCAGTTTGTCTTCGATACCATATTTAGCAAAATTTAAATATTGAGAGCATGATCAAAGAAAAGCGTCCATGAAAACTGAACATGTCTATGAAATAACTGATGGCTTTACAACATGCACCGGTGATACAATTTTAATTGCATATAAAGCCATGAAGTAATCCTTAGATCGACGTCATGCCAAAGAACAGCGTTTGCTAAAGTATTACTAAAATATTGATTTTCATGACAACTTGAAAGAACAAATATGTTGGAATATTCTATTTTCAGGTCAAAATCTTATGTTTGAACTCAATTTGACTCAACTCAATTTTCAAGTGAGAGAAACATCATTGTAGGTTATATTTTTATTTATTGTTAAAGATAAAATATCCAGACTCGAAACTAACGAAGTTCACATCTGCAAACATGGGATGAAGCAAAATTAGTACTGATTAAAATAGCGAGAATTAAACAGGGAAGTATTACACATCCTCTTTATTAATCGAATCTCATCCCGAAGGATTTTCACCTATTCTTTTTAATAAAATCTCATTTTTTTATTGTTCTAAATATATTAATATAACGAACAACCCTTGTCACAATAATCCTTATAAATTCCGAACGATCCATTCATAATTTCACCCAAGTCTAAATCAGCTTAACATTGAATCAAATTTACGTGATGAAAAGTAAACAATAGCTTTGTCGGCTTCAATTTAAATCCATTCAGATTCGTGTTCCTTAAGACACTGTTCGAGATTGAAGACTTGTCATTTTCCTTTCAAACTCCGAATTAATATACATGCTCCATAAAAATATGTTTTCCTTTCTCGGAAGTCGAATAAAAATGATAAAAAGCTTATTTGTCAGATAAGCAATTCCGAGAGAGAAAAACATCCCCCTCAAAAATCTCAAATCGCTCAAACAAACGCCTTGAGTTTACAATTTTTCACGATATATATTCTGTAAACATGAATAATTACAGATTTTGTGTGCCCCCTGTTAAATGAATACAAGCACGTGTACGTATGTAGAAAAAAGCACCCATACACGTTTGACAGTCGTTCGCACGAAGGGTGGCAGATTAATGCCCCAAGGGTGATAGATTGGTCTTGCTTCTCTCCGTATACATTCGAACGCAATAAGCGGGAATATGAAATGCGGGAAAAGATCACACTATGGGGTATTTTCGTTGTGCCGTACTTATTATTGTATGTCGGTACGAATTTGTCAGTATTAATCAGAGTGCAATGCCGATTTGTATGAAAAATTGGGGTGGAAATTTAGGCGGTCGTCAAATAATGGATTCGCGCTTTTAACTTGTTGGTGTCTCATTCTATTATTTTTTTTAGATCACATATGGGACTAATATAATTTTTTAGATGAAACATATTTTCTATGAAATTGTTTCAAAACTTAGTGCACCCCTCAAAATTTAGGTCAAGACTTTTTATACAATAAGCCATGGTTTTTTTTATCGAATTATCATTAAATGTCCTTGATATTTATATGACTAGCATATGTTTTAAGTTATTTGGCAACACATAGACATTTTTTTGCCTTATTAAGCTTTAAGATGTCTCAACGATTTCCTATGGGGTTCAAAGCGAAGCTATTATTAAGTCTGTAGATGAGTCATATTGCTCTTCTTCAAAGAACACAGCAATTATTGCGCATATGTATGATTATGTGCTATTTTAATTTAGATCAAAAGTTTATCTTTCTTATGACATAGTTGTTTCTAGATGTGGTATTTTGCATACGTTCAAATCAATGTTAATTCAAATATATAAATGAGCAAATTTTATATCTGATTTATAATCATTCATGATGTTTTCTGTACTTCCGTGGATAACGCCTCTAAGCCCTTTGTGGTCCAAAAGTTCCAGGTTCCTAAAAAAATAATTTTGTATATATGTTTTTTGATAGCACACAATATTCGAAATCGATTCATTTGGGTTATAATTATTATTTGATAAATTTGGATTATCGATCTATACAATCATACGATGTACGCAAGATACTCTCTCCGTATCTCTCCAAACTCAACGTGCAAGAATTCTCTTTCTGAATCACTGGAATTCGATCGCAAATACGCGACTGTACTTCTCAAAAGGTTAAATCATCATCAAACTAAACTAAAGGAAATAATATAAATATATCTTTATGTATCAAGGGTATCAAAAGGTATTATTCCACTAATTATTAATCTAAAAATATTAATTCACGAAATGATTATGAAAATATAACATAACAAGTATATAATACATATATTTAGGCTTGATTTAGTAGTAAATGATTTTTGATAAATTTGTTTATTATACTTGATATAAAGATAATTATAATACCAAATGATTTTCGATAATGTCTTTAGAACAAAAAGAGGCATTGAATTAACATCAGACGCTTTTCCGCGAATGTCAATCTCATGATAATTAAAATGAAATTTTCGCCTCAAAGCCGTTCGATTTTCAGTAGAATCTTTCACGGGCAATGATTTTGCGGGGCGTCCTTCATTTCGCAAATTAATTGCCTTTCATTTATACAGCGGCGAAGGCTAAAGCGTAAACAATGATTATTAAGTTAGGCTATTTTGTAGCTCAAGTCTAGGTACTAAGCTGCAGGCTAAGCCTGCATCATGATTTATTTAATTTACTCCTGTAGGGCGTTAAGCCGCCTCGCACTTAATCCAATTACGGCCCTGGAACATATTTCACTGGGGAAAAAATCAATAAAACATCATTGTGTCGGGCCAATAGACGAGATAAACGGGTATCATCACTCCACAGCATCCGTCGCCCCGAGAAGAAAATCGTAAAGATTATCAATGGACCGTGATGAAATGGAATTTTCAATAACTGTAAACATTTCGTGGAATATTAACGACCCAGATATAATGCGCGGCCATTTTCGATCAGCCCGTTTATTAGGTGTTTATGACGGAAAGCTGCGCTTAAGTGCTTTAATGGATTATAGGATTTTCCACGATCAGTTCGTTCTAGAAAATCATACAAAAATAAACCTCTGAATAAAACAACGTCTATTTATATAGACTCAATGATGATATAAATCGAAATGGAAAAGATTGAACATCGCTAATATAAACATACAAAAATAATGTATATACTAAGGCAATATCAACAAGTCGTGTTTTGGTGTAAATGCTTTCAATTAACACATTTTCATCCGTCAATACGAAAAAGTAGTCAAAACAGGACCTTGGGTAAATGTAGAGTTGTAACTGAGTTTGGAAAACTAGTTCACAAGAAGGTGTATCTGTGAAAGTCCTATTGAATCGATGAGATTCAAGTCATCTATTGGTCACAAAAAATTTGGAAACGCGTTTTTCGTTCATATTCCAAAATACCTGTATATGTATTTATGTTCAAAAAATATCCGAAATTTCACCTTTAAATCATCATAACTTTTTTTTAACTGTATTTTGCAATATATTTTTGATCTGAATAAATTATTATTTTAAGCAATTACTTCAAAGAAAATTAATTCTGAGCTTCCAAAGTCACATAAAAGTGAAATTTCGCTCTTATATTCGATAACGTGAATGTAATGCATTTTCTATAACAGTTTTATTTAACTTTCCATCAATTTTTACTGAATTCCCAGTCTTTTGACCTCCGAAGCAATCCCACGCTATCGCATTTTCACTTCCGTATTTAATCGAAGTTTTTGTGCCAAAAGTATTCTATTCAGTTTGTAAAATTTGGATTTCTTTAGTGCTACAAGTTCATAAAATCCATATGAATTTATTTTAACACACGCACATAAAAAACGCATTATATGGTCCAGTTTTATTCAATTTTGCGGTCGACTGAATAGCTGAAAAATGATGATTTCTTTTGGATGACAATAAAAAGTATTATTATAGTCCTAATCAACAATCCCTTGATGTCTTCTAATGGTGAAATTAGAAGAAAAGCTTTAATTTGATATTATAAAGATACCAATAACGATACTGAAATTAACTGTATTTTTTAAATTTTAATTTAAGTTTTGCAATGCAAAGCGATTTATTTTTTTCAAAATGTCTCCTTTGTCGCATTATTAACATATTTTTGGCACCTTAATCAAAATGTAATGGCGGTTTAAATATTTCAGGTCATATCTGCATAGTTCGGTTACCCAAATGAATGCCTCTAGAATGTGCTTCCCCTTGAAGGGTTGGAGAAGTCTTCGGCTACCCTTATTATCTTATGAAATAAATTCATATATTTTTTTATATATTAATGTTCCACGAAATAATACATGGATGTTCTTATTGTAGTTTAGTGCTTATTATTGTAGATATAAAATTCACAATGGTAGCAATTATTTTTTCATGTGAGCTTTGGAGGAATTATTTTGCAATAAGGGCGAACTAAGCTTATTACAACCCTTGTTATTTGATAGCTGGGATTATCTTGAATCACTGAGTGTACCAGCATATTTCTAAATCAATTGTACGATACATTTTGAAAAATGAGATAATACCAAAACATTTTTTATATATGTTTTTGTAACATGATTTTAATATTTTTGTGCATTTTTTTAATACAAAAATATAGTATAAATTTTACGTTTTTGTGTGATTTTTTTGAATTATGTATCATAGTTTGGTTTAAATACAATTTCACGTTAATGAATGCTGCTTGTTAATATAAGTCATGCATAAGACAATAGTGAAGCTTAACAGCGGCAATAGAGGTTCCCTCAAGCATGAATATTAAACGGCGTCGTTAACCGGCAGGTCTCATTAACCGGCACGTTAAAGGCCTTAATATGACTCATTGGCTTCACGAAAATATTGCATATAATAAATACGACCTTATGAATATATTAGGCAATCGTTCGACTGAGTATGCCTGCAATGTATGCAAATGATTACGAGCACCACAGAATGGGTGGCGGCAGAGTCGATCGTTCCGACTGTAGCATTTCAGTAACAACCCCTCAGGAACATACGGTTAAAGACACGAATATAATAACCATATATCACGGGGTAAGTTGTGTACGTGGGCTTAGAAACGGTGGTGCCACCCCTATTTTAGGAACACCTTACTGGAAGACGGTGTACGGAAATTAAATAGCGCGTAAAGGGAGACTTCTTCTTGGGGGCTCCCCTAAATATGCAACTGTTGGAATACATAGGCATGGAAGCAGTCAGATGTTAATATGTTAAGCGAACTGACAATTTAGAAATTTAACTCATCCAAATTCATCATATTGCGATGCTTCGTCTATGTTCAATGTAACATTACCGATAATAGACAAATACACAAAACAAATATTTCCTCCAACCATATACAACAACATGTTAACCGATGCATTATCATATTTAATTTTTTCATACCTTATAAGAAGTGAAATTTCCTTAAGTAGACAAATCCAAATACTGACCTGAAACAAATAAAATACCTCATTAATAAATTAATAATAACGACAATTTTTACTATTACTTAATCAAGATAAGGAATTTTTTTCTGGTCGTAAAAAATCACAAATAAAATATTAATGAGTGAGATTCCAATACAATGATCAGACATTTAATTCCATGCATTCCTACATTTAGTGTTGGCCTAATGAGCAAAATGATTTATTCATCTATCCAATATTATTCAAGCTATTATGGCTGTATCTTAGCTATTTTTTAATATGAATATAATAAAAAAAACTAACAAACTCTATATAAAATATTCAAGTAAAATTGGACTATGACTAACAAATACAATCCTAGATTCATTGTATGTAGTTATATAGTTTACAGACCAATATCTGCTAATAAAATCAATTATTTTTAAGTGATTTGTATTCAATCAAATCTCCATTAGCACATATGACATATATCTATCATTAATATTGATTGTGAAAATACGCCTTTTTTTAAATTAAGATTTATAGATGATTCAGATGGGGAGCATTATGCTAATTTTGCTATCAATTTATTAATTTAAAATTTGATATATCCCTAATATTATTGCATATAATCATTGATGAATCATTTTTTTTAAAATATGATCTTGGTTAGGCATGGCTATAATATAGAAAAATCTTGAATTTTCTCTAAATCACCATAGTGCAGTTACGTGCAGAATTAGGATCTATATATGTATGTTTGTAGGTACGAAAAGTGACACAACTTTTGAATTTTATTCTTGAATCATTGTACAGTATTTGTACAACAGGCCGCTTATGTAAAAGAATCGAAGAATGCTTTTGCGATATGCTCTTTGGGGAAATTAGGATTTTTTGAAGATTGTTGGGAGTTCATGTCCATATTCAATTCAAAAGAATGAAAAGATTCTTTATTTGAAATCCACATTTTACTTTCTTGAGTTCATTGTTTTCAACATGCCCTACGACTAGGGAATCCAATCCCGGACAGTTATAGATGCTCATGAATCCCGGGATTAGTA
The DNA here is from genome assembly GCA_008973525.1 of Stenopsyche tienmushanensis. Lineage (NCBI taxonomy): Eukaryota > Metazoa > Arthropoda > Insecta > Trichoptera > Stenopsychidae > Stenopsyche > Stenopsyche tienmushanensis. Next base: position 182,588 of record WACJ01000146.1, read on the forward strand.
AACGTAATCCCGAATAATTCGGGATTGAAATTTGTATCTAATAGAAATCGTACACCTCACCAGCGCGATGAAGGCTACTAAATCGAGACATTCCCACCAAAATCTGGACGCTTGGAAACAGTGGCGTAACTACTGATTGGCGAGCTTAGGCAATGCCTAGGGGCAGTAACTGTCTAATCTATGTATATATATTTTTTTTCATATTGTTATATAAACCTTTCCCTACCGGTGATGTATTTACTACACCTCGACTCTAATAATGGGAATATCGATATGAAATATAATAAATACGGGGTTCAAAGTTTTTGTATTTCTCCGTAATATAATTACGAATCACATCAAAGTATTATAGTATATAAGTATCCATCTGCAGCAACGGAAATAAATAATTTGTCGGGAAATCGGGAATTTTGTGAGTTTTAGTCCGTGTCTCAGCAGAAAGGAATTTTGATGGTGTTATACGAAAATGGGAGCTCAAATTAATATTTGAATTTTTTAGTAATATATTTAACTATTTTTATCTTTTCTTAAATAAATAAAATTATTTCGCCTTCTGGTACCGGGATCCCGTGACTGATCCCGGGATGGTATAATGCAAGTACAAAATCCCGGGATCGAAATTTTGGCTCGGGATTGGATTCCCTACCTACGACTTGACCATCAATGAACTAAAATAACTTGTGTATGTCGAATATAGGATCGAATTTTCTTATAAATCGAATATGAGATATGTTAATATCTCAAAATAAATAAATTCGTGTTGATATTGGCCGACGCTCTTGGCAGTTTTGCCCAAACACCAGTCGCTGAAAAACACGGACGAATGTGCTTTTATAAATGCGCAACATTTTTACATTAAAATATAAATCCCAAATAAGTAACTTTATTCCCGGATGGATTAATTGGTGCTGTGGAAATAATTCGAAATGAGCTAGTTACTGAAAATGAAACATTTTCTCCCCTCACAAAGGTCAAAGTTGGTCCTCCGACGCCGCTCGAAGAATTTATGCATAATTCATAAAATCCAATACTCCATAAATAATTTATGAACTTTTTATAAAAATATAAGGAGTTTAAAAAATGGGAATTCTTTTAATAGCGGGCGTACGCTTTATCAAATTTCCTTTGAGTGTTAGGAGCGTTAATTGAAGGTTGTGAAGGATACTTATAATTATTATGGTAATGAAAGGCTTTTCTTTCAAGTTTTGACGGGTTTCGACGGTAATGCTACATAATGGAGACCCATGCAAAGCAGACTAAGCAGACTAAAGGAAAACTCTTTGAAAGTGTACTCCGAAAGAGGAATTAATCATCTCGGGAATATTATCACTGTGCGAACCGCGCCTTCTAAAATTTCGTTATAGGGAATACGACACATTGTTCTGATTTGAATTTCGCAGATTTGCGATAGAAGTCTTTCAAGTATATCGCACCGTGCGAATTAAAGCAGATCCGACATATCTTTCCATGTATAATCTAATATAAATAATAGAGGGACTGGACTCTATTTATTCCAGAAAATCGTTTCATCTCGAGCAGTTCTCCACTGCCAAAGCCTGATAATAGTGATCAAATTAACAGAGTCCACAGATAAAATTGAGCTTTGTAAAAGTTTCAGATTTGTTGCATTGAAACGTAATAAATCAGACGGAGTGACCATCCGATCTCAGTCATGATTTTACGCTTTTTACGTTATCTAATTAAGATAGGGTCATCCAAAAGTCGGATGACCAGCTTCGATCCTGCATCGGTCAGTGACCAAAATCCAAGAGTCGTGAGACCGCCAATCAATCAGTCTTCATTGATTGACCCCAAAGCATAATTGAATTGATGGATTGTCAAATCCGTCATTGCGATCGATAATCACATCCTTGCACTTGCATCGCCTCTTGAATATCGCCGGGGTGAAATTTGTTATTCTACTCTATTTCTGTATATTTAATGCCTACCGCACAAGTTGAAAGCTTCAAGGTGTAGAAAAATAAACCATCTTGCATCTGAATGGAGCAAAATTCAATCACAAGGCGTACGAAGAGCGTGTTATAAAATGGTTTACAGGAGCCAAAAGCGCATAGACGAACCGGGAGGGCGAGCCATGGTTCTCCTGTAGGAGTTGTTATGCTGCTGGAATGTTCGGACATGTACGTCGACTATGTAAATATTTCAACACGTGCTATTGTACTCATTGATCGACAACCATTTTTTGTAACATTTTGTGGCGGTCTATTCAACAGATATTTTTACGTGCGCTGGGATGTAAATTTTACGCATGATAATCTATTTTTAAGTCTGAAAACCGCCAATTTCTACATCGCAATCCCTGTAATAATACAATAACTGCTGAATCACATGTTTATTGAATCTGTCAGATCAAATGTTAGTTTGGGTCGTTGCGCTCGTTTATAGTTACACCTCAACATGAATACAATATTCGTTTTTCATGCAATAAAACAATGGCAATCCCAATCAATAAAACATTTTCTTTCGAAAATAATTCAAAAAGTGATTGTTGAATTTAGTAAAATCTAAAACATGCTGAAAATGAGAAGAAAAACATGATACAGTAATTTTTCTATGAGCAAAATTATCATTTTTGGTTGTAAAATATGTTTATCAATGATTTGTAAAAGCGAGTGAGCATAGAATATTGGAAATTTCTCTGGACTACAATTCTAAATTAATTAAAATTCTTTCTGAAAAATCAACTTACAGATGGGAAGTTCATAAATATTTAAAGCACTGAGGGGTCACGAGAACTTAGGGATCAGTTCAGGTCATAATTTGAGCCAGAGTAAAAGCTGCAGACTTCAAAAATAAATTTTAATTAGACTCTGTCCTAAAACACAAAGCGTTTAAAATTGTGGCATTAAAGAATTAAGATATCTTAAATTTGAAATGCTTAGGTATCTTAATTTTTAAAAATATTGGATCAACCTCGTATTTATAAATAAATGATCAATTGAGATAATTAATAGCTTGGGTAATAAATAATAGTGAATTACCCTTAAATATGTTGATATGCATTTCAAAAAGCATTTTATAAATCGTTCCAGGAAAAAATATGTAAGGGTTTAAATAATGCGATTCGTTTGATTGTTATAAAAATATAGGACGTTCTTTTTCGATGTTCATTCCAAAAAATAGCAGTGTTTTCGGTTCAGCTCCAAGTGATTAATTTGTGATTTTTTAAAAAAGTTTTTTAATTGTTTTTACATAGAACATTCGACTTTGAGAGTTTTGTTGGTTTCACATATAATACATTTGGTAAATTAAAGATTTAATAACTACAACCAGAAGTTCATAATATATGAACTGAAATAATCCGATATTTTCGTATCGGTTCAGTTACTGTTTTCCAGGGCCGAAATAAGGGCGTGGCAAAGCAGGTGGTCGAGAGTTACACATGATTTTTATTTTACTTGACCATTCTACTTTATATGAACCAAGATTAATCGAATCTGTCCGTTTTTATAACATACACTAAATTGTCTAATTCCTCTTTTCGTTATCACTCAAACACTTGTAAAAATTAAATAACCCATCCGATCAGTCTTCTTCGGACAATTTCGGTTTGACAATGAGAGTTTGTAATCGTTCTAGTAGACATGCTCATGTATGGCATCCGATCGAGTGGTGCTCATTCTTCATATCAGCGGTCCGAAAAGTGGACCGATTGGATATACAATCTTTTTGGCCACTCCGTCCTCTTTTAGGGCGTTTAGCGGAATTTTCTATGATCTATAAGATCATGGAAGCAACATAGCGTCTAGACACTTTATATTACAGTATTTTTTAAAAACAATAACCGCCATCTATACAGTCGAGTACTTTTGGGACTGTGTTTGTATATTATTTTAAAACATACATTATATATTATTTAATATATTGCATTTATAATAAGTATTAGTTTTATATTTTATAGATTTTCAGGGGGTGGGGGAGGGGCTGAAGTTAGATCCTTGCTACGGGCGCTTCATACCCTTGTTACGGTTCTGCTGTTTTCCGAGAATAACAGTTTTTACCGGTTTTAATTTAGGGTTCTATTCCGGTTCGAAATGTTACTTATATGACAGTGTATACGGATCAGTTTTCTAATTTTTTTAAAAATATTTTTGAAAAAATTATTTAAAAAGAGTAATTTAAATATATTTATATACGGATTAAATTTGAAAGGATATTGCGCTCTTCATAATATTTTTCAGAGTATTTTTCTACCACTTGCTTCATAATTGATCTATTTTGTGAATACCATGAAATCAATGTTTATGAAAATATATAAAGATTAGTGTATATATTTGGAATGTTTTTGGAAAAAGATATTTTATTTAACGTAACATAAATTTTATATGAAATCAATCCAATGTTACTCAGTACAAGGGTATACATCTATGTATAAATACAAATCTTTGTACTTTTATGTTGTAACAATACGAATCTTTCTTGTTGTTGCCAAGATTTCTCTCTTTGGAGAAGTTCTATTTCCGTCTGTTCCCCGATAAGGATTTACAGATTAATCAACAGGCTAGACATGTCACACGTCTAAGGATTAAGGGAGGAAATTGATCGAAAGTAAGCGCGCGAGAATTTCATTCATTCCGAATATATAAATAGAAAAATACGAAATAATGCAAACATTCGATCCTTCGCAAAAAGGACAAAGTTCAATTAATATTGCAAGGCCAATTCATAGCCAAATATCACAAAAAACGTGATTCATGATGATCGCGATAGCGTGTCAAATGCGCTCCATAAATACGCCGATAAGCTCAAAATTATTAAAACAATTAATTACAACAGCAATCAGGAAACATATTTTAAACATGATTTTCATATTTGGCATTGTAATTGTATTGACAACCTCTTTAAAAGCATAATTAATGGATTTTTTTTAACTACAAGCCAAATACAATCGCTCTAAATGTTAATCGTGATAAGATAACAATAGTCAATGTAATTGCAATATAATTCTTTGGAGCCGTTTATTTATCATTTGTTAGAGAAGGCGCCGCTATTAATCGCGATAAGGACTAAATGTCGCACGTCGGGCTTATAATTTTTCTTTGTGTTTCGCGTTTGTTCGAAGATTTTGCTTTGTTGAAATCTCTGAATTGCTCACAAACTGCAACGTCCCCGAAGAGTTAATATCGTTGAGTGCTCATGAATATATTATCCATCCAACAAGGACACTTAACAAATCCTTATAATGTCGCCGTCGTTTATCGGATGAAAAATGCTCCATCGCGATGAACTAGTGGGATGAAAAATGTGCGATCGACTTTTAAAATATTAAGACAATCTATTATCATTGTAGTGTATTTAAACAGTAGTTAAATATATGTCCGTCTATTGGATGCATTTGTCCATTTCTTATAAAGTCAATAAAATCTATTGTTATCATCTTATTAGCTGCTATAATCATAGATTTTTCAAGGAAAATAACTTTTCTAGGAAATTGTGTAAATAAGCTAGAGTAGGATAATATTGATATGAATTTAGGGTAGGGAACAGTCTTTAATGAATAACGAATTGTCATTCATTTAAATTTTAACTATTCTTGCAAATCTAATGCAGTTTTGAACGACTTTATTGATTTATTCAGTAATTATTTTTTCAGATTCAGGAAATCAGGGTAAACCTGATTTGAGACGATCAATCAGAAATATTAATATTTCTGATCTCCCAAATTTATTGCTACGGTGAAAAAATTTTCCACTATCTGGATTTGAACCCGAACCTTTATAATAGAAGTCCAGGATCTAATCACAATGCTCCTTCTCATCCAAACGAAAGCAAATTGAAACAAGCGATGGACTTATGGTTTCAAAATTTTTGCCCCCTAATATGACATCTTTGGTCCAGCCCATGGACCAAAGCGTTATAATATCAATGTAGCGTTGTATAGCGTGAAACGCACGCGGGTCCGTTTTGTTATCGGGCTGTTGTGTAGCCGAGCGGTTGGATGGAAGTGGATGTGCATCGAATAGAAACACAAACTGATCAATTTCTGGAAAAAAAAATACGATATTTGATGCTACACATAGAATAACATAAACTCGGTCAAAAGTATAGCCAGAAACACTTGTTCGAACATGGAGAAAGATTCTTCCTTATATGGAAATATATTTAATGCATTCTGAAGAGAAAGAAAGCAAATGATATATTGGAAAATTTAAAAAAAATTCAAAATGTGGATAGGGAAAATATCGAGGAGTGGCTCGATCATGATTTAAATGATCCAGGTTTTGAATGCATGGATGATGCAGATATCGTTTCTCAAGAGGAAGAAAATGAGAGTGATTCTATAAGTGAAGATATCAGTGATTACATTAGTCATTAAACGATGTTGAATTATGTTGAAAACTCTCCAGCATTATCCCGGATAATCGAGAGTTTACTGTACAAGCCAATTTTGTTTCCAATAGGCCTGTTTTTATTTTTTTACATTTTTTTCCGATGGTTGATGATCGCTCCGTTCAAAATACAATATTCCATCTCCCTCCGGTTGAACAGAAATATTTGTGATATATCATTAGTGCTAAACGTCGCTTAGTAAGGAGCGCGCTTGACAGACACGTATATAAGGGTGGTGTAAAAACCTTCTAATAAATGTTTACAGAGCGGGCCTTCGTAAATTCTTTGCCCGGGCTACCGGCGTGTAAAACTGCCGCCTCTGTTTACATTATTGCTTTTTTCGATGGGTAAGCACATGTAGATTCGGATGTGGAAGACATTTACCACGACCGAAATAGTCTTCGTCAAACAGAGGGATCGGCAATTTTGCAACGGGCGGCGCCTCGTAAATCTCCACTTATGATTCCATCGGCAGAAGAATAAATTGCTTATTTATACGCTTCTTTCATCGCGAATCCATGAGATGGTATACGATGCCAAATCTCTCATCAAAAGTGTGATGACCTCCCTGGGATCGGTAGTATCATAAGATCGGACGAAACAAAACTTGGATCGTCTCCGATGTTTGTGGAAGTTTCGCAAGTGCTTTCACGGCTTGAATACTGATATTCTCGAGACGTTTTTATGGGCTTTTCAAAATATGTTGGATTACGAAGAAGAACACTCGTTTGAAGATGCTTCGTTAAAGTTAAAGCTTCAGATTTCAAAAAACCATCATTCTAACATCCACAGCGATTTTTAAAGATATCTTCAAAAGTTCGATGCATTATTCAATTTTTCATCATACAGACATTTAAATAATAGCATACTTTAATGACGAACATATCAGTACTAGAAATTCGAAGCACTCAGACACTTTCGTAGGTAATTCTCAGAGACAGGCGACGAAATAACTCAGCTCGCACTGTTCTCTTATTACGGGTGTTATTTTTCGACATAAGTAAAGCAGCTAAAGCATACAACACGTGCTTTTCAGCTGATGTTGTTCTTACAAAAATGGATCCGGCAAATGAGAAAAAATAACGGGAGCTAATTACCAAGAAGCCATATGGAGGGTATAAAATTATAAAGCTTCCTCCTAGACATCCAAACTAAGCATCCCGACATATAATATTGTGCTCGCTGATAGATTTAATCTCGGACATGGCCGTTGATGAGCCCTATTGTAAATAAACAAGTTCTTGACTTATTAGGGTACCACCAGGAAATGTATATATAAGGCCTGTTGAGCTTCGACACATATTTTATAAACCATAATCAAACATCGATTGAAATACGTCGGCATTGAAATACGAATTTCTCTTTTTCATCCAGCCTAAGTTTACCTGTTCGGCTCTACGTATTTCGAATATGTCAATGTTGAACCAGCATTAGAGAATATTTGTTCTCCGAGGAATAAATCGAAAGGCCGCCTCATGAAGAACAACTCTAAAGCGACCTCTCTGAACTATTCGAAATGGACGTTTCCTCGGGGACAGTCTTAAATTTACATTTTGATCCAATATCAGTCGTCGTATACTTTCCGGATTTGCTCTATTGAATTTGCTCGTTCAAATAATGTCTTTTATTGTGGAACCTCACTCAAAGAAGTTTCAAACAATCGACGTCGCAAATTTGCTCCATAAATAAAACATTTTTATCCATTTAACTACAGCTTAAGAATGATTGGCTCTTTTTGTGTTAACAATGATGTAGTTTTCCGAATGTACGATAGTTTTTTATTTTATGATCGATGTTCTAGTTCTGTAAAGTGATAATTATTCAGACAGCATCATAGATGATGGCATCTCATTTGATTTAAAAACGCAATTGACAATTTTTCTTTAATGGATTTTTGATTGTGTTTGGTTGCATTATAATGATAATTATGACTCCAATATATAAAATTTAATGTTTAAAAATTGTATGAACTAAATGCATTCATTTACGCGGTCCAGTGCAAAAATCGAAGATCAGTTTTATTGAGATAAATTCGTTAAAAATGCATATACACTCTTTTTGTGTGACTTTTTTTGTGCGATTTCGAAGCTATGCGATTTTTTAAAGCATTTTTTTATTTCATAAAGAGTACGTATCGAGATATTTTGGATAAAATAAGAAATAATTCTTCAACACTATCCGAAATTTGAGGAGGTTTTTGTTATGTCAGGGACTATAGTGACATCTTTACTATGTGTGAATTTATATTGTGGGATAAAGAAAATCTACACAGAACAATGATGACATTGACACTGGGTATACTATTTCTTCCGAAGAAGATAGTGATTTTGAGTCATAACGCTTAATATAACGTGATGGAACGCATCTTCACATTTTCTATGTAAGTCATTGTTTTTTTTGTGCGATTTATTTTTGTGCGATTTTTCGCGAAACGCATCTACCGCACAAAAAAAAGATTTAAGTGTAATGCATAAAATGTATTAATATGAAATTTAATGCAGCTATTTTTATGCCATATGGATTTTCATCCCTCTGTATAAAATAGGATATGCATTCAATATGCCTAGTTATAAAACCATTCAATAGATAATATTAGGGCTTACTTTTTAATCGGTTAACCCTTAGGGTTGAATATAAATAATATATTTTGTTATAAATAAATAACCAATATTACATGAGCAGCATAACCATATTTATAGTCAGCATCCATTATGACAAGTTTGATTTATTAGCATGCGTATTTTTAAGCTTTAACCTTTTCACTGCCGGGTACCATTTTTGTGATCGGTACAATTTGTTAATCGAGGAAAAATAAATTCGATCGCTAACAAGACACACGGATGGCTTTTAGCAAACCAGATATATGGAGAGTGGCTGATTGCGGAATAACCGAACGATCGATCGTGTTCCGCCCGTATGGACATTCCTTCATACGTACATGCGTCCAATTAATTTGACGTACGATACGAACACACTCATCGGTATAACGTATTCACGGCCACGGGTATAAAAAAATGTTGCGGTAATGTACATGCAAAGGTAATGGTTCTTCCGAATGTAAATGGAGCAACAAGGGGAGGTTCGTTAGGCTCCTCACCTACTGCCGGCTTACATTGGAGATGCATCACCAGTTTTTATAGTTGGCCGCGGGCCGCATATATGGGTAAGCTATGTGCCTATTAAACCTTTAACTTTTGTTTAGCCGCGGGCTTAGCTGAGCGGCGGCTCGGTGTAAACAAAACGGACCCGGCTATCTAACCAGCATCTTATGTCGGTGCTTGCCAAATGGAGGGTCGCGAAGGTGCGCCATGGGGATGTGCTAAAATGAGCGCTTCCCAAAAGCAGAATTTGTTATCGAGCGTTTCGAAGCACGAACAAAAGATGACCGAAGACAAATGACGCACATAGATTCGATTAAAACATTACTGATTACGATGCTAATATTCTTTAGATTTCATTATACTGTTGCTAAGATTCCGCATTGGTTGAAGAGTCTCTAGAAAATCGTTAAAAGACAGTTAGAATAAAGTTTCAAAGTGTTGCGTGCCTCGGTGCTTCTAATGACCCTCCGGTGCGGTCTCCGCGGCTGAATAAGGTAACAGTCGGGGACTGTCGCAGCGGCGAAGGTAACGAAATGGGAGCTCAAGAAGTCAACCATGGCCCCCGTAACGTAAACATATACATTATTTATAGATGTCATTAAACAAATCTAAAAAACTAAATTTTGAACATTTTCATGTAGCCCTAACAAGTGTGAACAGTTCACAGTCACAATTAAGCTCGAAGACTTGGTATAAACATACATTATCATATTCAACATGCAACAGTTAGCTTTAGCTTTTATAAATTGTCCAGATCAGATAGAATAATTGAAGCATAGAAGAAGAAGAAAATTAAACTTTAAAATATTTTGACTCAAAGAGGTTTGATTTTTTATGCTGAAATTTTACTTGTTATACATAAATGAAGATAAATGTAATTTGAAAATTTCTAAATAAAAGGCTAGATATGTTGGTGGAAATAATGTATTATAAGCTTAAGTAGTAGCCCTGCCCTTGATAAGATAAGAATGTATATAACTGTATAATATGTTATTCGCGGTCGATATTTATTAATTAATTGCTGAAAATGCCTCGCGTGAAATGGGTTAATAATCTAATTGATTGATCAGTAGACTGGTGGACGAATCCTGTAAGAATTTGAACTTCGTTCAGGATAAAATTTAGATTATGTAACAATAAGATTGCGTTTTTATACATATATCTATGTGTACACTATGGGAATAATAGGGTGGAGTTTTATGGAGATTCTCCCAAACAAGTCGAATTTGCAAGAGTTCAAATTTTGAATACAAAATACACAAAAACCTGTTTTGGGCATTAAATTTGAATCAGACAGCATCCACTGAACTGATTCTTTTCAGACTCAAACAACCCCTTTATAACAGACTGTTTAGATATTCAAATGAAATTGAATACAAAACGACGCAAAACGATTAAGTTTTCAATGCGTCTTTTTTTCCCTAAATGACTATCATTTAATTGCACAACCGGTTCTATTGAAGACACTATAAAATAATAGACTCTAACCACAAAGGGATGCGACATAAAAATGTTAAAAGGAACTTCAGCAGAATGAAGACGTAACCCAGGGTGCTATTATGGAAATTACACGTTGCGAAATTGACATTCGCCATTCGACGTCGATGAATGGGGAGCTATAACGATTTTGTTGCAAACTATAATGAAATTGCAATCAAAGGATCTATTGCCATCACAATAACATGTTGGGAAACATTCTGATTATACACATTCACTACGTTTCCCATTGTTCTATTTCTTTCACGAGCACCGGTTCGTGAAAAGCTCGTTAAATTACGCAATGCTGAATCTGCACGAAGTATTCTTACGCATACGTTACTGTGAATTGAATCACTTTCGTTCGTGGCAAATCCTCTTGAAATTGTTTAATAGGAATGCGCACTGTGACCCCGGATCGAGATGCTGTGAGTGGTCCATAAAAATAATTGGATGATCTGACAGAAGCTCTCTCTGATGCCGCTTGATATATGCGACTTTTATAAGTTCATCGACTATAAAAATTATGGACGCCGTTCAATAAATGAACTGGGCGGTAATGGAATACTCGTGTTAACACTTCGATGCAATTCCATGTCATGAGCAAATCACAGTTTGAATTCAATTTTAGAATCTAGACCCTGGGAAGTAAATAGAGCGATACATTCTAGCTGTTAAGTTCGACAATCAAAGGCACTGCATGCGGATCATTAAGCTTATGGCAATTGATATATGGTCAATAAAATCCAAATTTGAATGCTGGAAGATAGTCATATATTCTGAGCATATTATCCCAGATGCTACAGATTTAAGATGTCCTGTATACGATCACGAGGTCCTTGAGCTTTAGATCAAATGCGACTAATGTAAATATAAGGGGGGAAAATTCCATGGTACAAAAGCTCATTATTTACTCACGCTTTTATTTATATTCGTTTGGGGGCTTTGATGAGAATATTTTAGATAGTATCTGATCAAAATCATTATATAAAAATTGCCAATTAAATAAAGTCAATTTGCTTTTAGTTTCATACGCTTCCGCGAACAATCGACGGACAACAGATAATCAATGTCAATTTTATTAACCCTAGATCACTAATAATATTTTCGAGTTACACTGTCACTAGATATTACATGACGATGATTGACATGCACACGCATTAAATACGCCTGGATCACTAATTTGCTTATTTATAAAGGTACTAGACAAGGACGGTACAGGAATATGCATACATGTCGAATGCGTTCGCGAAAGTTATAGTCTATGAGACTAATGATTAGTGATCTAGGGATAACCTAGTACCGAATGATACTGAATAAATTTTATGAGATATCGAGACCCTTTTTCGCGCGGCGACCCAACAACTCTTTTCGGGGCAAGTATTACAATAATATGTGGTTTGATGTTTTTTGCCGACTTTGTTTATTTGAGAGCACATTTTGCAATCCTTCCTAACTCCTGTTAATGTTTATAGAGATCAAAATATTAGTAGTCTTTTTGCCACACTATCAAGCTCGAATTAGTGTCGAACATGCAGTCCGGTTCATGATTGTGGACTAATTATGAGGAAAATCTTATATCTCGGAATAGTTATTGCTGTGCATTGAGTTTCTGCATCAAACCGAGTGGTAAACGAGAGTCGCCTGTCGATTTGCGGCATCAAATCATATGGTGAGCGAGAGTCACCTCTCAAGTTTAAAGGGTTAATTCAACATTTTCGGTATATTAATTTCTCAACATTCATGACATTTCGATAATGAACGTCTCATTTCATTTTGTATCGAGCTTTGATAATTATCTAAGCCTTTTTAATGGAAACACAGGCGATGAATAAATGACAGATAATATTGTATATCAATTTGTTCAATATTTTTTGATGATTTTAATGATTTAAATTTTAAAAATGTGCGTAATATTACTATAAATATGTATTATCTGGGTGTCTTCAAATGTTGAGAGCCTGATGTCGGATAGAAGCTACGCGCGCAACCTTTTTTTAATGGTCAATTTTTTGCCTCGTACGCATGTGATGAGGGTTGTTAGTGGCGATGAAGTAATGCTGCCTTAAATGGGTGTCCATACCGAAAAAATATATTAAAACGGAACAATTTGACCCCAGAATGCAATGGCCATATGCGATTCTGCGCGACCGCAATTACGCTGAATGCACTCACTAATGGCAGTCGCCTCTAAACAGGCACTGCAATAGCGGAAACGATCTGCTACATATAATAAATAGGATCTCGGCAAACGTGTGGTTTTGGTTTTCTACAATTATGGCAGTTTTTTGGGTGCGTAAACGGCAACGGCGACGACCAGCACGTGGTTAAAACGAGCCGACTCATTTCGGCCGGGGGATTGGGGAGGAGAGTCAAAGAAAAAAGTGTTCAGTCATGATGATTTGTTGGTGTTGTTCAGTTTTTCGCCGCTTAAGTGCTTGTAAATAGCCAACGTTTCCTCTCAGATGTTGATTGTGATATTAGATTAAAATGTTGTTTTGTGACCGGATACCATCCGACATTCGAATCACATTCTCGAATGGCATTCTATTGGTCAGACAAAAAATAATCCAGGTCTAATCTAATTATTATGTCTCTATTCGGGGTATATTTATTGGTGTCTGTATGGGAAAGTTGTTCAGTAGTCGCTGTAAAAAGCAGGTGCATCCTGCAGTAGCATTGTATGTCATAATTGTTACGTGCGACAACTGCAAATAGTTGTTAATTGATTAAAAATGCTGTATTTCTGTTTCAAGTCTTTTGTATCGGGCAAAATCCCCGTGGACACGTTTTGTTCCATAAAAGCTAAAAAATGGCACTTTTTTGTGCAAAATAAAAATCTGCTATACCAAATCGATGCATGACTATTGTTACGCCATTGTCTACTCGTGCGCATAACGCACTCTGCATGAAAGCTTTGTTGTTAGTTGCAAATTTGCAATTGTGCATACGGAAACGATTTTCATCCACATTAATAACTGTCATTTTGTATTGGGGCTGATTTAATGATAATAAATATTTGCACAAATTTAAATAAGAACAAATTTCCAATAATATCAGATGTGACAACAATTATCATTGACGATCCTCATATTTAATACTCGCCATTTTAGAAGTATAATGACTACGAAATTTTATGAAATCAAATATGGCCATCAAATAATGCATATTGCACTTTGTTGCAACCGTGACTATTGCCTTCAAAAATATATTAATTTACTAAGTGTGGCTGTTAAATAACGAAATTAAAAGGAAAAGCATCTTGATGGAGCAATACGGATTTTAACTGAAAAATTGCAGTACAGTAATAAATAAATAAATAAATAATTTAATAGAATAAATAAGAATTGATGAAATGTAAGCAAATCATTTTTGATTTCATTTCCACTTGTATTTATTATATGTACTAATTATGTAAATTTAAGGATATCCAATAAGAACATATAATCCAACAAGAAATCATCCAATAGTTGCAATTTTCAATTTCAAACTAAATACAAAGAATAATTATCGAAATAACTATAGATTGCATTCTATTAATATATATCGTAATATTATGTATATTTAATGCACTCAGTAAATTTTAACATCCAAATCTTACAACCACAGGAAGAAATCACAGAACAAACAAGATACGAGGACATGTTTACATTATCAACTATAGAGGAAGTGTTCAAAATTCTAAACACCCTCCAAATACATTCAAATGGTACATCCGTTGTGACTATCGAATTGTATATACGTACAGTGCACTCTCGATTATCCGGTTGCGGATTATGTAATATAAAGTCTCCTCCAGGACATACATCGTTCAATGAAAGGTATGTGATAAATGTTTGCATAAACGCATGAAATGAAAAAATATCCTGACGATTATTATAGCCAGAAAGAGGCATAGATAGATTTTTGAAGATTGGTTAAAAAGGAAATGGGTTCCCGAGGTACAAACTTTTTTAAAAAAATAAGGTATTGCCACAAAAACAGTATAAATGTTAGATAGTGTTCTTTTTCACCCAAACGATAGCATATTGAAAACAAACTCTGAACTTGTGGTTGCAAAATTTTTGTCCCCCAAATGTGACATTGTCTTTATAATCAAAATCTTCTGAAAAAAAAGTAAAGGTTAAAAGTTAAGAACTATGGTAATCCGATACGTTTTGCAAGGCGTTGTCGGACTATAGAGTATTGGCCCTGACCCCTTGTAGTCCGGATTTTTTTTAAAGGAGTATTTGTAATTATTATAGAATTAACGTCATAAACACAATGGTAATAGACGTTATAAAAATGAAAACCTGTTAATATCATCAAACGATTTTTAAAGCATTTTAACTATCTCATACTAGCTAAAAAGTCTTATTTTTGTTATCTCCTTATAAAACAACTTTGCTTTCATGGCCAATATGGGCTCATAAATAGGCATATGTCTGTTTCTTTCCTGAAGAAACCACATATACAAAGCTTCTACCACTTATAGAAGTTGAGCTTTCTTGCAAATTTGCCTCTTACTTGTCAACTTGCAAATATATTAATTACGATTTAGACGATCCAGAATCACACTTTTGCATTTTTTACATATACGGAAGCTTTATCGTACATATGTGCTATACTTTATTGAGATGTCGGACTACAGGGTGCGCCGGATTAGATTGGAGCCAGATTACCGTGGGTTTACTGTATCTGAAATTTGTTGATTATCGGACAACTTAAAATGTGGATAGGGAAAACATTGAATAGTGGATCAATCATTATTTAAATAATTCACCTTTTATGCGCATGGATACTGTATTTATACGATTATTGAGTATTTCGCGCAAAATAATCTTCAAATTAAAAATAATCCATGCATGGTTTTATAGCGTGAAATCGTTTTATTGATGAATAGGCAGCCTCAACATTATTCGAATTATCACATAATATTATTATGGAATTAAGATCAATATCGTTAATATTCGAATGCTTTTATAGTCCCATATTTTTATTTCATGCACCCAAAAACAAATGTGGTTTTTCATCATGACAAAACTATGATAATATGACGACGGTGTATTATCGAGGGAAATTTCGTAGTATGGGGTTGTAAATACATAGAATATCAAATGCCACCTTCCACATTTATCCGGGCTTAGGACAGGCTGAGGCTTGATAACGGATGGTCTTTCTCCAAATGTTTAACGTTGATGTTGGGTTCATAAACAGAAGTTGGGAAGACAAACAAATACATCGTCTGCTCACCTTAAGACTGACCCAATTCTTTATTGTTGGCTGTTTTCGCACATGGCTTCGCAAATATAAAATGGTTTTTGATATTTAAGAAGGTCAGTCTTTTATGATAGTTCCATGGTTCTTAGGGTGAATCGGTTTGATCATATATATATTCTTTTAGTCCATCGTTGGCTTATTGATCGCAAGCTGCGTATTGCGCAGGCATGTAAAGCCTTCCAATATAAGATAAGGTTATTTTAGATCTTTCGCCACTGATTGAATTCACACTCGATCGGATAATATCTCCGGAGATGTCCTGGAGACGTACGCACAGTCGTAAAGGACGGTGTTAACGAGTTTTTTTATACCAGTCAATTTATGTTCGTGGGGTAGCCGAATTTCTGTCGATATCTCCTTCCGATACAAAGCACCGGTATTAGCGAATTCCATCCATCATCCTAGCAGGGTGGCTGTGTCTCCGAAATTGTTGCCGAAAAAAATAAAGCTATTGACCCACTTCTCGAGAAAAGACACACGCAATTTATCATTCTATTCAAAAACTGAACAAGCTTCCGGATATCGGGGACGCTAGATGACCATATATTCCCATATAGCTGCCATGCATTCCTGCGGAACACTATTAACTTATAGTTTGTTTGCAATCTCATTTAACGCGTGTTGGTTCTGCCTTAAGACATTTGAGCCATAGCTTGAATCATCACGCCTTATCTAGATTTTGCTGAAATCGGAACAAAGATGTTTCAAAATTGTCTTTTGTAACATACTAACATAATCTTATCATTTATAAAGCAAAACCATCCCAAATTCTTTTGTATACATAAGAATTCATTGGCCAAATTTATAAATGCGGTCTTATAGAAATGAAATAAATTCTCGCAAAAAATCCATCGATTTTTGCTCACACCGCAGATTAGGTAATCAGATACATTTGAGCAAAATGAAAACCAATCTTTCAACAGAATCTCCACAAGAACAAGATTCAAATCAAGTTCTGAAGGACATTTTTTACACATTCAAGACAAGAGCAGTCACATAATTTTTCTTTGGGCAGGTCTACAATACCCACCCCGCACCCTGCTGGGTCTTTGTACGAATTTTCTGCAACATTTTATTTTCATAACACAAAAACAGGGAGGGAAAAAAACCCATTTTTTTACAATAATTTTCTGGATGACTTTGGCACAGAGACCTAATTTTATACAATTTTACAACAATGTCTTTACAACCGAGCCTTGTAACGAGTCGCATTGTGCTACTACCAGGTACCGGCACACAATAGCCATCGCCCCGCGTACCCGAAGTCAAACTGGAAATGTTTAATTGATGGTGCACCACGAAGTGGTAGACCACAAAGATGTCTTAATAAATAAATCTAGCTGAATGTACTTCTTCATTAAAAAAATCCAACAATTCGAATCCCTTCCGAGATACCGAGTTATGCCCTCGACGTATGACTTAATATATGTCCTTACCGATTCCCAACAATAAATTCTTACGAGCATAATTAAAACCGCGTTGAAAGTGAATCTAAATAACATTGAAAATATATTTGTGGGAACCCTTCTATTTAATTTTCAAAGACCTTGCATATATCATAATATAAATCTAAGTGATGTTTTCTATTGAAAAAAATATTTCAAATTGTATTGTGCATAGGCGAGGAATTGATAGTATGGATGCACAGTGTATTCAAAATTTAGCATCAAAGCGAAATAATTAAATAGGATATAAGCATGGTATTTTTGTGAATAAAGACGTTAATCCAAATATCATGAAAAAATGTAATATTCGAAAAATAAGTCCAATGTCTATATAGAGACTAGGGAAACCAAGGTGCTCATGAATCCCAGGATCAGTAAACGTAATCCCGAAAAATTTGGGATTGAAATTTTTATCTAACAGAAATCCTACAGCTAACCAACACGATGAAGGCTACTAAATCGAGACATTCCCGTCGAAATCTGGACGCTTAGAAACAGCGGCGTAGCTACTAATTGGCGAGATTAGGCGGCGCCTAAGGGCAGTAACTGTCTAATCTATGTATAGATATATACAGTACATATGTGTTTTTTAAATTGTCATATTAACCTTCCGCTACCGGTGATGTATTTACTACACCTCGACTCTAATAATGCGAATATCGATATGAAATATAATAGATATGGGGTTCAGAATTTTTGTATTTCTCCGTAATATAATTACGAATCACATCAAAGTATTATAGTATATAAGTGCTCATCTGCAGCGACGCAAATAAATAATTTGTCGAGAGATCGGGATTTTTTTATTGTATATATGTTTATAATATATTACGAACAAATAATTTCAAGGATGACACAGTAACCCGATATTATTATCGGATTGTATATTACGGAGTTTTCAATATCTATGGTATCTGCCAAATAAAATTTTAGCAACTTCACCCATTATAGCTGTCAAACCACCAATAGCAGCGTATTTATTTACAGTTGAACGTCAATTTATTACCTTACAGATAAGCTATTGGAAGCGGTTTGTTCTAACTTAAATATATAAGCAGATATTCGCAATGAAATTCGCATGTAATAATGAAAGTCTCAATCGAATTTTCAGAAACATAATTATTTTAACAAGAAAATATTTAAATTTTCAGTTAAAATAATTTGAAAAAGGCTTATTTAATGCTTCAAAATGTTTAAATTTTGATTGAAAGGCGTATCTTTTCGACAAATTTACTGAATTGTATCATCATTGCTCTAGACATGGGGAACTTTTCATCATGTATTTTATTGTATTTATCATGATCCTAATCGAATGTGGAATAAATATCTCAATAACTTATAACTTTTCATCTCTATTCATCTAATTATTGATCATTCGCTTGACACTCCACATGAAATTTTCAGCGTTGTTTAGTAATCATATATTATTTATCGTTTTTTGCGAGTGTTACTTTGGGCTGAGAAGATGAGTTCAAATGAAATAGTTATGATACATACCGCTAGTTGCGTCCATAATAATTCAATATAAAAACAATTTTTAAATTCCAGTCTAACCACTCCGACCATTCAATATTTACGATGTTTGGTTTGAAAAATCAGTCCATCAACCAAATCAACATCCCATATAATCTTGAAAATATGAATCCTTCCGATAACAGTCTTTAGCTGGACTAATCTTCGCGGCAACAAAAAAATGTGAGCATAATTATTGAGCGTACACATTCACAACTAATAAAATACGACCAAACCAGTTCTTTCGCTATTATTTTCAACCCATGCATCCATAAACTATAATCACACAAGAGCAAAAGTAAGTAATTCACAACCCGATCTACCGTTGATCGAACCCGTGACCTAGCTTATATAAATTAAATAGAGCCTACTTGCACTCAATTAGGCTTTGGCCAAATAAAATTCGACGTAATCCAATTAGTTCGCCTTAACTGGCCTTTAAATGTATGGTTTCGAACTTTGGAGTATGGAATGTATGCTTGCTTTCCAATCTGGGCTATTATATTTTTTTCAAACACTCGAATATAATCTAGTACTAATTGGGCGATTGAATTGAATTGATAAAAATGCAATACAAAAAAGCTTCGAATGGGAATCGTTACATTAACACATCTTGTTAAGATACCATTGATGATAAATATACATCTTATAACGGATCAAATTGCATCACAAAATCAGATATTTATAATATTATACTTGTGGAAAAAATATGATTCAGTTAATGCTTACTTCTGCATTGTTGCATGCTGTCAAATTGTCAAATATCTTATTCTTTTGCCTGTCAAAAAAATAAAAGATGCCACATACGGCGCAGTCCATGATGGCGTGCGGCCCGCAGAGCTTCCGTTGGGCTAACAAACAATATTGTGCATTGTTTTTATTCGGTCATTGTTGTAACGAAGACTTTAAAATTCCAACATCCTCATTCATCTCGAAGAATAGAAATCGCTACTTGGAAGAGAGAACAAAAGGACACCCTGAGGATGACATGGCCTACTTATAACCATGAAATAAACATAAAAATGGCTTTTTTCCCCATATAATGCATCGCAAGACTGAGTGCAATAAATTAGAATGGCGGAAAATCAGGGTTGCGCTTAAATAAATGTATTAATTTATAATGCAAATATTTAATTTTAATGCATCATCATATGATGCACTAAAAAAAATTAAATCAACAATAAGACAAGACAATTAACAAGAGTAAAATAGATTTTAATAAAGCAATTCTAAGATAAAAATGTAGTGTTTTTATTTTTATGAATTTTTTACAAACTTTTTTTATGCGATTTTTGATACATTCTATCACAGTGGTTGGAAGTTATGCGCTTTTTAAAAATAATGTAACCTATCTCTCAGTTTTCTACGTGGTTCAAGTCTTTTTTATGCGATTTTTGTATATACAACTCCCCGTGGAATGTATCTATCGCATAAAAACAAACACAAGTGTTTATATAATATGTTGTAGAAGATGATGATGATGATCATTTTGCATTAACATTTCTCATAAATGAAGGATATCATCATCATGGTGCAGCCATAAGCGATCAACTACAAAACTTGGATCTCCATGTAATGTAAATGAATAGAAAAGCTTCACATCCATATCGTCATCCACATTCACATCTTCATGCGCTTGATATTAAGGCCGCATATCCCCCGAGATTTATTTCGTGAGCGTCCAATGAGTCAACTAAATGGAAAGTGTGGATAGTTTTTAAAGCACAAAAGGATTTAACGCTAACTTAATTAACCAGGAGAGCCATTTGTCTGGAATAAAATCTGAATAGCAAAAAATATTTGAATTTAGTTCTTCTATAGTGTCAGCTCAATGAAAATAAATTGAGTTTGAAGCTTTTATTGAATGAAATGGTACTGATGCTAAAAATGAAGAATACTTGGTGTCCGAGTTTCATTTTGATATTGATGTTCATATTAATATATTTTTTTAATTCTCAAATTAACTTATTTACACATTATAAAATATGCATTAATCTTTTAAAAAAATAAATTTGCATACTGCAGCCATTGTTGCAAAAAATTATTTCGCCCTTGTAATCAACAATTAATTCGGGATTCACAGCGTGTTTTTTTCATTACTTTAATGGTTATTTTGGTGTGTCCTGATTATTTTGCGCGTACTAAAGGATATTTTCGTCCTTTTTATTTGGTATTTTCTTTCGGGGGCATATTACGTTAGGACGAATTATCGCCCACTCATTGATTATCCGTCCGTCGCCTCGCTTTTATTTGCTCATCGTTTCCTGATAATATCATTAGACATCGAAAAATGAGACAGATGATGAAAAAATATGAGATTCGCGCCTAATAAAGACCGATCACCGATACACCTGACAAGAGTTCAAGTCGTACATTTTTTATCGGCGCCCCCCAAAAAACGCGGAGCCATTAAAGGATGACAGCGGGATGCCATCTATCGAAGGAAAAATTAATTTCGGAGGGCATTAATCATTACAATTTATTACGGGCAGCGATGCTACATCCTTCGTGGCTATTAAAACGGGCAAGTCGAATGGGAGAGGCAAAAAAGACTTGACAAAAATGCTAGGAGTGGTAAAAAAAGTAGAGGAATACCCCGAGCTCGGATAATAGTGTCTTCGCTCATTTACTGAGTTATGTTTTTGGTTATCGATAACTTAACGATGCTGCCGGGCCTTCGACCGGCGGACTCTTTTTTTCCTGTGAGATTTGTTATTAATTATGAAAAGGGAACCCGGTAATGGAGTCTGGGCGAAGTGAGAATCTCCCATGTTCCTTCGACACCTCCGTTCGTGTAGAAAACCCATGGACGATATGTAAATTTAATATTTTAAAATCGATTCTGGGAATATACATCTGGAAGATGCGCAAACAATAAAAATGCATCGGAATATATGTTTCAAGGCAATCTTTTAGTTATTTTGTACCCTATGTCAACCGGTTTCCGTTCTATATTTATTCTGTAATATATATCGCCTAGAAGCAACCTCCAGACATTTAAAGACAATACTGATCGATTTCAAAGGGTGAAATGTATTCCAGAACTTAACGATTGAATTTACGCCTTACAATTTAGTAAGCATGTTTCAAGTTTATGTTCAAATCCAGATTGTGGAAAAAATGTCATCATTACAAGCAATTTACCTTTAAAAACTGATCGTCTCCATCCAGAATAAGCCAAATTTCTTCACAATTATAATGTTAATATTTTTGGAACTTTAAAATCGCAAATTTTCATGACTGATATTAAAATTGTTAATTGGCATAACCAGAATCATAAATAATCATAAAATACCCAATGAATTATTTATTATGGTAGCCCATGTATTTTAAAATTGACAATTGGGAACACAACATGACATTTATAAATGATCATTAATAATCATACCATTTTTTTAAATTTTAATAATAAGAATATATAAATTTTAATTAGAATTTAAAACCAAAATTCACGTTTGACATTTGATTAATTCAAAATAATAGCAATCTAACAGTAATCATACGTCGTAAATGGCCATATAACCATAACACCATATGTTGCCTTTTGCGGCTTGGGGTCTAATCATTGAATAATTGGGCTTTTCAGTTTTTAAAGCTTTTTTTATAGTTTCATAATATTGATATCGTATTTTTAATATAATTTTATGTGATATGAATTATATTTGATTAAGTCGTGGCATAGTAATCGATTCTATGATAACACAGGTCATCATAAAACAATGCCAAATCTTCGAATTTATATCCAAGCCATGTAATAACTCGAAATATGTAGACGATCATTATTTCTCTACCACACCAAACGTGTTGACACATTTCTTAAAATGCCGATTGTTTCAAAATTTTTCCCCAGAGATCTCGGCTCGAAAACGTCCACGCTACCTCCAAACAATAGGTAATCTCTCTACAATAGAAGTACAATTAATTACAAATTCTGGGATAAATCTAAGCTCATTGTCGAGGATAAATTATGTCCGCGTGGAAAGAGAGCCGCAAAATATGCATTAGTCAGCGATGCTGCATTGTTAAGGCCTTAACAAGATAATCGCCATCTTGGATAATATTATTCCACCCGTTAATGTGAGCGAGTTACTTAAAATTCATAGGCTTACGCGCACACTTTACATACTGTTTGTTCATGATAATTCATACTTGTACGGGAATACGATTATACGGATATCCTTGTACGAATCGACGGGGAATCCTCTTAAAATAAGATTTTTTAAAGTCTCAAAATAGAGGCCAAATCCCCGTGTTCGGAGCGCTGCGGCTTGTAACAAATAATGAGGTTCATGTATGGT
This sequence comes from Stenopsyche tienmushanensis, assembly GCA_008973525.1. Taxonomy (NCBI): domain Eukaryota; kingdom Metazoa; phylum Arthropoda; class Insecta; order Trichoptera; family Stenopsychidae; genus Stenopsyche; species Stenopsyche tienmushanensis. Next base: position 206,030 of record WACJ01000146.1, read on the forward strand.
AAGCCGTTCGTGTAAAAAATAAGGGTTGTACTTAAGTAGAACGGTAACAGCCTACCAATCAACCCTTTACCTGAATTTTAAGGATTTAATTCGAGACGCACAAAAAAAGCTTTGTAGTGTAGTAGACCATTCTGTCACACAAAAGCTTAACCACGCGCCTGTAACGAACGTCAGCTTTAAATGTGTATAACGGTACATCTTTGCCATTTTTTTTACAACTTTCCCACACTTTTGTGATCTTCAGTCCTTCAGTTCATCTATTTAATGTAAAGATTACGATTTTGTATGCAATTTTAATTTAAAATGTATGATCTTAATCATCGAAAAAATATCCTTCTTCTTAAGATGCCATATCTGATGCCATTTGAAGCACAGTGGCATCAAAAATGTCCCATCTTTTTTCAGCTTTTGTTACATGATGTGATGTAATTTATACCAATTCGAAAAATTAAAACCATTTGAAGTACAGAGGTTTATATTATCTCCCACTGACTCCAACGGCTTACAATATTTTTTCAAAATATACAGTAAGCCTTCTTTTTTAAATTTTTTCTGTGAATCAATTTTTTTGTTTCAAATCTCGTGCCTCAAAGGGTTAAAGAACGAAAGTTTAATCTAAATGATACCCTTCTGTGAATAGAAAGAAAAAACAACTTTATATGGATAAGGTTACTTTAACATAGATTCTTATGTAAGATAAGATCTACGAAAGGGTGGTGATATTATCTTTGTTAGTAATTATTGTTAATAATATTTAAATTATTGTTATAAACCAATCACTCATATGCCACCCTTTCTAACTTTATTAACCCTTTACATCGTAATTCTAGCATATCACTCGGATGTTACCTCTAATTGAAAATTTAAGTCTATTGGTGATTACGGGTAATCAATTTATACCAGCACAACGCTTTGAGAAATGCATGTTTTCTTGAAGTTTTCTGTTAAAATCACACAATAAATCAAATCAAAATATGATACAATTGCTAAGATATATAGAAAAAATATAGTCAAACTGCTAATTACGTGGTGGAAATATTGTATCAGTCGATAAGCCTAAAATGGTTTTAGATTATACAACAAATATAAATCATGTAGATTGTGCGGATCAATTGGCTTCAACGTATTGTTTTCTGCGAAAGTCATTGAAATGGTGGAGAAAGTTATTTTTTGGGAGCTGAAAATGTGTATTAGCAACTCTTACATAATTTACTGCATCTCAGAAGAAAGAAAAAAAAAACTACTTATAATTGTCAAAGTTCAAAAATCAGCCTGTAATGCATATTGGGGAGGGCTTAAAAGTTTATCATAACTGTACAAAATTATAAGAAATAAATATTGTTTTTGTGGCAAAGTGGCGCCAAGTAGTTGGTAGGTAACGTCCGGGATGGTTCGGAGTGCAAAGGGTTAATCGTCTCAGAATTTACTTTTCTAATAAAAAGGTCTAAAAATGGATCAAGACGATCGGTCGTATATATCCAGTTTTCTTTTTGAAGTCATTCTGAATCACTTTTATAATTCTCTGTTAAATTTTAAGATTTTTGCCATCAAGTGTAACTTTCTATTAAAAAAAAGTTTGATAAAAAAACTTATTTATCAATCAATTCAAAACTGACTTCTATAGGTGCTATAGAGCAAATTGGTTGGTCAGAAAAAGAGAGAAAATCATTTCTATTCTTTCCGTCTTTATCGCACACAAACATACACAGAGACGTTACGCGCATGCGCCGTGTATATGTAGCATAAAACAATCAGTAGCATTTTTATATATATTACACAAACACATCTTAATTTTTTAGCAAACAATATATTTTTTAAGAATTTTCCGATACAGAGGGATGTCAAAATTTCATAGTTTTCCTTTACTTTTAATACTTGCAACAAAAGTTACAGTGTTGTCATCAGATTTAAATATATATGTCAGGCGCCGTATATAGATATAACTTAACACGTATCTTTATTATCGTATTCGCATGAACAATGATAATGTAAAAGAATTCAACAGATTCCATGAGCAAGCCATTGTTAAGCCTAATACCTTTGAATGTAGGCTCCAAACGAACATTTGATAAATTAAACATGCTACATAAATAGAAAACGTATTCCAGCAGATTCTTATGTGTCTTCTTGTAATTATACAGAATCCAAGCGTATTGCCAATATGTTAAACGTTGTACGATGTTTTCCCAGAATAAACCCATATCGATTTGTTTGTTAGTCCCAAGAAATACCGAAGCTGTCGCTGAAATACCGCATCAGTCGGTTGTTAAATTTATTTCGGGATCGAAGTTTTCCTATGCGTGTTGGCTGTGTTGACACATGTCTCGGTTTTTGTTGCCTTTGTCCTCAATAATTACCCAATTAAAGAGACACTAGCGTTCGCAACGTGGATTTCGATGGTTCTTTTCACAGCAAGGGCAAGAGTGGTCTTCCGAGAAGCACTTAATTGTGAGGAGATTCGTGCACGCTTATATGACTTGGAATAACAATGGAGATCGACTTCTAAAAAAAAGTGCATTTCAATGTATTTCGTGCTAAATAAACTGTTAGTCGGGCTAAATGGATGCACAGTTATCTTCAATCACGCAATGACACGACCGATGAGAACGGTGCTGGGCTCCGTTGTTCTTTGATCCATTTAAATATTAACGCGAAGGCTTCAACGGCGACGTTAACATGGAAAGTTGCGATTTATCGCGGATGCTGCATGCCCGATCTGGAATTTTATGCGATCTTAAATTTAGAATGGGCAATGGGTTGTGTTACTTTGAATCTCCTACTGTCCCCGGCTGCATGTCTTAAGGATTTTATTGCTATTTTGAATAAAGTTTAAAGCCACTATGTATGTATATTGGAGCGATCGTTTCGGTTCCGAACCGCAAGGATAAAAGTTTCCGTTCGAATGGCGCATTTCATTCGTTATGAAATTCTGAAACTTTGTCTACTTCAGAGAGCACAATTAAAACTATATGAATAAAGCAGATATCCTCAGTCTTTCAATTTTGAAAGCTTTTAAAAGCATCGATTAAAAGTTTTGCAAAGAAAATGCACAACATTTCCAGGAATATCATAACTATAAAAGACTCATTAGTTATTGCAAAGTGTATACAATTTTCATTGAAATATTACAATTATACAGGATGTTTTGCATACGGTGCGACAAAAATTTTTTGGAGAGTAAGGGGGTATTTTGCTCCGTTTCACACATAGACCCTAAGTCCTAAGCGTCCTATTTTTTATTTAAATAAATTATTATTGTATGCAATTGGTTTGAAAAAAAGTACTTCTGAGCTCTAAAGTCATAAAAAACTTGCAAAGAAATGAGAAATTTTAATTTCTAAATTTTCTAAACGAAAAACTAACAACTATTTTGCACTTAGTTTAGTTTTAAAAAGTTTTTTAGTTTATATCCTTTCAAATTTCTTTGTTTACACGTCCCCTAGTAAAGAAATCTAGTGGTGTCAGATCTGGAGACGTGACCTATGTGTGAAACGTAGCAAAAGACCTCCTTAATCCCCACTCTGTCCACTTCTTTGTTGACAAGATAAAGAAATCATTCTATTTGGCATAATGTTGTAACCGGAGATGAGAAGTGGATATTTTGTAACAATGCAATGCAAAAAACAATGCCTTTTCATGATTGAAATATCGATTTCCATTCCTAAATCAAGATTAAGTCCTCGATAGGTCTTTCTCTGCATCTGGTAGGATATTTGCTGCAAAAATTCATACGATTGATTTAAATATTTATCATCAAAAACTGAATAAATTGAATCAGAAGCTGATAGAACAATAACGTCTATGATCAATTAATCCTGGTTTTCTTGATGTTAATAAATGTAAAACTGTGATTCGCCTGCCAACAAAATATTAAACTGCCTTTAAAGTGTTAATCCTTTAAAACGAGTTATCTGTGAACAACATTCTAAATAAACATGTGAGTAAAATAATGTTTAATGTGTTTTTTATGTATAAATTGGAGTTGATGAAATACACAGATCTGTGCGTGCGGTATTTATATGGTTAATTATAATGAACAGTGTGAAGAAACGTATTGCAATCGAGTTTCTGCTCATTTAGATTGCATAGCTTTATCATAAATAATTTGAAATAGTGTAAGGTTGTATTAAAAATATTTTTGACTTTTGGAAAGCTTTGTCTCTTCGAGTGAACGTTCATAATTCTTCATCAGCAGACAAACCGGTACGAATTTCTTATTCCGGTGACCGGCTGTTTCGCTATAGCGGCTACGTGAATCATCCCCGGGAAACCGGGAAAGTTCTCCCGGAATCCAGGATAATAGCACTATTACTTATGCTGGAGGTCTAATATGTCTAGAGCATATCATTAAATATTCCTTTATCCGAGCTCTGGGTTTTCGCTTTATGCACGGAGCTGCGCCATAAACTTAATGCCCGAAGATAAGAATGTGTGATGATGGCCATAATCTAATTAGGATTTGATGCAAATTTCAGATGAGATATTCCGCAGACGCGACTATTTGATCTCGGTTGAAAATTTGTCAGGGCAATTTATGGGAAGCTGGTAAATACGGCGGCTCTTATCGTCTTTAGTGCAGGCGTCGAAGAAATTTAGCATGGATGCTTAAATTGAAGACACACGAGAGGCGAAAAGCACATGTTACGCAAGAGATCAATAAACGGATCACAAGAAGAACAATGTTCGGATGCGGAGAGCTAATGTGGCATATTTATGGCAGCGTTTTATGGTTTGGACGAAAAAAATCGTCTATACAAAAAGAGATTTTAAACAAGGCCCAGATCTGATTAGTCAATCAATCACAAGTGCACCGGCCGCAGAGTTACTCATTAAGTCCCTCTTCCTCTTCGGCAGATTTCTCTCTTGCACCTTCGAACCGGGACATGCTTCTGTCTCTTTTTATCTTATGTACTTTAACACAAAGCCTTCCGATGTCGCTAGCATCACAAATCAGGCCTATTCAACTCCGGTACGCCGGGTAGAAAGTGGTCTCTATTGTTATCCAATTGGAAATGTTAACGTGCTCTCTGTGAATAAGTTAGCAGGTGAAAGAGAGTCGGGGCGGAATTAACCCACGACCGCTAACCGCCGTTTCCAACTGTAAGAATCGAAAGTTGTTATGCAATTATCCCATAATACCGCAGCTTCACAATATGATTCCGATAAATCGGATCAACATAGGAAGAAAACAGGCAATTAAAAACATAGACATTCCATCGAGATTGTGGCTTATATCATATATCCCGCAATAAACCCAAGGCAATTTACCTTCTCAAGCTTCATCAATTGCCGTTATTATTTATAAAACCAATGCAATCAATTGGCGTCCATGTGGATATGAAAGCTTAAATCGTGTGGAAATTGGAATTCAAAAACACACCAATCATAATTTTATAACGACTTTCTACGGTGGAAAAACTCATAACAGATTCAATAAGCGACGAATGGGATATTCACCCCCAAAAATATACGATGAGAAATTACAATAAAACATAAATTTAAAATAATATCTAATCTTGTATGACTTATTTGATCGACTAGATTATTTACCATAGAAATCCATATAAAATAATTGCAGTCATATTTAACCAAATACACTAAAACCTCTTTTTGTGCGATTTCGAAGTTATGCGGTTTTTAAGCAATTTTTTATTTCATAAAGGAAATAAATCATCAAAACTAACCGAAATTTGGAAAAAAAATATAATTTGGGACTGTGTGAATCATATTGCATCTGCTATCGCTGAATTACGACCACGCCCTTAGTACATAATGACATATTTTAACGCATTTTAATTAATTTTAATTAATTATTTAACAGCAATGACGCAAGACGTCTTTTAAATGTTACCAAAAATGTTCATTTTTTTAAAAACTTTTTTTATGCGATTTTGGATATATTTTATATAGCTGTTTCAAAGTTATGCGATTTTTAAAATTCATGAAAGGCATGTTCACTTTTTCTATATAAGTCATAACTTTTTTTGTGCGATTTTCCACGGACAAGAATAATCCACATGTTTACTGTCGCTTTGCTTTTTTACTCGCAGACAGTTCGAGCGGCATCTTAATAACCATCTAATTAAATATTATACCATATCTCATCAAAATTTGAGGGTCGTCTTGATTTAGAGGCATCTTGTATTTTTTATCGCACAATTAAAAATGTCTAAACCAAAATAGACATCTGTTTATCGTTAGAATTGGTCCATAAATTTTATTTACGGACCAATCGTGCTCAAATCCTGATCAAAGAAAATCAGGATAGAATGTCAAATATGTTCTTCGTTGGTTTCGGACTACGTCATGGTTACTCTGAGCTATGAAATAAAATGTATGAATCAAAAAAAATTAATAAGCAAATCATACAACAAGATATTTTTCACAGATCGAACTCAAATAAAATGTTTTTCTGATAAACTTTTAAATGTCTTGGTCTATAACTTTTTTGGGATTTGGAAACATTTTTTTAATAATTCCAAGAATTTATGAAATCTCCTGATAGTAGATAAAATACGTGGTCCAGTATATGTATCATCCGATAATAATATGGCATATTTTTTGAATTATCGATCATTTTTTTAATAGTTATTAATTAGATTTTCAATAGACTATTTAAATTAGACAGTTGTGAATTTCTTGCAGAATATTGTTTTTAATTAAGTCGCGAGTTGATGATTTATTTGTGGATACGTAAATCTAAGGAAGTATAAGCTTTAAAACTCATTCAAAATTTGTTTTTTTTACCAGAATTTTAATGGGCGAAAATGATCCATTTTTGGATTAGTTTTTATGTAAAAATATATAGATATTTCAATATTTTGATCGCTAAACATAATAATATTAAATGTATATATTTAGGGTATATTTTAAAGACACTAAATCTAAATTGTCGTATCAAATTAAAATAGGGGAGGGAATATTTGGAGCCTGGCGTCGTAAAACTCAGCGATAATAAAACATTGAATTTAACGAGCAATAAATGAATTAGTTCATGTTTTTTCCGATTTTTACGTTAATTTCAGGTCCTTTCGATTTTATTGCCCGACGCACTTCTTACGCCTTTATCGCCATTGTAGGGCTATAAAATATTTTATCTGGATTTCGCTCGAGATGCTCGATAATCTTGGATACGGTTTTTAAGGCGGGCTTTCTTTTAAATTAAATATTTATTGTGTTGTAATTGGTCCGGAACGTATTATGATGGATGGTTCTAGCCGCGTTCCCTCCCGTATTTATGGCAAAAATTCTAATCAGAGAATGACGGCTGTCAGGCTGATTGACACATGGAAACGCTCACGGCGCTTAACCGGTTAAAAGCTCATTGTAGGTCTTCCATTGATCGCTACAGCTGAACATAAAGCGCGCACAATGTAGATCGCGGTTCGTTAGTTCGTTACCCCAGTCACCCAGGACCGTTGTGATAATTCACGGCGCCCGCGGGCCCCAATTCGACAGCCCTGTTATAAATGATGATGAGGATGACGACTTCGATTTGGATGATCAGACAAAACCACCGGTAAGATTGATCGACATTCTTCCCAACAAAAGCCCCTGCAACGCTTAATATTTTTATTCATCTCTTGCGCAACGACATTGTTAAGAGTCACAATTACATTACGGTGATGCCATAATTCATTTCTGTGGCGTAAATATTTTTATACGCAAGAACGATGTGTTGTACGCAAAGATCATCACGCTTTTTGCGTCACGTTCCTTCGGCGGGCGGGAAAAAAATCAATCGACAACGGGAAATGTGTGTGTATTCAATGGGAATCGTGTTCAATGGCGATTAGGTTTTTATGAGATTTGCAAACATGGTATGGAATTAACGGAATTGAAATCGAGATCATCACATCGCGCTTGACAAGTATCGTGGCTCCATTATGAAATTGGGTTTCATAACAATATATCGGAGTGGTGCTAATTTGGTCGTTCGAAGAAGACTCATTTATATCAGCCGTTTTTATTCTCAAGGATTATCCATCTTACGAGTATGACGGATACTTGCATTAAAGTAATGATAGATAAATCTGTCACAGGAAAAAAACTATTATTAATGATGGAAGTAGCTGGAAAGTGGCTGCCATTCAACGCACATGAGATAAATATTTTATATATTAAATCAGGTTAACCCTAATAATAAAAATACAGAAACTAGCCCTACGTACCAACATTCGTTCAATGTGTGTCAGTCTGTTCATAATTTATTTTTACACCATTTGACTAATCTAAACCAAATTTATAATGGTCATTTGAATACGATTTATTTTTATGTAAAAGACTTAATTATTCGCCTTAAAATTCCTTTTTTCGGAATGTAAGAAATCAGCTAAATTTGAATTGAGACGATCAATGAAAAAAATTACAATAAGAAAACGGAAACTAGTTCACTTTATCAACATTCGTTAAATGTATGTCTGTCTGTTCATAACTGAATCTAGCAACTTATTTATAGATTTATATTTATCATACTTGACAAGTTGCCATATTTATTATTGTGCATATAAGATATTTTCAATAATAGATTTTTTTATAGGGTGGCTTCCCAATACATTATACATATGATTAAATTAACATAACATTATTTAGTTAGTTTATTTAGTATTATTAATAACAAATTTATATTATTGTTGCAAATTTGTCATTCATGGAATCAAAAAATGTATTTTTTAAATAAATCTTAATCCTTATTGGTCGTAAGTCGAGCTCAATCCCTTTTTAATTTAGCATCAGCAACGAATCAGTTAACATCTCCAGTGATATCTCTCTGCTTTTTGTACCTAATATTTAATATATTGAGTCCAGAAACTAATATAGAAAAAAATACAAATTTCAATAGTGATGATTTTGGCAGTGAATATTTTGAAAACTATTCTCAAAGTGATTTTGAGTCTAGTGATGAGACTAGCAGTGGCATCTTACTACAACCCAATAAAAGAAAGATTATACCTATAAAATCATTGGATAGAAATCGAGAGTGGCAATGATGATATTCTCCCAAATTAGATTCCTTTTACAAATACCAATCGCAAATATTTTGGAAATATTCTGGATTCTATAAATTATCTCAAACAATCTATGAATGACGAATTCATGAATGAAATTATAACTCAAACAAGCTCAAACAAAATCACGTATTTAAAGCTAGCGACCGATAAGGGTTAAGATGTGCAAACTTATACAAAAGTCCTCCATAGACAAGCGTGACCAAATGGTAACAAAGTCATCGTCATGAACATAAAGAGGTAAAACACAGAGTTGTGTCCGAATTCCAGTTACTCATAAAGAGCATTCTTACACGTTAAACTCGGAGAGAGGCAGAGATGGAGAGTGTATTGCACGTTGAGTTTAAAGAGAAAAAGAGACGGAGAGATCTTGCAGGTCGGAGATTGTGAATGGGAGACAGAGATGGAGAGAGTATGTTGCGTACATCGTACGATTGTATAGATCGTTAACCCAAATTTATCGACTAATAATGAAATGTGAATGATATAATGAATCGATTTCAAATGTATTGTTTATGTTTACTTGAAGAAATGACCGAATACTGTGTGCTATCGACAGTGTTTATTTTTTTTATGTACAAGCTTCATACACGCTGCGACGGTCCTAACAGATATGTTAATTTATACGGATGATAAGTGGCGGATGTACAAATATAGCACCTAAGATTATGATGATTTAAAATTAACTCACTACTCAAAGCGTTAAGCATAATTTCGTCTATTTCCATTAATCTTAAATTATAATTTTACAAGCTGTTTTAAATTTAAGTTGATATCAGCAGCATGAGTTATGCATTTTAAATGGTAAATTATCATCTAATATTCCACATTTTTAATATAAACGCGTGTGACCATACGGTCACGCTGCTTTTTTAAATGTTGGAATGATGAAATTATTATTTAAATATATCCAATTTCATTTATAAAAACAAAATCAGTATGTATTGATATCAGGCATTTTATTAAAAATATAAAATTAAATAATCTCTGAAATATTGTAGTGGGTTGTATTGAATGGATAGTGATATAGTTATTTTATATTGAATTAAAATGATGGATGTTATTATTGTAGGATGAATCCAAGGGCGTAACTATTTGTTGGAATAACATTAGCCTCATAAAATTTTGTTTAAATATGCAAAAGATAGAAGGATAATAACTGAAAAGCTGAAAGTGAAAAACGGCCTGCGGTTAAATAAAGCCTTTTGGCAATGTGCGAAGAATGGGATGATCAAAGTTTTCCACTGCCAAAAAATTGTCGCGGCACCCACACCCTGGGCGCCCATTTTTACACCGAAGGCATTTTATGTGCTTTCCAACAGTATATTTTTCCAAAATGACCCAAGTAAAAAAACCCTTCCGAAAGGGATTATGCGACCCTTTCTCAGGTATGAGCAACTCCTGGAAATCTTGGGTATGCTTTTGTCATTTATCAAATTATTTCTCATTGGGTGAATCTATTGTGCCCCAATTTTTTACTCCCACGATTTTTAGCATTCAACATCCAAAGTTTTATTTGTCGCGCGTCGGGAAGACGGAGAGCGGGGAGAAAATATGAGGAAAAAAAGTTTCGACTGCGTATTACATTGCTGTTGTGATTTTATTACGACGATCCTTTATTGTGTGTTTTGCAGAATCTGCGGAGAGGATGAATTATGGGGGGCCGCGATGCAAGAAAAAATGTTGGCTCCCAAAGAAAAATAACAAACATAAATATCGCTGTCGAATGTAGAATCAATATTCAATTTCGGCGCCGAAATCCCAAGTATTAGAGTCAGCCGCTAAACAACCGAGGAGAATCGTGATTCTTAATCAGGCTTGGCGATTATTTATCGTCATCACTTAGGAGTATATTAATAATCGCTTGGAATGAGCAAAAATGCGCGACGACGAGCCTCGGGTCCGAATCCAATTTCGTTTTCTATTCCTGTTTTTTTTTCCTGAAATTATTACGAACATTCCAACGAGATCCCATTAACCCGTTTCTGGCAAGGACTCGAAGGAATATCCGAATTGGTACCTTACTTTATTCTAATCACACTCCCCAATTCCCTCAATTGTAACGCTGTGAACGTACCATACATACAAGATAGCTAATAAATAAACGAGTTGATCCTTTATTTATATTTAGATCCTTTTATTTTTTAAATTTGTTCATCACATTATTAAAATAAAATTTGTATATAAAACAATATCCACAACATTATTAATGTACGAATAAATACCATTTTCATCTATTGAATCCCATAATCTACATAGCATAGAATTTTAGCAATTATTTAAATTATGATCAAAGAAATCAAACGAAGAATAAAACACAAATGCCATATTTTTAGATGAAGATGCTCAAAACGATGATGAATGGTAGCGAGTTAAAGAACATGTCGGGCAAGAAGCTTGTTATTTTGGCATGCAAAAAATAACGCCAAGTTGTGAATAATTTCCGCATATAAATTAAATGAATTCATTAGGAAGAGGTGTTTTATTTTTTTAATTTTAAATGATATTAATTTATGGAAATCTTATTCTTGTTATGATGCCATATTCGTCATCAGAAGTAAATGATTGTATTGTTCTGGAAATCTATTCAATGTTTTCCAAAACTTCATCATCAAAAAGAAAAATGTGTAAGACTTCTTAGGAAAAGTTGATTTTATGCATTCCTATTTTTGTTGTTAAGACAAATTGTAAGCTATAACATGAAGCTGTGTTTGTGTAATATATAATAAAATAGGGCGCATTACTCACCCAGGACTTGCTTCATGATACGTCTAGATGCACACGCAATAAAGGCGGCATCTCGCATGCAGAGATTACAAACAATTCTCAATATCTCTCCGACCAACTGCTGGCTAAGGTTTCATTTTTCGTAACGTTCTGGCCAATTTGTCTTTCCGCGCCTATAGAAATTCAATTCTTGTCCATATTCTTCTACTTCAAATTTGTTATTCAATTATCGATTAACCTGTATGGTAGGATGATCGCGTATTTGCGAGCGAATTCCAGTGATTCAGAAAGAGTGCTCTTGTACGTTGAGCTCAGAAAGAGACAGAAATGCATTAAATTTAGCGCAGTTCGGTAGCTTTGCATGACAGACAGAGACTGAGAGATTCCTGCGTACATCGCACGATTGTTAACCCAAATTCACCGATTTGAAAGTCCAGTTTTCAGGCCAAAATTTTAACCTTCGAAAACTTTTCCAAAAAAAAAATCCAAAAAATAGAATGTTTGCACTCGCTAAAAAATGGAATTCTTAAAATGAGTGAAAGCATATCAACCCACTAAAAAAGTAAAACACAGAGTTGTATCCGAATTGCAGTGATTCAGAAAGAGCATTCTTATGTTGAGCTAGGAGACAGACAGAGACGGATAGTGTCTTGCACGTTAAGTTTGGAGAAAAACAGAGACGGAAAGATTATCTTACTGGTCGGAGATTGTGAATGGGAGACAGAGATGGAGAGAGTATGTTGCGTACATTGTACGATTTTATAGATCGTTAACCCAAATTCATCGACTAATAATGATATGTAAATGATATAATTAATCTATTTCATAAGTATTGTTTATATTTACTTGAAGAAATTACCGAATATTTTGTGCTATTGACAGTGTTTATTTATTTAACTCATTCGTCACTGCGTCTGCCAAATATACGCGTCTCCGAAGTCCGAGTCTCCGAAAAGCGAATCCAGCGTCTCATTATTACGTATTTCTATAACGACTTGCAAATGTTTACTTTACAAACGAATTTCTATAATGTCTTAATCGAAATTTGCATTCTTACCCTTGTCTATTTGCACTTACTTATCTTCACTTTGTTTTTCTAATATGATTAATGACAGAGTCAAGCTTGTCGATCTAAGCTAAAATAATACTTGAAAGAAGATGCGCCAAATGTCATAATATCGAATTCGTATTCCTTCTGTTTACGCTCCGACTATCGAAACAACACCGATTCACGTTGGGCGACGAGAGTGTTAAATTATACACATAATAAGTAGCGGACAAGCAAATATAGCATCTAAGACTATGAAGATTTTAAATAAGCTCATTAAACAAAGGCTTAACGGTGATTGCATTAGGTTTTATATTTACTTATTCAGATCCAAGAAATCAGTGTAAGCTTACATCCAAATATTTGAAACTGGAAATATTAAGACTTTCGATCTTCCTAAATGTGTAAATTAAACAATTTGATACTTTTATAATAGCAATCAAGGATTTGCTATAACAAGAATTGATCAAGTTCCAACTGCTGAATATATCATAAATTTTAAACAGTAAATTGAAGATCAGATAATGTGTCACCAAAATAGGGATGAAAGTCTAAGGATGTCTTGATGTATGCAATCATTAGGCACATAATATGACTGCAATTTAAGAAACATAAGGCAGTATATTTATCATTCGCCCCAAATGGAACAAGCTCAAAGTTACGTCGCTTTAGTCAGCATAAAAGGCTTCGTCAAAGCACATTAGCCACCATGAAGTGATGGAATGACGCCACGTGGATTTCCCGGAGAGCTTTCCGCCTCTGGCAGTCCTAGAAGGATATCGCCCGAAGGCGAGGGGAGGCCCTGGAATTGAACATCGCGAAATGCACACAACAAAGGGGATGCAAAATAAAAGCTTGTTTTGTATCAAGTATATCACATTTTATATGGCGGCATCCCCGAAACGGGTGGTCACACCCGCCTGGGCGCACTACGCGCCAACGACCGGCGACTTGTGGTCCTCCGCATAAAACACGGCGCCCTAGCCGGAACAATACTTGAAATATATTAAGAGCCTACATTTATAAGTACAGTCACGCCATATCGTGGATGTAAGAAAAGGGAATGTTACGGTGAAAAAGGAGTGAATAAAAAGTAACGACACCCGAACCGTACACTTAGCATTGAATTTCATTTCGGCGTGTACCGGGATGACGGGCAGATTTGACTCGGCTACGATATTGAAATTGTAGGCCAAAGTCGTGAATTTGGCGGACAAAAAACATATCGGGAAGTATCATTGGGCCGTTACGATCTGCCAAAAAAGAAGGAAATCCTCTTTGAGAGATGTTCATTGTACATTTGCCTAATTCGGGCAAAAATGGCCGAGAAGAAATGAAGCACATTTGGCCGTATTACGCTCAACCACACAATTTTTACACCAAGCATTTTTATACAACCAACCCTAAAAGGGAAAACATATTTTGTATATACCGCAATCCAAATACTTTCAGCATAACATTTTTAGTCCAATAAAATGGAAATTTATGCATTATTATATTATGAATTTTCTCCATTAATAAGGCGAAAATACTTTAGATCCATGAATCAGATACGGATTCGCAAATGAAAATAGTTTTATCTTCGATGAAATTTTGCCGACGTACTGGAAACTTAATGCCCCTATTTAAGGGAAGTTCTTGATTGTTTTCACACTCAGCAATACAAAATAATTGTACCCTTAATTAAAACAATAAAGAAATTTAATTTCCATCTTAAATATGTACTGACCTAAATTATTTTTCAATTCATTCCCGTGAAATTATGTACATATATTAAAATATGATTGCGTAATGGATTTGATATCAAGCCAAGTAATTTATAAGCCCACAATTTTTAATATAAACAACAAAATATTTCATATGAAATATTCGCACGATATAAAATATTTTTCAACATATTACCCCAAATAAATTATAACTTCCATAATAATGATCTACCAAAACTTCAAATGAAATAAATATGGACTTTAAATTGTAATTATGTAAAATTTGCTTAACCGCTTAAGCTATAATATCGTACAATATGCGTTTAACGAATTGAAATCAAAATTTAAAAAAGCTTCATCGTTAAGATTATCAACGTGTGCAAAACACATGGAAAAGTTAGCTCAAAGGAATATTGTAGTTAAATAATTTTTCAGCGAATGTCGTGATATTATCTGATAGCATGGAAGTTGATGAGGGCTCATTTGAATATGTTTCACACGAGTTCACTTGTTATGACACTGCTAAGGATGTTGGTAATCACGCCATTAATCAGTCGTCCGCTAATACGTCAGTGACAAGATGACGTCCCTCATACAATGCTGGAGATATAAAATAAAGGGATAAAAAAAATATTGGCGCAATTCCTAGCAAGTCGATTTGGCGAAAAAAAGCGTTTCGAAATGTATTTACGGGCATCAAGATTTGGAAATTGCGTACAATGCAATTAAGAGGGTAATTAGATTGTAACTTGTACAAGGAAGAAGTTTCGACTTTATATCGCAAAGGCAGTTAAATGAATTTAGTTTTAGCCCCAAAGGCACTAATTGCAGGAGCTTTTAAGCTCCCTGCGATATCTGAGAGCAAATAGCACCACAATAAAAAATAATTATTTTATATAAATTCTATTTTTAAATGCTTTTATATTTAAGTTAGATTGAAAATTAGTTTATGTTTTGCTAATCGTGATGATGGAATCATTTTAAACCTTGATGCTATATTAACGTTCATATTTCATAAGCAACAAGTCTGAATGTCTGGAATATGATATATTAATTATTGTTGTATATTAATCACTCAAAGGTGGCCCTGCCCAACTTTGTCAATCAATTGCTATGAAATATTATTTTTTCCTACATACTGAATTTAAATCGGAACTTTTACAATACTAGTCTATTTTGCTAATATTTTTTCAATGTATGTCTATCTGTCTACAGCTTAATTTCAAAGACTTTTTCTTATCTAAATCAAATTTACAGAGCTAGAATGGATTATTAATAACATGTTATAATATGTATTAAAAGTATTTGCCCAGAATCCCTCGATACGTTCGACCTGGTGATCTGCAGGGTGAACGTTCACAAATAATACTCGGAGGTCATACTATCTTCAATATTAAGCACATGAGGTGAATATATGATATTTATGATAAATGAATATAGATGAGACCCATGTCTTGCATGTGGCTGCAATATAATGGTATAATTAGCCTGTATGATAGGATGATCGCGTATTTGCGATCGAATTCCAGTGATTCAGAAAGAGCGCTCTTGTACGTTGAGCTCGGAGGGAGACAGAGACGAAAAGCTTCCTGCGTACATCGTACGATTGTATAGATCGTGTATTTAATGCGTATTGTTTATGTTTACTTAAAGAAATGACCGAATATTGTGTGATATCGACAGTGTTTATTTATTTATGTACAAGCTTCATACACATTGCGACGCCCCTGATAGATAAGTGGATATGTACGATAATAAGTGGCGGACAAGCATATATAGTATCTAAGATTTTGATGATTTTAAATCAACTCACTACTCAAAAGGTTAAGGCAATATTGTTAGAAAAATGGGTAAACCGAAAAAATTATATTTTTTAAAACTCACAGTTATTAATACTTTCATTCTTCCAAATTGTTTTATTCCAAAATCATCAATAATACTCTTATTTACAAAGGATAATTTTATTCTTGCGATGTTAAAGAGAAGTTCTTCAACTTGCTCCGATATTCCCATTGTACGAATATGTCCCTAACGTACGAAAATTAATATGTAAGCATTCCTGTAAAGTGGATGCTAAAAAGACTTGATATGCTATAAAATAAAATGCTAAAAATATCATCCGGAAATAGTTCAGTATATATTTATAATGAAAGTTAATTTTCATTGTTGTTTTAATTAAAGTTGGAATTATTTTGCATGGCTGATTATGCAAACAATCAAGAACTTCCCTTAAATAGAGGCTTAAAGTTTTCTGTACGACGACAAAATTTAATTGAAGATAGAACTATTTTCGTTTTGGAATCGGAATCTGAATTATGGATCTGAAATATTTTCATTTTATAGAGGCAAATTATAAAATCTCCGACGCAATTTCCTCTTAAACTTCAACATTGAATGTAGGCATTTCAATTTTAAAAGAGTGCCTCCCCGAATGGGTCCAACTAAATTGGTGTGCATATTTATGCACATCGTGTCTGACCGAATTAGCTCATCCAGGCTAAAAATATACGTGTATATTTACCCTTCCTGCAAAATCGGTGGGGTGTGATTAAGCATGTCCTGATAAGGATATACGCCCTGCATATAGGTTGTTCGTAAGTGAGAAAAGTTTTCCTGGAAACATCGTTAGCACACATTCAGCCAGCTGCGTTATCTCCTACAACTTAGGTGAGGTATCTCGTTTAATGAGCAAAGTATACAAACTCCGCATCTTAGCAAGAAACGTGTAAGAGTTGCCATCCGACAACGGGCGATATTTTCTAAAACCTTCCGAATTTTGTTATTCGATATTTCCGTCAATCGAAGTTCGAAAGACGCTATCTGGCTGCTTGTTCAACGTGGATGTAAATTCAATTAAGAACACATTTAGGATATTGAAACGGTAATATCCGTCCTATATCAATAAACCATTAACGCGATCATCAACTATATACAGGGCGGCTTTGGCGAAAATCAAAATAAATTCGCCGACATGGCAAAGACGTGAAAGTCAATGAGCTTTTTAAAAACTTGTTCATCACAAAGAAAAACTTTCCACGGGAGCTTCGTACATAGAGTACTTTATCACATTTATTACAATTACAAATCAAGGCCTAAAAAATGTATTTTATTATAGTAAAACACTACTAGACAACTAATCAGGATGCTTGTTGTCAATAAGATAATTTATCGTCTTACACAAAGAGCTTTTCACTCGGGATCGTACATCACCTGTTTCCAAGAAGGTTATTCTTTTATAGAAGAAACATTCCCTGACCGTCAGTACCTCCTAAGGTGATCTCATATGAGTTATTTATAAGGGACTTTTTATATGTCAACGTATACGTCAATTTACGAAGAAGTAAATTTTTATAGTATAAATCAATGTACCCACATATTTTAATTTCATTTTTAAAATGTTCAACAATCCAATTTAGATGCATTCAATTCATACGTACTGTTAATTTAATATTGCATTTTAAAAACAATTTTTTTAGTGTCTCTCAAGTGCGATATTCGGATCTATCCCACGTTGCTTAAAATACAAAGTTCCAAGACTTTTTGCAGATTTATAAGAATTGTGTTTTATTGGCAAATACCAATTGATCACACGTTTAGCGTCAAAGTAGATGGAAAATTGGGGAATAATTTAAAAATATGGTCCTTATACTATAATAGGGTCATTTAAGGATGAAATTTTGGGTATTTTTTCAAAATGTTAAAAAAAATCTATTTCGATAACCCTGAAATTTAGGACATAGGTTATATGTGTGAAACGTAGAAAAAGACGCCCTCATCAAAAAAAAAAAATAAATGCTTTGTGCTTCATTGGACGCATTATTGAGAGCGCGTTTGGTATCTTTATTGATACGAATATGTACCGGTACAATTATTTTTCTCGAAAGACCTACAAAGCATTTAAGCGGCCAACATTAAGGGGAGTTCGTGTTTATCACAGATAAGTTGTTTGGATTCTGCAGATTCGTATGGTAAATGGCGTATTGGCATAACGACGCAATTAGCAAACGGTGTGACGAGGGACACAGCGCCAGGAGAAAATCCTTTCACCCTTTCAGTAGCTAATTTTGGATACGGCCGGCGACAACTTGGTGTTTTTGTTATCTGTTCCAGAACGAGCTTGCGATAGGAATGCGAGTTTGTTAAATTGGATGCTCCGGAACACGGAGGGAGAGGATCTCCTCCGCCGACCTATTGTTATCGGGGGATGCGAAAATCCAGGCCAGGAGCTGTGGAAATGCTAATGAAACGATTTCGTCGGGATAATTAGAGGACATCAACGTGAATGGATTTTCATTATGCGCGTTTAAAGGCGGGTTATGGCCGCCATTTGTTCTTAAGAAACGAATTAATCCTTGCGATATCGCAAACGACAGCAATTGATCAGGGACCGGCGTCTCAGATCATGATCCCGCTGGATGACGAAAGTAACCCTAAACGGAAACGACCTAACGATCACATTATACTCGGGGTTGAAGGTTGGCTAAAAACGGCGAAAGGAAACCATGGGCTCAATTGACCTCACGAATGTCTTTTGCCTCCATAAAATTTAATACTGTCGTCACAACTAAATATAGCCACAGTGATTTCAAAGTTTTCTTACTTATATGACTAATAATTCCTCAATCAATCCATTTTTGAGCTTAGAATATCCGGAATTTTAATTTAATCATTCGTAAGGGGCGTAAGTCGAAAATATGCCAATGTGCATATAATAATGATTTTGATCTATCTATAGAATAATATATGTAATCATAAAACACCAAAATCACCTGACACCCAAAATTATTCAAAATTCATGACTAAAAAATTTTTTTTAGGATTATACGCTTCATATGAATTGAATGATATTATTTATAGGTGTTCAAAATAGTTATAGTTATAACTATATCTTAGTCATAGTTATGACAAAATAAAATATATATAATTAGATATCGGCGATCGAATTTGCATTTATCACTGTTTAGGTCTTCATATCAAATATATGTACTTCAATCATAATATTTGCGTTTTCTATAGTGATTATATTCTAAATTGATCAACGTATATTTATAATGATATAAATTTTAACCGTGTCGGTGATAAAGAGACTTACAGCTTAAAAGCCTGCATGTTCATATTTAAAATTGAAATTTCAAAGTGCTTCGTTAAAATATTGTCGCTCGTCTCAAAGAGGCGAAATTTACCTGGATATTTTCTTTTATCCCTGATGAAGAAAAAAGACTACATGCCTCAGTGGTCTCACACAGTTGACAACTCTGCGAATATGGGATAAGTACATTATATTCGTCTAGCGAAAATAATGATCTTATTCAATGGATCCGCCGAAAAAAAAGGATAACTCAAACATAAAATGTCCTCGGCATCGGTACACATATGCTTTAAAATTACCAACGCCTCATTGGCCTTTTAAACCCATCTATACGAAGGCTGGCAGTCCTTTGAGCTAGCAGAATACAAACAAGATTAAAATTAAATTCGATAATAATTCCCTTTGACCGGGGAGGGATGGATGTCTGCTTTTTGTCAACAATACAAAGAACTGTGTATATGTGTGTAATTAATTCACGTCGACTTGACAAACAAAAAAATGTATGGACGTCATAATTCATAGGAAATGCGGACAAAGTGAAGACATAAATAATCGTAACGGGCGTGGTAAGCAGTCATAAAAATCTTTCAAAGGAAGCATAAAAAAGTCTGAAAGTTCTCCACTCCGATAGAACTTGTATAAAATGGCGGCTTTAGATCCGTTCCCGGTTTAAGCGCTTAAACCGTTTGACCCCAGGAAAACTGCCCTACGGTCACATTATTTGTACTGGACTAATATATGCGTCTGTTCGGGAGCTAGATAAATCACCAAGTATTAAGTGTTTGACTAGTTAGAATACCATGTGACATAAATGTCCCTGCGTGACATGATAATACTATATGGGAACTAGACAATATATATTATGGACGACCCCATACAGTGATAGATACCATAAAACGCGAGTCCTTAAATTCTGGAGCTCCGAGTGCGTCATTTCGAAAACACACAAGGATATATGCGGAACGAATATATTACGGACATAAAGCCTGTTAAAAATAGACATGGATACATACAAAAGTGTTTGACAAACACTGCTCGAACTGTACAGTTTAAGTTATCAAAATTAATTGGAGCAAAATTGATCTGGTTCAAGTCACTTATACCTAATATATATTAATTGAAACACTTTAGAATTGGTGTCAATAGAAGCAACAACAGTCATATTATTTTATTATATTTAACTTCAATTTTTTATTTACTTTTATAAATCAGAATCGTCAATTGTCACGTGATATATATATTAGGTTGTCCCATAAGTTTCTTTCGCAAATGAACACCGATCTAAACATAGCCATGGTTTACGATTTTACATACGATTTTTTTCATTAATACAAAACAATATAAGATCGACGTTTATATTATTTTAACATTTCAATGGTTATTTATTTAGTTTCCCATTTTTATAAAGTCAAAAATGTTTATATCAGATTTGTGATGATGAGAGTTGAATATATCATTGGAGCGTGAATTTTAATTTATATAGAAAAGAAAAGATGCATATCTTTAAATGTAGTAATACTTCCATCATGTTTCTGCGCTACAACTTTAACCACGTCTGCCGAAGCTCTAGCCACCTTGTATCAAAAGTAGACAACGCTTGTTCAACAATATTTAACGTAAGCTCCTTGTAGACAAAAAATAAGCTTTGTGGTAATGTACAATTGTTTAGGATTCGAAAATTATTACTAATGTCCACAACGTTGAAAGCTTGATAAACTGTAACATTTTTGAATTACATTGTGTAAACACTGATTGTAGCCAAAATTAACTTTGCAAAAATGGGTGCAAAATTTCAAAGCTATCGAATGATCTATCAGTGAAGGATATTAGAAAATTGTGCCTAGAAAGTAAGATTTTTTAAAAATTAAATTTAGCTTTTCTGCTGAGACATGGACTAAAACTCGCAAAAATCCCGTTTTCCTGACAAATTATTTATTTCCATCGCTGCAGATGAATACTTATATACTATAATACTTTAATGTGATTCGTAATTATATTACAGAGGAATACAAAAATTTTGAACCCCGTATCTATTATATTTCATATCGATATTTCCATTATTAGAGTCGAGGTGTAGTAAATACATCACCGGTAGGGAATGGTTAATATAACAATTTGAAAAAAGATCCCAGTATCCCGATATTAGATCAAAACCAATAAACATGCAATGTGTGAATAAATTGCATGTATAAATATAAACTATTCTATATTATGCGCATATTAATGCAAAAAAAAAATACTAAATCAAATTTTCTGTAATAAAATGTAAAATTTAAGGACAGGATGATGCTAAAATGTTTAGCTGAAAAACTAAAACACATACTTGAGGTAGCGACAAAGCTCAGGATATCATAGCTTGAATTTAAAATTTAAAAAGGGTAAGCCAAGGGGCTGAGGACTTTAGAATGGCACTCAAGGGATTCGAAGATAGGTCGAAAAGGGCCGACAGCTAGGTTGTTCAATTTTATATATGTCGTGCCGCTATATGAATACGAATAGATCAAATTCTTACCACTTGAGCTTAAAAAAATGATTAAATAACATTGTTGACAGCTTTCGGTATACTTATGAAGATTAGATGTAATTGATTCTGAAGTAGCGAGATTCATCTCTGAGATACCTCGAGGATCGTTTTAATGCGTCAAAAGGACCTAAATACCACTGATGTTTTAAAATCATAAGATTGACGCTTATGTGGGTCGTTAATCCGACTTATTATATTTATCCGACGAATGACTGATGATTCATAGCCCTCTCCGGCAAATTGCAGATTTTTCTACATCTTTCAATTATCCTTTCAAGTGTCATACTCGCTACTCGTGTCATATTGGAGTAATATGCTACCACGACGCGTATCACTCCATTTTCTCATATTTTATGCACATCGTTATGAAATTCTCGCGTGTCATTCATATGTGTCGCGGAGAGTGCATGCCGATGTTTCGGATGGTGTTACAAAAATCTTCAAAGAAGTAGACAAATGAGGTCTTCTATCATCGTTGTGAGAGACACAGCAGCGAGAGCTTATCAAGAGTGATATGAAATTAATTAAATCGGTAGATGTTAAAATTTTTCGCGTCCTTTGGGGGGCTTAATTATTTCAAAGTCAATCAATCAAAGTCTCTTTGGAGAATCTGGGAAAACTGATTAAAGATAACCGTTCACGAAACGGTTATTAAGATTTATTTCTACGTCTCTACTTGTCTCTTTTGTTGTCTCCCAGATTCAATTTAAACCATTCTTTTCTCATCTATTCATCCCGCTATTTGGCCATCTCACCATTTCAAACGAATCTCGTGTATCTCTGCGATGAGATTTTTTATTGCCTACATAAATCAAATTCCGAAATCTTTTGTAACGAAAAACTATCATTCGATCGAGAGGTGAAATTCTACCTTTCACTATCTTCCCTGATATATATCTGCGATATTAATTCATAAATACCAATATCGGAGATGGATAGTAATTGGGCGCAGGTAGTATATGATCCTTTTTTTGTCATCCCTCAAGTGGATGGGTCCCGAATAATGATCGCATAAGGATGAGGTAAATCACATGATGGCTTTTAGCGGCGGTGGGAAACTCATAAAAAAATCATAGCACAAGGACTCAGGACCATATGCAAAACGCATAAAAATAGTGGCATGGAATTTACGAGGTGTCGATTGCAGGGGTGGCCAAGCGGCAACAGATAGCAATGTCGTAAATAGCTACCCCTACAACAGTGCTTGTATAAAAGTCTCGAGGTCGCAAATGTACTCCATTGGAGGAATTTGGGATGCAGTTTTGCAACCCCTACATTTCGTCTCGATATATGAGCCACATGAATTCCATTCTAACGACTAGAAAAAGGTCAAATACCATTTGTCGTGTTTTTTTGCTCGTCTAAGATAGCTTGGAAATCTAATTTTAGATGAAAGATAATATGCATGCTTGCATGAGATGATCATCGGGGGGCTTTAAAAGCAGCATCTTGGATGTTTTAAAATACAAGAACTGTTTTAAAAAACGTCAAAATCAGCATCAATATGTATCCTATGGCAATGAACGCACATCCTGATATTTTTAAAGGAAGTCAAAATGAGGGGAATGATACTTTGATCATCATTCATACTAATAATCCATTAATAATACAAATAACTTATGTCATTTATAATAATCTAATTGACATTTAAAAATGTTATTTTATTATTCATCAATATCATACTAAATGTATGTCTGTCTGTCTGTTATTTATATTCATATTTAAATTTTTGGCTTATTCTATACGAATATTTCACGATTTTTTAAAATCCAATACAAAATATTAGCATTATATCTCTTAACGGTCTTCAAAACCAAAAATCTATCCATCTTATTTAAATTACAAATACATCCTGATAAACAACGGCGTAAATAAATTCAAAAAAGACGTTGATGTATATATTTGAATTTGGTACTGTAAGGATTTTAGTTTTGCATTGTGGTCCTTAAATTCGAAGAAGTTTAATAATCAATTTACAACATAATCAAATAAATATTAAGTCGCCAAATTTATGCGCATATTTTAAAATATGCCAAACCTTTATCTCCATGTTAGCATTTAACATTTTGGTATCTCCCAGTTTGCCATATGAGCTTTTAACACATGTAACAGGACTAAACATATCTAAGCTTCGCTAAATGTGTACCCATGTCACGGAGGGTAGATTTTACCTGACGCTTTTATGCAACATTCTCATATGGTTTGTGGACCGCCAAAATAAGCGACTGCGAGGGGGATGCGTCAGCGCAGAAGGGTTGCATTTGTGCATTTCATTCGGGAAGATAAGGATTTATCTCGACAAAGCACCGCGTCAGGGTTGTGACAAACTCAAGTATCGGCGGATTATGTCGACCTCGCGATGATCTATTGGCGACATCAATCCCGGCACAATTAAATCTAAAGTTCGTGCTTTTAAGCTCGTGCTGAGCATTAGGTCCCGATACAAATACTATAAATTTTAGAGGACAACTTTTACGTCGGGGATGGATGTAAATATTTACATTACTCCTATGAATATTATAATGCCATCGGACAGGTTGTATGATTTATGTGAATTATTTTAATGAATGAAATGGCCAGTGGTTTGGTGCTTTTGGATGCGTCGGCGACTTGTCCGGGTTCGTCTGATTTTTACCTGGATGGAACCTTTAGGAGCTTTAAGTGGATAATAGATCCAACGGATTAGATAAGAATATGGGACACGATTTTTTTCTATTTAAAGAATCTGAAGACTATTCTTAGTGAATCACATTAGGAGGCTTCAAGGACCTTTGCTTAGAACTTGGCCCGAAGACACTTTTATGTAGGAATAATTGAATACGTTTCAAAATATATGGATCGAGCTTAATTTCTCAATGAGACTTACGCCGATACAATATGTCGGCTAAATTTGCGTAAGAGCCCATTCGGATTTTGAGCCACCCTTTTCAGTATATGGTATGAAGTCCAAAGGGACTTCCTGCACTTAAAAGCTCTTCTTGGTAAATCGCTATAGTAATTGTAAATCCTTTACGTAATAGATTCTAGGTAATATTAGAGTAGTTTTCAATTGCATTCAAATTAAAGAAGGCTTCGTGTCCAATTATCGACACGCTAACCATAGTGATTAGAATGGTACACATTAAAAAGATAAATATTATATCAACATATATATATTAAAACGTCACACCTCGTTAATCGACGATTCAATCAATCGACTCTCTTAGCGTAAAATTTATTTAATAATCATTCCCAAAAGATCCATGATCGATATTTGTCAATATTTCAATACTTTACAATATAATAGAAAATATCAAGCAGTCGTTAAAGTTAGGCGACAGCATGATTTTGCTGAATTTTGTTTGAAAGATATTCAAGAACTTATTCAATCACACGATTGAGACCTGCATACATAAGAACTTTAACAACCGTGTACGTTGGCAACGTCACCCAAAGAAGATGAAGTCGTACGAATCCCATCCTGCTAAAACTTTGACTATCAAAATCTTCAATTGGAATATTTGATTTCACCAAAATAATTAAGAATCTATATGAAGAAATATTTCGTATTAATAAAAGTATGAAAATAATAAAAGATCTTCACATGCATATTTAATATGTCCAAATGGTATAATCATTCAATATTTTAAAATAGTTAAAATTTAACGATTGAAATAACAAGCGTCGATTAGTGAGGCCAAATGTATAAAGATATATTTTTTTTAAAATTACAAATCTATACAAAATAGAGGATGAACAAGGAGTTCGAATGTATATTTAAACTAGAAAAAATAATATTATTATTTAAGTTTTTCTATGGATTTATATAAATATTAGTGTTGTTTAAATATTTTTAAAAAGGCATTTTTTTCTGAAATACCGGTTTTTTTTATGCATAAACAAATGTAAAAAACAGTACAGTTTTTAAATATTTTATTTTACTGTAATTATTTAATTACTAACACATTCCGAGCCACGATATTTCGCATAAAGCGTTGCCTGGAGTCAGCACGAGTTTCGAAAAATATGCAAAATAATATTTCCCTTGTAAAAATCGACATAATTCTTAAGCCAATAAGCAAATTGAAACGAAATTTAATAAATGCTCACATAAGAACTTACTGCATAAATACGACAGTGGTTTTCAACCTGGGTGCGCGTGCAAACGTCATAAAATACGAAAGTTAATAACTTAAATTTATAAATTCAGAAATAATATTGATACTTATGTGGATGATAAAATAAATATATTGGTTAATCATTAAAAAAGGACACTCATTCATCAATACTACATAACAAGACTAAATGTCCTTCAGAAGATAGATCGTTTGTTAAATAGCATTTTTATACGTCAAAGGCCCGACTACAAAACACGCGTTTTCAAGTAAGCGAGCCGAAATGAGTTAATGAGATTGGTATGCTCAATTGATAGGCATGAAGTCATCTGCAATATAAATAACTATTTTGAAGTGTAGGTGATAATGATCCATAGAATCAAAAATGCTCGAAAATTTGGTTTAATTTGAGTTTGAATAATAAAAACTATACAATTTGCTTATTATTGTTTATGACATTAAATATATTGAAAATCACGTATGGCCGCTATAGCTATATAGACTGGAAGACTGCATGCAATCACTTCCCATGGAAATCCCGTTGAATTTACTCAAGGTGTCAAAGCACTCGCATTTGATGTTCGTAGACGATTTTAAATCGTATCCACTAATGGACATGATATTATTGTGATACTCAATAAGATTGCTATAAGGTTGTCGACCCGATTTATAAAGCTCTGATGCGATTGACGGATGTGTATCAGCAAAGCTCTCAAAAGCGTTTTATAATGTATTTATCGAGCGCTTTGAGTAACCGGAATGAGGTGTTTTGTTGTTTCAATAGTTGTAAGCCGAGTAGAGCCTCTTGCGTGCACATACAGCCTTAATTTATACTGACGGCTCTGCAAGCCTCAGCTCGCCAATTAATTATGATGTTATAAAAATTGAATCTTTATAATGCTCTATTACCGTCGATGGGGAGAGCCCGTGGTCCATCAATCTCCTCGGCTACAACATAATCCGGCATACGAAGGGTCAACATACATTTTATTGCAACGGATCGCAGCGGCGTCGGCGTTAACCACACGAGGCAATCGTCTTGGATATCACACAGGAATTATGGTTACAAATTTAATCAACTTCGTAAGAGGCTTTTATGGCTAAATGAGAAAAAACGTACGTGGCTGGTGTGAAGGTGGCGGCGGGGGGAGCCCGTTTTATTGGGCTGTTTATTCTGGTCGAGAGCAACACCAAATAACAGAGTCCGCAGCCACAAATGGTCAGATGGTTGGGTCGGGCAAGTGCACAAATTACACGGTGAGCACTTCAAGTCTGACTTGCACCTCGGCATCTTGTCCATTTCATCAAGTGAGCCGCACCATTTCTGTATCATCACGTAATAAGCGCCGCCTAACTAGAAGAACCCATCGCCAGCAATCATCTCGTCGCGGATGATGCGCTGGGATCAGTATGAGACCGACTCGATTCGATGACATTAATTTGCTGACTTAGCTGGGGCTCATCGTCCTCGGACACGTCCCGTCGTAATGTAACGTGAGGACCAATTTCGCATGCTTTGCTTATTAGCTTAACAAGGCCGTTTTTTACCCCTCGCAATTATCGGCCGAATTGAAGAATACTGTTATTGCGAAAACTTCAATTAGACCGGACAACTCATTTCAGGGAATCTTTAATTGTTCCGCAAGATGAGAAAACGAGTCGAGATGAACGTGGTTTGCGAACGTTCGCACGAAGAGATGAATCAGATAACGCATCGTCTCAATATAACATCGATATTGCTAAACCATTATGGAGGAGATGAAGAAAGATGCCAACGTAGATCAGGCGATCAACGTTGAATTATTTGACTTGGAGACGTAAAATGTGAGGGTCAATCTAATATAAGTGAGAATCACGTAACAGTATAACAAGAACGATTTATGGGCGTATTCAGAATTGCTCGACATCATTGTTATATTGATGCAATCTGTTTACTAGCAATTAGATGTAATACAGTGTACTCTCGATTATCCGGGCGCGGATTATCTGATTTGCGAATTATCCTTGTCTGAAAAATATTAATTATATTTTAAACATTTAACAAAATTAACACAATATCTTAAATTTTTTTTTTAATATACTCGTATATATTTTTTTAAATATTTTGGTAGTGTTTAGTACTGACTACTAATGGCTACTTGTCTGCTTAACTATGAGCATTTTTCTTAATAAATAATAAGTATAAAAATCATGACACAAACATTTGTAATGCAAATATAATATTATATTCGAAGCCAAGTAAAACTTTAATGATTTGGATTATCCATGTTCGTCCTCCCCAGTATTAGTCTGGATAATCGAGAGTCTGCTGTATTTATAACCATCTCAAAAGCCATTATTTAAGACATTTATTCTTCTTACGTTGTTGTATCCTTAATCGGATGCTGGTAATCTCCATATGAGACTTTTATAGGGAATTTTTATGTGGTGGTTTCCCATTTGCCTTCCACTTTGCATCAATATTTACCCTTTAAAATGTTGATACATTTAAATATCTATTTACTCTTCTTTTACTGTGCATAAAAATGATACATAGCTTCGATTGCATAAAATCAAATCAATATGAATATCTCAACACATTCTAGCCGGGTTACGCGTTGTATTAATTGGCATTATTTACGTGCGAATAATAAATTTATAAAATGTTCACCGTTACCACCACACCATAAATAATTAATGCATTTAAACAATTTAAATGTAATTATATTGGGGAATAAAGTATGTGGGCTCTGTGACAATTATTCTAATCAACATGTTTGTAAATGTTACGCTTATTATAATTTATGCGCTTATTTAAGTCGAATTAATTTTTATTACTATCTGTTTGAATCACTATCATGATGATGCAGGATGATATGATTAACAAAAAGGATAATTTTTCACAATGAAATTATTTGGATGTTCACGGTTCTGTGACCTCTCTGCTGCATGGAAAATATCCATTGCGCCATGTAAATCTCGATGTTTACTTAAAATCTTTATGTCGTAAAATCTACGTTTACATTAGATTAACCCTTGCGTAATGGCGCATGTTTCGTTTATTTTAATGGCATGTCAAAAGCAATAAAAATTCAATTTTTGGTGTTTATTTGTACGGCGGCTTTTTTGAGACTTTGTGAAAGTGCGGTAGGTGTTGATAAATATTATTGCTCTTGGGTTTCAATCGACAAACATCGTGATTGATGCCACATGCTGGATCGATTACAAGTGTTGATGGATATTTTTATATGCTGATGATTTGAAAATCGATAATGATGCTTATAAAGACATAATCTATAGGGAAATCAATGCACTTATAAGGAAAGTTGCCGAAGATATTTCCGGCGATGTATCGGTTTTTCCAAGATTTTAATATTTAAATTTTTCCAAGCACAAATTCAAAGAATTATTTAGATAAATTGGTTTTAATCTGCTGCTTAGTGGCGAGCTCACAATTGAGTTTCCTGCGCTCTTATACAGCTTCAAATTATTAACACCGGAAGCATTCGGTTGCCTCAGATCTAGATAATCCAGTCTGGACCACATTTCATATGAATCTTGATGGTTTCGCTTCTAAATATGCACATAAATCCTAAACGAGCCCAATTTGATCCGTCCTGTTGAATTTGCAGGAAATGATTTATTTACATTTGAATTTAATTTTTCCGGTTGGATGCCATTTAAAAATCATGAAAGATTAAGTACCGTGTCCTTAAATTTATTATCAATTAAAATCAGATTCACTTGTGAATATATTTTATCAGTTTGAATGAATAAATACTTTTTTATTGGAATGTAACATTTTTATTTAAAAAAACGACATTTTCATTCGGATTGTCTAATATGTAAATTATGTTAAATCATCAGTTTTACATTGGTAATCTCATTAAAATGATTAAAACTGAAACAATTACGGTATTTATATAAAAATGAATATTTGTTTATAAATAAGTTTGTTTGCTGAGTATATATTCCTAACCAATTCATCTGATTGCGGTGAAACTTTAATGAGTTATTGGGCATGTATCCGTAAAGGTTTTTAAATTAGCCCAATTATTGTTTGTGTGCGGAATTTGTTTTGCGAGAGGTTTAGCGGATGCACCGTTTTGGTGCATATTGATCTGGTGGTTGCTAAGGTAAACCAAAGCATAGCAACCGTCGAGTTGTTATGTACTTGCCAAGCATTCGGTCTTCGGTGGACTATGCCAGTAGGCGGATAGACTTCGATTCGATCGATTCAATACATAATAATCAGTGACAATGTCTGAAAAATATTTTAGGGAAAAAATCACTATTGGCGAAAAGGAAGATTAAAATTTACAAAACATTAACTTTACAAAACATTTTGTCCATATGGCAGGTAATCCCTGTCCATAAGGTACTTTTCTTGGGAAAGGATTTTTCATACTGTGGTTTTCCATTTGTCTTCCACTTGTGGTAATGTTAGGATAAGATCTTTGACACAAATGCAATAGTTCATAAATGTTTCTGCACAACTTACATTGTTACAAATATGTTATTATATGAAATATTTGTAACAAATGATCAAAATCTAAACCAGTTAACCAACACTTGATCCATTATGCATTATTCAATGAAATTGAAAATAGAAAAAGACGTCATCATATTTTGCAAAATTAATAAAGGTCAAGATTAGATATTGAACAGAAACTAATAAACATTCCAATGATAAAATAATGAAAAATTTTACACAGCTCTTATTCAAGCCATCTTTCTCATGTCCATCAGCATCCCCGAAAGTGTCTGCATGCTGAATTTCAGCAGCTCACGTCGGTGATTCATGCCCGTTGTAAGTGGATTATATTAAAATCCTTTCCACGTACAGTCCTGATTTATTTTCACTGAGTGGCCGATGGTGGTGGTAAGGACCTTCGAGTTGCTCCCGGGGGCTGAAGAAAATAGATCGGAAGAGAGGAAAACTTTCACGGTGAATCCGACAAACTCAATTGCCAGTCGTGTCAGGCTACAATAGTCGAGTTAGGAAAATACCTTCAACTTTGATGGACGAGTTTCACGCCGGGCTCAGCTTTGTCCATCATGCTAATGCCAGCATATTCCTAATTAAAGTTTGCGAATAAATAGTGACTTGTTAAACGTGCCAAGCTGAAGGTCAGCCATTCCTCAAAGCGTCAACCACCTCGTATTAAATTATACACCGAATATAGAAAAAAGATCTTTCATAGATCCGAGTTCTTTGAGGATCATTGCACTCGTTTAAAGGCAAACATCATCAGTCAAACGCACCTCAAAAACTATTCTACGATAACAAATTAATAGCTTAAAGCTCTTTTCATAAGCGATCGTCTTTGACGTCAAATTTATTTTGTAATTTTAACACAATGCATTATTATGCCGATCAAAGATTATTTCTATGGAGTCAACACTATTTTGACAGTTGAATAATAAACTAATTACTATAAGAAAATCTCTAGTACTTCCTGCTTTTTTGCGGCGACGAATTGTAATGATTCTAAACCGGCAAAAAAGTAAAATCATTGTCTATTTTTTTAAAACCAACAAACGTTTTTCAAGGATTTGTCATTGAATATATACAATTTTTTATAATAATACGAGAGATTGCGATCGAAATTTTCACCCATTTCTACAAAGCTAATTTTTGTTTCAGTCAGTTTTTAAACAATGTAAAACAGCAAAATTACAGTCTACTAAGCTTTTAGCGTTTCGAGCATTAATAACAATTTTTGAAAGAAGAATAATTGTACATACCGGTATTGTGGTGGTTTCCCGTTGCCTTCCACATGTGGTAAAGTAAGAATAGAATTATTTGGAAAGGTAAGACAGAAGAGAATCTATGAGTTCGCAAATTCAATCACTCATAGGTGTCCTTAAACGACTTTATTAATCGCCTTAGCATTTACGGTTTCAAATCCAGGAAATCAGGGTAAATCTGGACTGAGACGATCGATCAGAAATATTAATATTTCTGATCTCTCAAATTTGTTAGCATGGTGATTTTTTTCCCTCAATCTGGATTTGAACCCAAGCCTTTATAATAAGAGTCCAGGATCTAAGCCAATATACCAACACTTGGTCATCTCCCATACAATATATATTTTTCTAAAAATATTTTTTTTTATAATAATGTAATAAATAATGTATAAGTAAATATGGTATCAAAATAGAATGCACTTTTAGTATCTTTATTGTTATTGAACAGTATTAATTCGTATGTCATCCACTATTACACAAAATATTGGCTTAAAAAATGATTCCATATTAGACATTGATTCGCCCAAATCAAGTGTTACTAAAATCACGGTTTCATTTTCCAAATCAATATCAAACTACTGATAACAATAAATTTTCGCGATAAAATTTTAATTAGGCTGAATGCACATATGTTTAATGGTTTAGAACAATGATAATGTATTTTTCTTGTATTAATTCAGAGCAGCAAAATTCCATGATGTAAGTAAGATCGCCTGAGGTCAAAATTTGATCCATAGTGACCGCCAAAAATCATTCTTCGGTAGCATATCGATAAATGGATTCGGCAGGATTCAAGAACCAAAAACAACCAAATCATATTTGTTAAGCATTTGAAGCAGCGAATGGCCATAATAAATCAAGCACCTTACTAAGGTCAAAAAAAGCAAACATAAAAACACCCACTTCATCTTAATGAGTTATTTTATGTTACATTTTTGCAAATATTAAGGCACAGATTTTTTGTCTGTTTTGGTTTCATAGTCACAAATTTAAATTATTTTTATTACGTTTAAAAAAATATTCAATTTAAATCCACCAAAAAAACTATCCTTATTTTTTAGATGGTTGATTGGAAAACACTATGGTCCCTATTGTATACCATAATTATATATAAATTATCCAACCGTATAAGAATCAATGATCATATTTCGCGCTTGGCGCGCATCACACAGTTTCTCAATCAGAACTATTGTGTATTATGAATTAATATTTGATTTGTTTAAACATCCGTTTTGCACTCAAATGTAAGTGGTATTTGCATGCGGTTTTGCACTGATGGCGTAAATTCCCTACATTACAAGTCTGCAATGTGAGATTTAACAACTTCGGATGACGCCCTCCGATTATTAGTACTCTAACGGTGAAACGTGGGAAATAATTTCCAGTACGATTCACATAACTAGGCTCAAATTTTAGGTTCATACATCGCAACTTGTGTGCAAATCGTGAGGAAACTGGTTTATTTTTATACCACCATAATCATACATGTCGGTTAGGTTATAAAACTATCATTATGGCCATAGGTCCGCTCGAATATTTCATTACCATCTCGAACATTGCTCTGATTAATATCGGATGCGAGGACCAAAAAAAGAGCCTAAAATCCGAAATTCGTGCTCGGGCATCTGGTTTTTGAAGCACCACCACGAGCACATCCCGGACAATTGAAAGTGGTTATTTCAAATTGATCTCGTCACAAATAATAACAT
The DNA here is from genome assembly GCA_008973525.1 of Stenopsyche tienmushanensis. Taxonomy (NCBI): domain Eukaryota; kingdom Metazoa; phylum Arthropoda; class Insecta; order Trichoptera; family Stenopsychidae; genus Stenopsyche; species Stenopsyche tienmushanensis. The sequence goes on from WACJ01000146.1 coordinate 239,665, forward strand.
GTAATACATGACATTGACATGCAAGTAGGCGGATCTTTTTTACATCCTATCACTAGACATTTGTAAACGTTGTAATTAACATGGCGGCCACATTGGGCGTAAGTCTGACGTTTCAATCCCCAAAAATGTATTGCGAGGAGTAAAAAAACAAAACTAATGTAAATTTAACAAGACATTGATGTATTCGTGTGTGTGTGTGCTCGTACACATTGTTTCGAAAGATCGAATATCTATCGGATGTGAAGCTTTCAAATTAGAGACTGTTGAGCCCAATTATCGCCGAATCAATATACGAAATTTGAATACGCGAAAAAAATGTGCTACACATTGATAAAATCGCGTTAAAAATGAGCATGCGAATTTGAATAACAAATTATATGCATGGAAATACGCGTTAATGCAATTAAAATTGTATATAAATCATGGCAAATTGTTTATAGTTACAGTACAATAAAGATCAGATTGATTGGCTCTGATGTGAATTATTTAGAAGCAATGATCCAAAATGGAGATTATGCATAACTGGTATTAATTTGGGGGATTTCCTACAGAATATACAATAAAAATAAATATCGATCATCATAAGAAATCAGAATCAGTATATGACTCTGTGATGTTCTGTTAAATTATTATAATTTATTACAAGATTTGGATAGAGTAATATAAAGTAAATAAGTGTTGATATGATGATAAGAGTCCTGGCTGGGGATTGAAATTTTTATCTAACAGAAACCTAATTTCTAATTTCTGACATTCTAATCCATGTATACATATATACAGTACATATATATTTTTCAAATTTTTATATTAACCTTTCCCTTCCGGTGATGTATTTACTACACATCGACTCTAATAATGGGAATATCGATATGAAATATAATAGATACGGGGTTCAAATTTTATGTATTCCTCCGTAATATAATTACGATTCACATCAAAGTATTATTGTATATAAGTATTCATCTCCAGCGACGGAAATAAATAATTTGTCGGGAAATCGGGAATTTTGCGAGTTTTAGTCCGTGTCTCAGCAGAAAGTAATTTTATCAGTCACATTGATGGTATTATACGAAAATGGGGGCTCACGCGGTCATCAACTCGAACTAGCATTTGAATGTCTGATGACGATACCTCCAACGAGTGTGGAGGCTGACCATGCATTTTCAGCATCTTTTATTAAGTAAATGAAATTCTTTCGCCTTTAGACATTTTTTTTATATAAAACAAATAGACTTATTAGTAATTTTTTATAAAATTTATCAATGTGATTTCTTAAACTAAACTATTGAAAATCCCGGCGTCGGGATCCCGGGACTGATCCCGGAATGGTCTAATGCAATCCCAAAATCCCGGGATAGAAATTTTGTTGAACTAGTCCTAGCAACCGACTACTGTATTTTGTTTATTTACTTAACTAACTATTTCTGAGCAGATGAAGTCTTTCGGCGAGTCTGCTGCCACTCGGTCTCAAATCTGAGACGATTGCCAAACAGAGACAACAGCGAAGGTTTATAGCCTCCTGATTGGATCTTATGGCTGATGAAATGGAAGAATTCTCTTTAACAAACATTCCATATTTAATTTCATCATCGAAAATTTGACACTAATTGACCACAAAAATTACGTTCAACACTGTCATAAAATTTAATTCGTACTTGTGCCATATTAAACGGACAATAATAAAATAAAATAAATCTAATTACAGATAAAATTGAAAATCAAATAAATCACATAGTCAACTATCTATTATTATTGATAACCTTGATTTTGTTAAAAAAAAAAACGAAATAAATTAACTGCGAAAAATAATTGAGAACCATGTGTCAAATTTGCGATTGATAAGTACACCCGACACAAAAAGTATATGTTCAATTGCATAATTATTTTTTAATCAAATTTTTATTGTTTCGCCTAAGATTGTCGTTCTTTTGATTCAATCCGTACAGGATGGATTTTTTGTTTGTGTCGAAGAAGAAGTGCACGATATCGCGTTCCAGACGCGAGCCCGTTCTTGGATGACATCTTCCTGAAGAAGTGGATCTGCTGCGATAGACCAATTACTTGACCATCTCGTTTACCTGTCTTGTCAACGCTCGAATTCTTTTTATACGATGTTAAAATTGCAGTGTACGTCAGTGATCTTCAACCGGTTAAACGCGTTCCAAGACCGAAGCCCCGGGGATGTATTGAGTGACGTTCGGAAATACCATTAAATTTATAGAGTTTCTCCGCATTATCTTTGTGTCGCGTCTGAGATGACATTTTAAATCCTGAATCATCGTCCGAAATTTCAATGGCGGAATTAACAATGCAGATTCAACAATAACTTCAATCTCAAGTCGAATTTTATATGGTTTATCAGCATTTTTTTGAGCATGAAGCCATTTACATGGTTATTTATGGCCAGTTTTTGCGTCCATTGCATTCCATACGCGTTATTTATTCATTCATTATTGTGTTTTTCGACAGCCAATTTTAAATATTTTGGGAAACAGTGCCGTAAATCATTTTAGATGCAAACCAGCCATCATTAACGGGTTTTTTTTCTAAATATTTTAATCACGCCATCCATAATGATGTTATATGAATATATACGCCCAGGGAACAATTGCATGGCACCGCCCATACACACTAGTCATGGAATATAAACACACGCGACAATGTTTGACGTTATCATCTTAATTATGTTTGTTTTTCCAGATAGCATATTCTCTTGTGGATATAAATTAAATCTTTTTCACACGTGAAATTTCACAAGGATTTTGCACAAAATTTATTTTGACTCTTAAATGCCATATTTCGCAAATTATACATATTTTAAGCTAAAACAACATTTGACATTAAGTCTAAACTATTTTTATTTGACGCATGAATTGAAATTTTTATCTCACAAATATTTAAAGGACAGAAATATCGTACATTTAAATACAATAAATGTCAATGTCAATTTAAAATGATGTTTAGAGAGTCAGTCTTAATCTGTATAATAGTACAGTCGCCTATTTGCGAGCGAATTTCAGTGATTCAGAAAAAGTACTCTTGCACGTTGAGTTTGGAAAGAAATAGAGACAGAGAGATTATCTTACAGGTCGGAGATTCTGAATGAGAGACAGAGACAGAGAGAATACCTTGCGTACATCGTACGATTGAATAGATCATTAAAACAGATGTATCGACTAATAATGATGTGTGAATGATATAATTAATCGATTTCAAGTATATTGTTTATACAAATAAATGACTGAATATTGTGTGCTATCGACAGTGTTTATTTATTTATATACAAGCTTCATACACGCTGCGACAGATAAGTGCATTTGTATGACGAAAAGCGGCGGACAAGCGAATATAGCATCTAAGATTTTGATGATTTTAAATTACATCACAACTCAAAGGGTTAAAATTGGCAGTTTACCGTAATGATGTTGTTGCCGACATTTATAACCATTTTTGAGGCCTGTTAATAAATATTATATAAATGTATTGTCTAAACCCACAATACTTAAATTATGCTGTAATTGCTTATAATTAATATCATATGTACTCAATATTGCAATATTTTATAGGTTACAATACTTCAATCATGTTCCCGCTCTACGAATTTAGCCACGTCTACCGAAGCCCTAACCCCCTTATATCAAAAGTAGATGATGTTTATTTAACAAAAATTAACTGTAAACTACTTGTATACAAAAAAGCAGTTTTGTAGATTTTAGTTTAATGCCGATATATACAAATATTCAGGTTTCGAAAATTGTTATTAATGTCCGCAACATTGAAAGCATGGTATTCTTAATTTTTGGGTTCAAATTCAAGATGTGGTACGAATATGTGATCGTATAGACAGATTTAACAGATATGATGCATTAATAGATAGGATCAATCGTCTCAATTCAGGTTTAATCTGGTTTTCTGTGTACGAAAAATTACTAAAACTGAGACGATTAACACATTGCTTACGGGAACAGAATCACTTGCTGCCACTTGCAGAATATGGGAGAAGGTTATCTCTTTATCGTAAATACTTTCCATGCTACTTTACAATTTTCCATATACATATATATTATATTCATATACAACCATATACATATATATGTTTTATTTGGCGATGGAAGTCAGTTTAACTATATGTACGTCATCGACCCCGCATATAAAGTGTTGACAAATTCGAATCATTCAAACATTTTCTCTTTTATAAAAATTTCTATTTAATAATCGTATCCAGAATCAATCATACGTGGAAGACATCAGAAAAGCACCACATTAAAATCATCTAAAAAACGTTTCTATGCGATTTTTTGCGGAACGTATCCATCACATAAAAAGAGACTCACCTATGTTTCAATTAGAAATTATTGCAGATAATATTTATGAATAATTTATATGCTGCGATGTACGTCGTTTTAAATTCAAAAAATATGATATAATCAAAAGCATACATCGACATAATAAACGCACTGTATTTTTAATTGGCGGGGAACATAAATCAATGGCATTGCAGTTGTGTATAATCATTGGTTTTTCTATTCATATCTATATTAATATATACTTTTGATTAAACGACCGATTGAAAAATACAATTTTGCATCAGATATCATTTTTTTAGTGAGCGGCCACAATATCTCCCCATACAATCTCCATATCTCATTAGCATTGATTTATTGTTCTCGAATCGAATTTTTCCCCATACAGAATAATATGGTGAGCACAAGTTAGGTTGTTTCGTATTGAACAAAGGCCAAGATCAGAGCGACCGCACAGCCATAAAATATGGTAACCATTTATTAGAACAACACTACCTTCGCGTATTAGGTGTCCGGTTCAGGCACCTCTCGGTTGCATCTAATACGAAATGGAGACCAGATAGTCTCCAGCCCGCTGGATTCTAACTGCTTTTAGCTGCATTAAAACCTCGTTCTGGACGTGGGCAGCCCACTTATCTGTGAAATAAGTGTAACGACCGAACAACCTTCTTTCAAAGGATATCATTACATTACGTATGCACTAACTAGAATCCCTGGGCCTCGTCTTTTCCATGCAGGAATCTCTACGAATGCGCCTCGGTGTTGCCGTCATCACGTCTTTCGTGTCAATAAATAAACGCTTAATATGCATTTGTGATAGAGATATAAGCGTAAGGATACGCTGGATGTCCTTATATCTAGAGATTTTACGATTCTGTATAATTAAACATCGCCTCTAGGATCCAAAACGGACGATACGAACCAATTACACCCGACGATCTCAGTAATACGCCTCATTATGCATATTATAATAATTATAAATTATCCTTGATGAGATCTTAAGTCTTGAATTTTTATGCTGTTGAATAATTGAAAGCAAAAAAAGACGATTTTATTTTACAACTATCAAAAATCGCCACGCAAATAAGACAAATGTAATTGGAGAACATGTAATTTTTTGCTAAATATTTTATATTTTGGCTACAGCCAGTACTTTATAAGCAAAATTTACATACGACTCCTCCCATAAATATTAAAATATGTATTAAAAAATCAATTTAAATAATGCATTCGCCCAAATTCATAAAAATATCGATGTTTGTGCAATAGAAAACTGTTTTTAATGTGTGTCGATAATGATACATTTTGAAGTTGTCGTGCCCAAATTTGCACACACGATTATTATTTTTATATATTATTAACCCTTTTAATGATAAGTGAACACATAATAGTTGACATCTTGTATTTACATATATTTTATATGCTTAGTAACTGTAGTTAGTCCCGTGATTTATTGCTTGGAACTAAATTCAATCATATTGGTATTATACCCAGGGTAATAAGGGACTGGAAACGCATCAGGAACTAATAAAATGAAACTTTTTGTTGATTGGTAAAGCAAGTAAATGTCTATCTTTTAAGGCAACTCCATTGAAAAATCTTCCTGATGATTATTATAGCCAGAAAAGGGCTCGGATGGATAAGGAGATTTTTTAATATTAATCCGGATAATCGAGAGTCTACTGTATATATTTAAAAAAAAATGTATTGTTTAAATTTAACATCCAAAATATTTGGTTGAAACGATCCCCTGTGAACGTATTGAAATAAAATGGAATTCTAATGATATTGTTTGTGGACCAATATTCAAACTTATTTTCTAACGGCATTGTGTTCATATTGAAATTAATAAAAAAGCCCAAATTTAATTTTTTGCCGCGAATATGGCGACATTCGTTAAAGGTTAAGTTTTCAATTAAGTTTCAAAATATTCTTTTGACAAATTTAGAATTTCTCCTTCATTTTAAAATTTCTCAGGAGCTCCTGAGTGGCTCTTAGCCAAGTTCTCAGAAAAGCGTACTTTGATTCTAAGTGTTTTAAAACGACCGTTTTTAAGCACTTGACAGGTAGATTTCGGATTTGTAGATAAGGAATCTTTACAATACGACAGCGTTGTAATAAATAGAGCCCACAGTCGTAAAAATGGCGCAATCGCCTCGAGGCTAGTTAGCACAAATATATGGCATAATCCAGTAACAAATTAATTAATTGCTGCCAAAATATATTGCAAAACATCGTCGTGTTTACTCGTCGAAATTGCGCGCTTCCGACTAATGAAATTAATGTCCACATATGTAGTAAATAACCTTGAGGAGGATAATCAAGAGCTTCCGTATAAAGCCTTCGAAATTAGGGTCTCTAAAGAGTAGACAATTTGCAAGGAACAAACGAAAAATTCCAACGTTTATCTGACAATTTGGCACAAATACATAAAGATCCGGTATTAATTAATTTTGAGTCGTAAAATTAAAATCCCCCTCGTAAAAGTTTTGGATGTGTCCTCAGTAGGCAATAATTGATAAATTGGAACCCCTTGAACACTTCCAGCGCGTATTCGCAGGAAGGATTCGCGATAAATGCGAAACCGACGAATCGCCCGGGGTGTTTGAATCTTGAAGTGATACAAAAAAATTGACGTTAAATCTGAGTGAAAATCTATGAAGCCTGGGCGTTACAGCATCCATGCGCCTCTGGCTAATCTGCGCCTACATAAGGGCCGTCATAAATTATTCGCCCAGGACGCCAAAAACACGTGATATAATCCTGATTTTGATGAAGCTGTGAGATATAGAGCAAATACATTTTTTTGTCAAATACTTCTAAATGTTAAAATATATTTTTTTTTTAATTTGGAATTATATGCAAATTTGTGCAAGGGTGAACTTTTAAGCCAGGGGATGACGACACATCTGGAAGGCTTTATTCTTATGGTATATGTCTTACAAATGTGTATAAGTTTTTGGGAATATATTCGAGTTTTCGCTTACTAGAAAGAAGACAATATCTCATTCTAATCTTTATCCGTCAATTTGACGAGTATTGATAGATTGGTAGTATTAAAAAAGTAGGTAAATGTAGCGTAAAAAATAATATTTTTACTATCAATATCAATCGATTTAGTTGAGACCATTGCAAAATGATCAAATAATTAATTCCGTAGGAACGCTCAATAAATCGAAATGTATCCAAATTTAATTTGAAATATTGATGTGATATTCATACTTGGAAATATTGAAGAAAGTTAGTCACTTGGATGACCGTATCAATATGAACTTTCGCGATTTTTGATCGCGATTGATAATGACGGAAGATTGCTCAATTTTTAAAGTGTCGATAGCTTTCTTAGGAAATAAGTGTTATACTTATTTTTGAATTATATGATTTATAATTCCTCCTTTATTCGCAAAGTCAGGTTAAATATCCATATGACGGAACGAAAAATGTTTGAATTTATTCAAAGAAACAATTATACTTCAATTATTAACCAATTACATACGATTTTAAGCAGTGACTTTACAAAGATGAACTAATTTAATCAAATATTTGTTGCAAAAAAAGATCGGTTGATCTCAGTATCCTGAGAGATAAGTATAACTGCATAAATCGTTTTTATCAAATTGTATATTTTTCATATTTATCAATTGCATTGATAAAAATAAGATAATTTAGTCTGTGCATAGCTAAATAAATTAGGGTCAGAAGGTCGGATATTATTGCTTGGGCATTGAAAACTTTCTAGTTCAACAGTAAATTGTGACATAATGATACCTTCGAAGAATAAATTTATATTTCTTTACTTCGTTCAGTTGAAAATCCCAAAAGCATTAAATGTAGTAAGTATTATGCACCTCGGTTTAATTCCAAAGAAATCCCACATTGCTTACAAAGCTACAACAAAAGATACCTGTCATATTGAGCCATGATTCTAAGTTTTCTATGAATCCCGAAGACATGTTAAGTACAACAATTGAAGGATTAAAATGCGAAATAATTGCAAGTATTGTTGAGCAAGTGTGCAATCCTTTTTTAAGAGGCTTAAATGTTGAGTTAGATTGACGGCTCGCTCGAAGATCCACTTAATTCTCTCTGTTGTATTACATAGATTTGGTAGTATTTGTATGTAAATTACAGGTGAATGTTAAATATTTTGCATAAAAATAATATTGCTTTGTTGATCTAAAAGGGTCCCTTCCTGATTAAGATAACGAAATACTTGAGAATAAGGGGTGGTCTTTAAAAAGGTCCAAGATTTTAGACGAAGAATAAAACGCTTTTAGCACTTTTTGTCTTCACAAATATTTGAGCTTCATAAAATTAATCTCCAAAATAAATACAATCTTGTCATCTTTTTTGCTCGCATTTGATATTTCAATGGATGTAATCGACATGTTTCTCGGAATTACTCAATGATCCAATGCGACTATGTCGTGGCAGGTTACAAAAATTTTAATGTTGTTATTCGTCGAGCGATTTCGTAATGCGTTTTTATATTGTTACAGTTTTGATGATTCCTGTCGAAGCATGTCAATGAAATCGGCCATCATTATATACGCATTAAGAAAAGACAAAGTTTCGCCCGGATCTTTCGGCTCCAATAAAGGGGCGCCGTTGATCTAAAATTTTGCCACAAAATCATTATTTACCCATCAGCCGCTCTCATTCGAATATTATTAAATATTTAAGGGGCCCGGGGGGGGTATTAAATAATAAAAATGATTGTGTGCTCTTGAGTGCCGCTTTCGAGGCAGGTAGATGAAGAAGGTGTACCATCAGCAATTATTGTGGAGGCAGAAGAACGATCCGTGTTTCGGTGAATTTGTCAAAAGCACAACATTTTTTTACAAGTTGGAAAAAATCATGCCCGTCATTTTGCCTGACAGTAATTGGCATAGCATGCAAAGGATCTGCAAGACAAAAAATGGCATTTGTCAGAAATGTTTTTTAAAATAGCTGAAATTGAAAGCTTTCAAATGCAATGATCCAATGAAAGTAATTTTGCCATATGGCTTTAAAAAGCACGACGGTGTTCAATTAATGGGTATTTGTACGATTTTTTCATCTTCCATATGTCCATTTGCAAAACGAATTATTATAGATAATACACGGCTTGTGTATTTTGAAATATTCAGCAGCATATGTGGTTTAATGTGAGACCTTCTTAAATAAGGATGAAGATCAAAGAAATGATCGGAGATGGTTCAATAAATTTTAATCAGGAAAATTGATTTTTAAGTGGAAGAACGAGTTAAGTGGATGATCTCATTTTTAGTTGAAATTGAAACCAATCGATTTTCAACAATCAAATTAATGGCAAGCTCTTGATCAAACAGAGATAAAAAGCAAGATGTGAAAACAAACCAAATGGAGATAGCATAGTCTGAATATATAGAATATGAAGACATTTGTCAGAAAATATGATTAAAAATGCATTTTTAGCGAATTTATTATATCTAAAACTGTAAAAGTAAAAAAATAAATCGAACTACGAAAATTCGCCAGATCAAGTGTTACCATATTCGATCATTCCGATCTGCTGTAATTTTATTTGGTTAAATGTCATTTAATAAAATCATTTATATGTCATTCGAATTTATAGTAATATCCTTAAATTTTACAATAAAATTCATACATTAATTAGCTATTAATAATTATGTGTATTTTTATATAATAACTTAGAACAGCGAATGATCATGATAAATCAAAGACTTACACTGGTCCAAATTTGAACCATGTTAATTGCTAAAAATCACGTTTATATTTTTATATAGAAACATAATATAATTTTGACACTAATTGAATAGTGACTGTAAGAATCGAAATCTGTTAGTTATCTATTAGAAAGTTATCGATTCCCTTGATATAAATTCATATGAAAATCTAAAAACCAATCGAATAATACCAAGAATAAGCAAGAATTTGATCAAATCATGATTTGGACCGAAGTGATCAAAATATAAGAACGAATACTTAAATATATATGTTGATATGCTCAATAATTTATAAAAAGCATTTTTGGAATATGCACTATGAAATAATGTAAGCATTGCAATTACCTTCCACCGAATTTGTCCATTTTCACGTGGACAAAACTTTCAGAGTATTTCGCCACATAAACAACCTGCTGGCCACTTATTTATTCAACACATAATCGGCTTTGGTGCGATGCACCCTTTATGCCAGTCAGGAGTCCTTTTAAAACTCACCCTCGCCTCCCATTATTGGAAGGACATCACCAATAAACAAGGAGAGAGCTGCTATCTCTTTGTTATCTCTGGACCGGGCTTAATCTGGCACGGGGGCTTTCATATTACAGCCCCCATTGTAACTTTTATTAAAAGCTCCTAACCTTTTCGTCGCTGTCGGACAATCTGCCCCGTTTTGAATGCGTCGAAATCAGATTATATCCAGGATGAAATGGCTAAAATCCCCGACGGAAATATTTTAATAATGAATTTCAACAATGTTATACGGCGAAAGATCCTATTTAATGTATCTTAATATCCTTGAGGCCATTCGGGCTTCATCTCAGCGCCGTATTTTAATTTACTCATATGTTTAATTTTTTTTCGGTGTCAATTATCAAGACGAAGAATTCATAATGACATCATCTCCGTTCTTGGCGTGTTAAATTATGATTTAATGAGACATTTCGCAGAAGTATCTTTATACGCAATGCAGCAATTGGGACTATTATGCCTCGAAATTGTACGCTTTTCGTGTCATTAAACCTAATTTCATTCGTTCTAATACGAAAGCCAAATATTAATTCTGATAATAAATTCTCGCCGATTGATTTGTAGGGGTGGTTATTGAATGGAAGCCCCCCACACCAAATACGTCGATATCTTAATAGGACGAAATATTTTGCCGGTGAGCAGATGGTCCAAATATGTCCCTATCCTATAGACCTGGATTCGAATCCATTTGACCAATTTTCTGTATGTATCCCCAGATCAGGTTAAACCAGATCCATCTTTGGACTTGCGGATTCCTCCTCTTTTGTATTGCGCTAAGCCTAAACAAAATCCACAAAAAGCAAACAGACATAACAGTCTCGATTTACAGTAGGCTTACGCCGCAAAGGTTTTGCATCATTATAAAGGGATCTTTGAGATAAACTAGACAAAAACACATCTGAGATCCACGACAGATGATCAGATAATCATCAGCATCTCGCTTGTGTGAGATGTCCCAATCATGACACCTGTTGAAGATTACGTGGCAAATTATGGCCCGAAGAGACTAATGACGATTGAGACGGAAGAAGTCGGGGTCAGAATACAAAATTTATCTTGGAAATCATTTTTAAAATGCCACTTGACAGCATTTAGACGCAAATTCGATGTGAACGAGCAAAAAGTATTTTTAAAATTGCCATTTATTCGTTATGAGCTTTTATTGCGTACGAGCCATCGACTTCTGTTATCAAAAATTTAATAAGTTATTTATATTGATCGCCAATTTGATGATCTTCGGCATATCTTGTTAATTATATATTTTTTTGAATTGATTAAGACATCAAAACAATAAAAAAACATGATTCATACTATCTCTGGATGATATAATTTTTCAAAATATATTTAGATCTTTAAAAATAAAGATGATTTTTATCAAATTATTTTTGTAAAATTTACATTGTATAAATACTGACTGTAAAAGAAAATTGCCTTGTAAAAATGACTGCAAAATATCGGTCCCATATAACTAAACAAATTTACGCGAAAATTGTATAGTCCGCGTAAAATGATTCCAAATAATAAAAACGAAAAAATTGACGGATTTTAAATAAGATTGAATAATTTCTATAAAACAATATGACCCTGAGAGTATTATAGCAATATTAACACTCTCGTCGCCCAGCCTGAATCAGCGCTGTTTCTCACGGGACCCAAATTCGATAGTCGGCGCGTAAACAGAAGGAATCGCGATGTGATATTATAACGCACGAAATAAATACGGACAATCAGATCTTCTTTCAGGTGTTATTTATCTTGGATTGATAAGTTTCACCAATTGCTCTGTAATTAGTCAAAGTAACGGAAAAAAGTTAATAGAAAATTTTTATACTTTTTCTTCTAACAAAATAATGGTTGTGGTAGGAAAATGCTGGACCCGACAATGAAAAGAAAAGCGAAAAAAGTGTTTCACGGTTTAGAAATTCAAAAATATCCGCAGGGCAAATCTGTTAGAAGGAATTTTACTCTTTGTTACAAAAACACGAGACAAATTTTCGATCCGCTAGGAATCGAAAAAAATGTAAAAAGGGTCTCAACATATTGTCCTAATTGTATGTGTTTGAATTGTTTTGATGAATACCATGCTACATAATATAATTTTGTATTTTATTTTATTTTAGCATAATTTTATGTATATTTTAGTTATTATAATTTTATGTCTTTATTTTTTTTATATTCTGTTTATTTTATATTTGCATATGCTAATTCCATTAAATAGAAATTAAATAACTTGTTAAATCGATATAAGCGGAGGAAAAAAAACGTCCACCGAAATTATGTTGACGGGTCTCCGCGCAGTGGACGCAGCGACGAACGAGTTAAGTTGGAATTTTGCAATATAATTATTTGTACATAAATTCATGTTAAAAATTATCATTTAATCTGAGTTTATATAATTTTACACCTTATGGTAAAAATGTATGCAAATTTATGATGTCTTCAGATTGAAACGACATTTGTCCGGGATGCATGCGAGATAACTAATGCCATTCAAGACATGATGTACTATATCAATGTGTATAATTTAAAAGCTCAAAGGATTCCTCATTGAAAAGGATCTTCATGCGATAATATCGCCGCCATTGTCGTATGAATTGCATCGTTCACGTCCAATGATTTAAAAAATATGGCCCCGTGTTTCACAATGTGGAAACTATTAAAAAGCTCACATGCATCACGTCTTCCTATCATATATTTTGCGGGATAAATTGGACGTGTGTCCTTGTTCAGATAAAATGCTCTTCGGGCCGCATGCATTGCGAATCATTTGTAAATGTGCATTATCTGTGAATAGAGCGTGTTCAACGATGCATCTGTTTGTTTGGTCCTTGTCTGTCTGTCTGTCCCTTTGCGGACTGCTCACTTTTGTTCCATACTATTTATATTTACCTTCTTTTTTGTCATAAAATTCGGCATGTAGTTTTAAGCCACCATTTTGAACTTATTACACGTCCTTTTGCCCCCCATTTTGGATATCGCGTTACGTTAATTTCGAATATATCGACTGAATAGACGGTCGGACAAAAGAGTCGGGTGACATTATTTGGTGGGACAGATTTTTCTATCCGAAGCTAAAATGTATAAGGTTTCGTGCGGTTATTTTATTTCGTGAGAAGGCTATATAACGGCTTTTTGTCAGAGCCCCAAAAGATGTCGTGTCGCCAGAAATTAAGACTTTTGAAGACTCAAACTAAAGAGGCCTTCCATATCGATGTCGTGGATCTTTGCGTAAAATGTATATAATTGTGTGTTTAGAGATGGAGGGATATCAATAGAAACCAAATAGTTTTAAATTCGATAAATTCGTTTTATTATTTAGAAATAAAAATAAAAAAAAAAACAGAAAAGAAAATAACAACAATAACGTTTTTAAATCTACGACTATTCATATATAATATATATCGTTAGCATTTTGGTTGGATTTATAATACAAATTTTATATTTTTAAATATAAAATAAAATATTTACATAATAATTTCGATTATATATTACAAAAAGAAGATTTAAATCGATTAGCACAGTTGTCATATTATACAAATCAATTATATATAAATATACTAATTTAATAAATATATCTTGAATATGTGTTTTTTATGATTCATTTAATTTTTATACAATCAAACAAAAATAATAAGGAAATTATACAAAAATAATATTGCAAAATTGTTATTATTTTAAATGTTATCAAATCACAAGGCATCTAAATATTTCTCTATTTGAAAGATCGCCGCTTTATCTCTGTGCAATTTTATCGATCACGTTTATGTGCAATTTTTTTAGAGTTATTATTATGATTGATTATTAAATTTGCGATTTATATGTACAGATTTTAAATAAATAAATTTATAAAATAATAATCGTAATAATATGCTGATAGATCGTGTAAGTAAATGGCAACCATCCAAAGAGAGAAAAATCATATACCGCCGTATAAAAATGACTTTATATAATGGTTTTTCATATAAATTATATACTTTTTCCATAGGAACTATTCATATACTATATGAAATAATATAATCAGACTCATCGACATGGTGAATATCTTATAATGCATTGCGTTTGATACAAACGCAATATGTTGACATGTTATTATATAATAAGCTAAAGTTTGACACGATTGCATTCGTTCGTGATTTTTTGCTATAATTTGCATTTATATACAGAGAAATATAATGTACATTTTATATATATATATAAATTAGGCAGCCAGCTGAACCTATCTTATAAGATTTGACAATGGATAAATTGGTTTATTTCTATTACACATAAGTAGCGAATACAATCGATAAATTCATAGCGGTAAGCGTTTATATTATTACATTGTTTAATAAATATTTTAGAACTATCTTATATTTTGGAATAGTTTATCGATTATATTCAATTTATAACTAGGGGTGATATCGCAGGGTGATTAAAAAGCAGGTTTCGATGTAAATGTGTGATTACCTGCGGTGGATCATGCGCTATGCCCAGAGAGGCTGGTGCAGCCGGCGTTGATCTCGAGGGTCCCGCGGATCCCTGTGGGGACCGAGAGAGGCCAGAGGTGATCCCGAGATGGGGATTCCGCCCCCGCCGAGCGTCCCGGTGCCCAGGAAGGGCGGCAGCTTCCCGGGAGGAGGCGGCGGCGGCAGTCCCGGACTTCGCGATCGTTCCGGCTGTCCGGGACTGACCGACGCGTAAATGTTAACCGTCGACCGTTGATGATTGCAGGACTTCTTGACGTCCGGCATTGAGAACCTTAACTTTTGCCAGAATTGTCTATCGCCCCATTCGATACACGTGTTCGTCTTGAGATATAGCCTCAGATCGGGATCGAGATCCCGCATCGGAAGCTCCTCCAAAAGGATTATGATCAGTCTCCTTCTTCTCTCTTTCAGCACTTCGTGCAGTGCCGATTTGAATTCGAACCTGCACCACTCGTTATGAATAAAGTTTTTCGAAAGCACTACGATAGTTCTTTTGGAGGACTCGACGGCCTCTATTATGGTATCGGCCACGTAAGTCGACACGTTGAAGTCTCTATAATGCAAACACAGCCTGTATCCAGGTTCGCCGGCTTCCAGCCCCGGAGCCAACATTTGACTCACGAAGGCCTCGTCTTTGACGCTGTAGCTCAAATAAGCGTCGAAGAGTCGCTCCTTGTCCTGCTCATCCTCGAACGCCGTCGTCTTATAACACATCCTCAATCCGCAACGGGAATAGATCCAAACCCGGAAGCTCTCGTCGGTAGTAAAAGAGACTACACACTAAACCTACACACACTATAAACACGCACACGGTGATCAATAATAACGGTAAATAATCGTTTATCACTTGACTTTCTACTGCAGAAGCACCACCGAGCAGGTAGCTGGAGCACGTCGTCGAATTGAAATCTGCGAGAGGCGGTCCGACGGCGTTCGTAACGTTATTCAATACGCAAATGATCTTATTATAGTCCATCACTTTTCCCGTATTCCCCCGGAGCCAGTCTCTATACTTCCGGAGATACGTACAATCGCAAGACCAAGGGTTCTCCGCCAGGCCAATGTCCACAAGATACGGATTTAGAACGAATTGCCATACGGCAAACCCGTAAATTCTATTCCCGTCCAGCCGCAACACTTGCAATTGCTTCAATTCAATAAATGTCCTATTATCGATATAATGAATTTGGTTTCCTTGCAAATACAATTCGCGCAAACTCTCGAGGCTGGCGAGCTCGAATCCTAACAATTCCTTGATGAAATTATTCTCCAAATGGAGCACAGTCAATCTTTTCAGGCCGCTAAACGTATGGTTATAAATGGCGGCTATGTTCGAATTATTAGCATACAGTACTTTCAAAATCTTCCTCCCGATGAACGAATGACTCGACAGCTCCCCGAAATTATTTCCATCCAAATACACTTCGGTCGCGTCCATCGGGATGCTGCTGGGCATCTCCGTATAACCGGCACCCGAACACTCGACAACGTTCGCAGACCACGATTGATCATGATAGCACGTACAATTCGTAGGGCAAGTCATTTCGCAATCGCATGCATCGAAATCGCAGCAATGACACAGGGCGAAACAATGCGTTTTATAAGGGCACAAAAATTGCGTGGGCTCAGCCTCGATCAATGGCATATAAACGCGCTCTCGATTATAGATCAATTTGCAATAAATACTGTCCAGATCCATAACTTTGGGGTGCTGTCGCAGATGATTCAAGGTGTTTATGCGCTGCAGCCATTCCATCGTGCAGTCGCATTCGAACGGATTTCCACCGATGTAAAACTCAGGCAGCGGTTTATTTTCATCGACCGGTGACAATCTCAAAGCGCTCAATTCCATACTTTCGATCTGATTGGCGTAGAGATCGACTCGTGTCAAATCCTTTTTGTCGAAGAATGCATGCAATTCGACATAGTCGATCTGATTGTCGTTCAAAAATAACAATTCCACGCTGTTAACGATCGATTTCGCCGTAACTCTGGTCAATTGATTGAAGCTCGCATCCAACGTCTGCAAAATCAATTCCGAATTTAGCTCATAGCGATTGCTCAATTCCTTCAGATTATTCTTGTGCAAATCCAACCATTGCAGCTTTCGAGGGATGACACTGTAATCGAACCATTGCAATTGATTATCGGACACGTTTAACCACATGAGGCTCGGAAGGTACGATATTATCCCGTCCAAATCCTTCAATTCGTTGGAATCCAAGCGCATCGCCTGCAAAAGAATCAACGGCTTAAATGCATCCGGACTGATATAACTGATTTTATTCCGGGCCAGATTCAATATTTGCAAAGTGGGCAATTCGCTGAAAGAATGCTTCGTGATGTTCTCCAGCTGATTTCCTATAAGCCGCAGACCGTACAGATTGGCCATCCCTTTAAAGCCGGGTTCCTCGAGCGATTTTATCCTATTCTCGCCCAAATCTAACGTTCGTAATAATCGCATATCTTGCAGCGCCCTCGGGACCTCCGTCAGGGCATTGGCGTTCAAATTGACATCTTGCAGCCCGGAGCAATTCGCGAAGGCCTCCGGATGGATGCCTTCCATGCCGTTGTTGTCCAGTGATATTAGCGCCATCACGTACAGTCCGTTCAAAGAGTGGGCATCCAGATATTTGATGCGATTGTTCGATATGATGAGCGTGTGGAGATTGCTCATGGGGGCGAACGTGTTGGCGGCGATCGTGTCGACCATGTTGTGCTGGAGGTTCAAAATCTGCAGAGTGTACAGATCTTTGAAGATGCCCGCATCCAATTTCGTCAGTCGATTGTATGATAGATTCATGAGGACCATGCGGATGAGTCCCGTGAATGTGTTTTCGTTTATCCACGAGCTCGTCAGATGATTTCTCGACAGGTCTAATGCCAGCAATTGACCGAGATTCGAGAATAAGCCCGGCGCTAAGACGCTGACGGAATTGTTTTGCAAATAGATTTCGTTGATGCTGCTCTGGCATTCCCTGAAGAGTTCGGGTGGGAGCGCCACTATTTTGTTGTTGGATAAATCTATTATTTGGAGGTTTTTCAAGCCGGATAAAGCTTTGTCTGCGACCATTGAAATTTCGTTGTCGTGGATGTGGAGTTCTTTCAGGCGTTTGAGGGCACTGAATCCGTTGGCCGGCATCAAGACGAAATGGTTGAACGATGCGTCTAAGACTTGGGCGTCTAAAGAGCAAGGTGCCGTCGTAGATGGTTGCGAAGGCGAAGGCGGAGGCGATTCGCGAAGGCCTTCTTCTTGACTGCTGATGAGCGGCTGCGGTGGTGCCGCGGTCTTTCCTCGGAATCCGAGATCGCTGACATCCTGAAGACGGTTGTAGGTGACGTTGAGATACATCAGATTCGTCAACGGACAGAAGATGTTCTCGGGGAAGGACCAAATGTTGTTGAAACTGAGATCTAGTCGCTCCAGCTGGCGGACAGGCGAGAAGCTGTCCGCTGCTAGCTCGAGGCTCATGGCTGCCCATTGAGTGTTTCTAGTTCGCACTGACAAATTGCGAAGATCTTTAAGACCGGTTAAAACACCGGAAGGCCACTTCCCGAGCTTGCAATGATCCAAGATCAGATCTCGCAGCTTTTTGAGATGTGCGAAGCTCCTGTCGCCCAGGGAACTCCTCGACATGATATTCTCGTCGCATTCTACCTTCAACGAAGTGGTGTATTCAGATGGAATGACGCTGAAGTTCGTCGTGTCGAACTCGCTGTTGATCGTCCTCAAATTGCAAGTGAGGGCGACTTCGTCTGGTTCCGAAGGATCGCGAAGCCACCATTGACAATCATCAGGTGCCTCATAGTTGATGGGGCCGCCGCTATGATTGTCTTCGTCGGTTGCGAAAACGCAGACGATGATGGCGAAGGCGAACGCCAGGAGATTGCAGCGGTTTCTCAGATTGGACATGGTGAATTTGTCGCGGAATATTCACCGCGAAACTTCCAACCCTTATTCGAACCGGTTTCACATTTGCACAAGGGCTCTGAACGAAATTCGGAAAAACCGGCGATAAACTAACATCATAATAACATCGTCAAACATTTTCATTTATGATTCAATGCTCGTCCATTTTCGCGTAATTATCACTGCGTTATCAATTAGGGTTCGCACTGGTCGAGGTCCAGAGCACGACTGACAGAATCCTGCCAGAGATTGTTCTCATATACCCGGGAATAACCCCTCACCCCCTCAAAGGTCCATATGGATACGTGATTTTTTGCGGGCGAAAATTATGAAGGGTGTAAAGAAAAACGCACAAATTTGATGACGCACACATTATTTTGAGTGATAAAACACAGTTTGTGATTTAAAGTTCCCAGTCGAAGAAAAGGGGTGTGTTAAGGGATGCAGAGACAGTCTTCGTATTTTTATAAACACACTTTTATTTATTATTATTTATGTTCGTATATAGTCCACACTATTTTTTGACTTAAATGTTCACAGTTCTTTTATGAAACGTGTATATCGTCGCGATAAAAGATCGATGCATCTTTTTGAGATGAATAACGAGAGCCGAACGCGCGAGAGCTGTTTGGCGATACACCCTCCTCTAACCGAGAGCAATCGCCGACTGAACGTTCCGTACGGAAACTGAAGGAAGGCAGTACTGAGTGTGGTGGGGACCGGAAACTACCGAACGTATCCGAATCATCACGACAAATGACACACACATAGACAGATATTACTCATTGATGCATCGTACACGTTCGACATATCCCCATTATTCAGATTTTAATTGTGTAAATATCGAACATCTTGGGGCACTCTACTATATTAATAAAAATTAATGCGTTCATTCTTAAATACGCAACACAACACCAGAGATTGTCAACAATATTTTTTTTATATAATAAAAATACACAATTCATTAACATTATAAATCCATCCTTCCGATTAAATCCGTTTATTTTATAATTCACGTATTTAAAACGACATAAACTATATGAAATGTATTTTTATTCAATAGTTTTATAAAAAAGCCGATTCGAATATAAATTTCACCACGATACATTATGTATAAAGGCTCCGTGCAAAGTGTATAGGAAACCGAGCAAAGTCATGATAAATATAAAGGCAGAAAATATTCCCCTAGTCCCCAATAATAGGATTGGAGATACAAAGGAGAAGAAGAATCTTCCAGATATATAAATTTCAAGATACTTAAGGAGGTTTTTCATCTCTCACTTATTATTTAAAGCTTGGGGTATTGGTTTTCTGCCGACTCTTTGTGGATGTTAAATCGAGCGAACAATTGATTATACAATTGGCTGGCAATAATTGCGATTGCATTCCCGGTACTTTTGAGCATTGTTAATATTCCGGGAGCGCTGTTTTATATCGGGAGCGAACTTTTTCGGCGGCAATTAGCACGCGTTTACGATTTCTTCATATACGCACATTAAATGGCGGCTCAAATATTCATTGGGTCGTTAAAACTCCATGAATAATGCCTAATTAAATATTTTAGCATCGGAAGCTTTTGAACTCATAACGAATGGACTATAATTCTGTAATATTATGACGCCGGTTTATGTATTTTTTTTTTTTTCGGAAAAATTAATAGCTATGTGAAACGGGGCTCACCTTAATGTATTTATTTTGAGGAGCACCGATAATTAAAATGTTCTTTTTGTTTTATAAATATGGATATTTGGATATATCAAAGACTTGTTATAACGTTGTGAAATGTGGCAGATGCAATTCAGGTGTGTTTGAGAATTAGTTCCACATATGGATGGAAGAGCTTTGACGACACAAACGAAATTGCATGTTTGAATGTTGCCTTAATCCAATTACCCCAATCCCCGAGAAATAGAAATTATGTATAGAATAGTCAAAGAATGATTTAATAAATGAGATTACCGGTTATGGATTTGTATTTTTTTATATGAACGATTCTGGTGCGTAAAATTTCTGTTTTCAAAAGGAAATTTGTATACATATAATATAATACATTTGAATTGATTTTAGTTTTTTTTTTTTTAAAATAAAAATAAAATAATATTATTTATCATAGACGCCTGAGATATTTTCAACAATATAATGTAGCGGACTGCTTAAACAGCTTTAACTGTAATAACTTTAGGAAGCTTTGTATTTATAAAATGTGCGCAGCGATTGCAGCGCCATTTGACAGTTCATAACAAAATGTCACCCATATTTCCATAAATAGTATCATCTTATTGATGTTAATACAGGTTTTCTAAAGACGCACGTGTACTTGATATATATGCAATAGATAATAGAAGATAGTTAGTATCAATTAATAATATTTGTAATATAGGTAACCATATAAATTTCGATCATATTCGAGCGATAAAATTTGAAAATTTTACAAGTTCTCCGCCGCTCGCATGTACGAATCTGACGTTTTTGGACGTAACAGCTTTTTTTGACGCCATATGCAAGTGTACAAATCGACGTCAATCGCGACGTTCGATAAATTTATCACGACGAAGCGGGATAAAATTGAATTTATGCTAATTGCGCGATGTTCCAATTCATGACGAAACCGGCTCACAATTTAAAGTTTTTACCAAGATCGCATCGAACAATGGATAAACTAGTTTCGTACGGAGAAATTCCAACACCTCGACTTGTTGCATAAATCATGATTAAAGATGGCCGTGTCCGGATTTTGATTAGCGGTTAGACACATAATCGTTTTATAATACAGTTTTTATCGACGATACGGATTTTATCAGCAGTTTAACTTATCGGGTTACCGAGTGAAAAAATGGACATAAAATTTTCGTTTTTTTTGCCAACGGGTAATATTACATATGTTGCGAACCGGTTACGGAACTCGCCGACTTGCGAGTATGCAAGTAGTGCGAACATAAATTGTCCCGCGATATTATGCATGGCAAATGACTTACGGTTTCGTATAAAAATTAATTTAATAATTGTTATGGCGCTCGGATGTCAGTTGATTAAGGCCGTAAAGAGTAAGCTTACGGCCGTAAAAACTTACATAAAAAATGTTGCGTTGTTAATATATTTTTATGATGGACAAGTACGGTATTAACGTGTATACTGTTGTTATAGGTCTTTGTTTTTATGAGAGCATAACAGTAATTAGCATAAAAATTTTATGCTAAAATTTATTAGGCAAATTTTAATTTCTTATATAGCGGCCCTGTAAATACAAAAATATTACCATCGATTTAAATCAAAGGTTAAATTGACCCTTTCTGCGTTATGATGTGTTTTGAATGAGTCATTTACCCTTTAAATTTCGACATAAATATATCAACTCATTGAAAGGGTATAGTAATCACTTTCAGGTATTTTTGTTCGTATTGATAAATTTAAAGCATGATCATTGTGTCATCAAAAAATATTTTAAATACTTATCTATATTCGGAACATACATTATTTCATTCATTGGTCGTCTTTTTAGTCAAGGAACCAACGGAATAAAGATGAAATTAATATTTATCTACTTAAAAAAGTAGCTTTTGAAAGAGATCATTGCAAATTCAATTTCAAGTTTGATAAATCAATTATTATTGCAAAAGGGAAAGGATTTATTTCCTGATCAAAATGCATCCCTATATTATTCAACTAGATGCTTTTACTAATAAAATCCTTCTAGCTTCTTAGCAAGATCTATTTAATTCTTATTAAACTACTTAAATTATTAGGTCAAATCATATGAAGAGTCGGAATTTAAATTCGACCGTAATTTAAATAGGTTTTTGAAATATTTTACAATTTGATATTGACAACCAGGTACCATAGTTCTTTAATATGAAGATGAACTCAATGGGAATTCGTGAGTAAAGATCATTTGAATCTTTGAATCCTCAGAATAAGAGTTTCAGCAATACACGACAAATCAAATGCTAATGCAGGTAGATAGGTTGGGTTTTTGTCTGTGTTCAAATTGTCCTAAATCCCTAAAAATAGATGCTATTGATATATATTATTGCCCATATTGAGATAAAAAAATATGGTATACTGATTATCTGATCCATTATCAGCATCCCTGATTGCACCCAAAATTCCTCATCAAATAGGGGACGAACTTAACCATAAAAATGACAAAATTGATTTATTTTAGTTTAAGAATTTTATATTTTGAGTTGATTTTAAGCAATGCATGTTAGTCTTGGAACGCATCCCCCGTGCAAAAAGAAGTTCGGGTGTATTTGAATCTAAGACTGTTGTTTGATAAACATCACACCATAGCCAGATGGTTTTAAAAATTGGTCTATCTTGAGGCTCATTATATTGTTAAATAGGCTGTCAAAGAGCAACATATGGATATTTTAAAGTGTTTTTTTGTATAAAAGGGTAGTTCTAAATTTAAACACAAAACCTCATGAATTGGGCACGCCTTAGGGCATTTCCAAGTAAATTTTACTTTGTAGTGTAGAATTTAAAACGTGCCGGAGAGAAGAAATTATCTGCATCAAAACAGACTAATAGCATATTGTGAGTCAAATTGCAGCATTTAGAGAAGAGTGTGTGATAAGCGAGGGACACCTTGGAGGAGTATGATTCATCCCGGGGCGGCAGTGGGTTCCATCTCCTCTCTAATTGTGCAATCATTCGAGTGCCTTCAAATTGCTCCCGGTACTTGGGGGTAGGATAATTGCATTCACCTAGCAGAAGATATGCCAGCCATCTGTCGTCGAGCATTTCTTCTATGCACTTGAATGTGACGGTGCGTGCACTGATTATCATGTAAATTGGTGTTTAACATCGTTCCCGAAACATTTATTAAATAATTTACCTCGAATATGGAAGGCATCCTGCGGGACGTCCCGATCGGTTTTTTTTTTGGTAATGCTGACGATCGCCGGCGGGAAGAAAAAATCGTAACATGTGTCCATAATAACATGCTTATTCGATGTGTCCAATTAGTATATACAAGATGCTTAGTTTTCATGTTTATTTCATAAAGCAAAATCATCCTTGAATAAAACATAATTACGTTTCATAAAAACTGCCATTTTATAAACATAATATTATATTGTCTTTCCAAAAAGTCGCAAATATTTAGTACATTTTCACCACCTTGTATATTAGAAGCAAGTATATTTTCCACTCAATATCACTGTATGAGCTGGCATGGACACGTGGACAATATTAAGGATTTTCCCCATGCCATGACGATAGTCCAAAGTTTTCATCCATGTGTGAAACTCACAGGGATGAATATTTGAATGCCGAATTAACAATAAAGCACCCTCGTGATCAAGTGTACGGAACACTCGACTTGCACTCATGCACCGAGTCAAAATGAATCACAACGTCAACCCTTTACTGCAATCCTTTGAAATGTACTGCAAATCACCTATGGAAGTGTGATTAAGAAAGATGATAAAACAGAGGGGTCGCAGTAAATAAAGCCGGTTGGCAATTAAGAAAAAATCCTAAGCGTTCACTAATAATCAATCCTGAAGCACGAAACACACATTGAACATGAATAGCGCAACTTCATCCTGTCATTGGGGAAAGGGTTGAAATTTCACCATAAATATATGACACATACCAAAAAGGGTGTCTATTTGATTATTAACCAATATAAACTTCCATGATATGTTTAAATTAATCGATATAATTGAGATGATTATTTTGTAATAATGATTATCAATATATCGTTTGTATTTCCATGGGTAAATATAATCGTATAATCGTATAATCATCATCATCATAGTATAGCCAGATGCATTCTACTGCAAGATTCTTCAATTCATATCATCTCCGTTCTATATTCACCTCCTTGTGGACTCGATATTGAAGGTAGCATAACCTCAGAGTGTTATTTATGGATGTTCATCCAGTGGGTCGTCTGGATGAACACACCGAAGGGCGCTTTGGCGTGTGTGGGTGGTGTTTAAAGACTGATCAAATCAGTTTGAATACAAATTTAAGATTAAAAACGATTGAAATTATTATGAATCCGAAAATATACGCTCGATTTTGGCGCAATAAAAATGGCACTATATTTTCAAATTTCAATAAATAACGCTATCGCAGATGGAACACACACTATTCGAAGCTTTCCCCACATTTAAGGTTTATCTTGTATGGCCATAATTCTATTATCGCTCGAGTCAAATGCGATAAATTGTTCACAAAGCCAATTTTATGACGTAAATCCTGAGCAAAATCTGCAAAAAAATACGGTCTATGACGTCGACACGGAAGTATATCATCTTTCATGCGATGGATTGATCAAAACAAGCACTTGAGCCCGCGTTATTCATATCTCTCGGATATATCGATACACACACAATTTCTTTTATAGCAAAGGGTCAAAAGCCCGAAATGGCCCCACAGTATTTTAAAATAATCCCAGCCGACGTGGCCCCCAGCTTCCCCGGAACAAGCTTTAGACGAAAGAAAAAATACTTGGCCGATGTTACCTTAGGGCTGAAACAACCCCCAACGACCGCCCCCCGTTAACCTTTGTATGGTGAAATATATCTGAGCGTATAAAACGCACACACGCGCGCCTTACGGGTGCACGCATATGGCGTGACGGATTGTATGCCCCTTCAAAGTAGCAAGAATTCAATCAAACGGCTCGCACGCGAACGTTTTTCCCACAAAATATGTACATATTTCCAGGGAATATCACCGTGGAGCACAGCTCTGGAAATTCATCATCTAAATCCGAGCTTGCTGACAAAATTTGTCAAAAAAAGTACGGCAGTACGCGTTGGTGGAGGTCTTGCTGAGGGCGTCAAAGTTTAAGGGAGGGTGATGCGTGGAGGGTCTTACGCGCGCTCGTGTATTTAAATACGCATTAAATAAGTACAATATTAATATAAATCTCAAACTTTTTTAAGGGTGGAAAAAACTCTTGGTATGTCGACATTTTTTCAGCAACAACAGCAAGAAAATTGAGACGAAATTTGTGATGTTGTGGATATTCATACCGTATCCATGAGGCTCTTTTTTTTAATAGGATTTTACCATCCTGTAAATATGATCGCCAATCACAATATAAACTTGCACGACTATGGTGGACTTATTCGGGTTCAAATCTAGATTATTAGGTAGAATCTTTTTTAGTTAAAATTCTTGCTCAAAGTTGAGAAGGTACCATTTTTTAAAAAAATAATTCTGATAAGCAAACTCTTTTATAAGGTTAATTGGAACTTTTATAAATAAGGTCACCCCTTTGAAATGTATAGTTTGATCTAGTTCTTAAAGTAATATATTTTTAAGTATTATTATATAAGGGTTGTTTCTTAAGCTAAATTATTCTTCTTAATGATGTGAATAGCTTGAAAAAGCATGTATATAAATAGAAGTCCATCAAGCTTCCTTTGATCATATCCCTCTGTAAATAATTGGTATTTTAGTCAAGCAACCATATCGCCGGATGCCTTGAAATTAATTTAAATATGAAAATGTAAATTAATTAAAGGATACTTGAAGTTCATCTAAAAAAGGACTTTTAGAAAAAATATTAGTTTCTATCGCCTCAATTTTGTAATATTTATATGCTTACAATATCGATGCATTTTAGCACAATTTGATGGCAAATTTGATCTGTTTGTTTATTATATGTCCATGGGAACGCAATTTATTTACAGATGATGAAAAGTGAGGGCGGATACATAATATGTTACTAATAGGAAACAATATTAGAGTTTGTGAATAAATACGTTATGATGTTGTATAATTTATGAAGCTCCACCCTAAACGATGAATTTCGCCGAATGCTTCCGCTATGGTGGCAAAATTGATTTCCTTCTTTCATCCTTTTTATTAATCTTCCCACGTATATATATCATGTTTTTTGTGTTCAAAATTGATTTTACGGTCCGCACTATGCGGTGTTCATATCAAAAGCTAAAAAATGTATAAATCTGTATTAGGCGGAATAACAAAATTGGCAGGAAGCCTTCGTATATATCCTGTTGGGAGCGTCTGCAAACGCGGCGAATCTGCAAGTCGTAATCCGCGCTGCATTTCGACGACGAATGAAAGGACCACGGTCAATTTCTAAGGACGAGCAAGCATTCAGGACGAGCAGAGCGAATCGCGTGTGCACCTCCCGTTCATCTCACCACATCAATTCGCTTTCAGACATCCACAACAACCGTAAAATTCCTTCGGCATCGTTAGGACGGAGGCATTCAAAGAACGAGCATATGCTAAGGGAGCGATTCGCCTCGGTCGGGGTTGAAATTTTTCAACTGTTTATTCGAGTGTACAATGTCGGCACTCACTCGACTATAAGAAATTTCTTATTTATATAGGCGTTACGCTCAGGATCCTTAGTTTACTGCGCTTTTTGTATGTATCCTGGTACTATTTAGTGTTTGCTCAAAATGTTTTTCTTCTTTTAACAAGCGAGAGAACCTTTGCGACTCTCCTCTTGTTGATTCGATAAGATCATGACGATTGGCTTTATTTTATTGTACATATCGATCCCAGTGTACCTTTTGTATTTTTAAAATTTATTTTGAATAATGATCAATTTAGCATGATCTATTCTGGAACAAAATGACGGAATCAAGGATTTTCTCAGATCTTGTGACCGACAAAAAATGCTCATGTTTTTGAATTACGGTGTGAAAAAATCGACACCATTATCCGCATATATATATATATATATATATAGCAATATTAAATTATAAGTACACTCAAACTTTTTTTTGTGCGATTTCAAATTTATGCGGTGTTTTTAAATTTTTTTTTTATTTCATAAAGAGTACGTATTGAGATATTTTGGATAAAATAGGAAATAAATCATCAACACTAACCGAAATTGGGGGAAAAAAATAATAAAATTAAAATTAATAAAATTTGTTTTATTTTTTAACTGTTTTTACTAACAAACTAGGCCAAAAAATGACTTGACAATTTTTTTTTAAACATTTGCCATTTTGTGATTTTTTTTTGAGTTAGGGACTATAGTGACATCTTTACTAATTATGAATTATATTATTGGAAAGAGAAAATCTACACAAAATAATGACATTGACACTGGATATACTATTTCTTCCGAAGAAGAAAGCGATTTTGAGTCATATCGAAAATCGCAAGGAAAATTATCATACAGCAATGATAGTTTGTAATTAAAATAATTAGTATTTCTCTGGTGGATGTCTAGTATTTGAGATGCCAGATGTCAGACATCCTTAAAATTTTATCAATGATGCAAAACGTGCTTTAAATGTTACCAAAAATGTTATTATTTTATTGCCTTGTATTTTTTATTAATTTTTTTGTACAATTTTGGATATATTTTATATAGTTGTTCCAAAGTTATTTTTCTCGGAACGTATCTACCGCACAGATGACGCTTGACATTGGTAACACTTGATCTGGCGATTTATATACATATTTCATAACATGCCTAATAATGCGGGTATTATAAGAAATTTAATACTAACAAAATGTTTTTAGCACATATTTTAATAAAAACTATATTTATGTATTATTTGCATTCATTTATAGTTCATCAATCAATGGTTCGTTTTTGGATTATCCCATGTTTTAAAATTTTTTGCCATTAAAAAAATATTTTAAGACTTTGTGCCGGCATATTAAATACTAAATTTTATGTAAATTTCGGATCCTATAAAATTTCACACCCCGTAAAAGCATCGTAGGCGTGCATTTTAATGACAAAGGGAAGATTTATGTGGGACAAAATGTCAAATGGTGGGATCGTATGACACGCTTTAGTTTTTCATTCGCTATTTCGTTGATATATCATATTTAACCCTTCGGAATTCGCAGAAGCAATGCTCAGCTGAAAGAGCGTTAAATTTCAGACATTATTCACGGCTTTAAATCCAATGACGGTTAACTCGAGGCTAATTTATAAAGAATGTGATCTGTAGCTACGTGTAATAGTTGAATTCAAGACATTGTATTTATTTTGTAGTCTGTCATCTTTTTAAATTTTAATGCTTAGGAGTAAAATGCTCAAGGACAAAACTGATGATAAGAAGGCTACAGAAGATCGCAAGATCTTCTGTATGTCAAGATCTATGAGGGCCAAAACCAGAGGAGGAAAAAGCCAAAAAGGTGGAATATTATGAATAAGAAAAGGAATACAAGAAGGTTGGTTTGTTTAAGATGGTTTGTAAACATCTTGGATGGTTTGGAACGTCAGAAAAAAATTCCCACTGTGAGATCTAACGACGATGAACTTCTTCAAATTCATAGTCAAAGTTTCTCGATCAATGATTCTTCTTGAAAGTATCAGTTTTTATTTTCGTCTACCAGGATGGAAGATTGCGATCCTGATCCTGAAAAAATCGACTCATTTCTCGACAGCTCTAATATTATATAATTAGGATATGATTCCAAAAGCATTTCCACAAATTTATGACAGTATGTTTTGAATAAAAATCGTGTTTTATATACATCTATAATGATCTGTCGAATTTATATGAACTCGTCCGCCTGATTTACGAATTATGTTAAGGCAGGACGAATTTGCCGCAAAGCCTTAGTATAAACCTAGTGCGAATCAGTAAGGAGACAATAGGGGAAAGATTTAGGAGGCAGGATGAACAAAGCGTTTCCTTATTTGATTTGTCAAAGGCTCCCTTGGTGACAAATATATTGAAGGCGCGTCACCATTATTGATGTCCCTTAACAGGATTTGTCTTTTTCCCCGGCTCGCAAAGGACGCAACACCGATCAATATGTCCCGTTTTTCGCATTACGAATGCAAATGGATGCAAGTCGTCTGATGCACTCCATCGAACACAGAAGATAGCACACAGATGACAAATTCCGAATGTTGGGATAAAAATAGCGGGCTATGTAAGCTGGACGAGTTCTTGGATATTTGGCAGCTAACCGCAAATTTCGTCCTGGATGGAATCGCCTCTCAATTTGCGACCCTCATTATCTGCTCAACAATACGTCAGTCGCTCACAGCTAATGGGTGTCTTCCTATGGGAGATTCATCGCATTTCAATTGAAGAAATAGGGTAACGATCCAAATTAAATGAATGAAGAACCAAAAACCCGTGGCATAAATGCATTTCAAAAACGTATTTGTTGTGTGAGATTAAGTATATATGAGGAATTTATCGAAGAATATGTTACTTCAATATAATATAATAAAAGTTCTTTCATACTTTATGGAATTATTGGTGTCACGGAATTTCCTAGGTTTACCATATAAATAAGCTCAAATAATCTTCATCAATCATGGAATAATACTAAAGGCGAAACTATAATAATAAATCGGAGTATAAATGAAAATATATATTTTTGTTTCTTTCTATTATAATAATTCACAGTTTTCCTTTCTTCTTCGATTCGCTTTTGTTGGTCCTATATTTTCGCCCTAATACGTTCCTCCATTTACTCTCATCCCTCAAGCATAAATTGTTTATTTATAAGACGTTTTCCTACGATGTTTATTTAACATTTTTTTCATATTTCCCAAGCCATTTTCCTTCCTAATAGCGCAAAGACACACGCCTACTAATTGACGAGCTCGCAATCATTGTCCAGCAAATTACTATTGTTCTTCGGCGGCGGCAAAATAAGATATAATTACTGAGAATAAAAATAGTTTACAAACAGGTAATGTCAATCAAAGACGTATTAGACAGCAGCCTGAAAAAACGGCAAAAGTCGGGTTTGTGTGTTCGTAATTGCAGGTTGCGATATTATTTCCGGTCATTGTTGAGCGCCAAGATGACCACATCGACAAAAACACTTTATTTAGTTTATTTGTTGAAAATTTACTAATTCAGTATCATAAAAAATACTCCAGCAGGTATACAATGAGTTGGTTTCGACACCATGATACTTTGGAATTCAAGAAAAAAATATATTGTATATTAGATTAGGTCGCCAACTATGGCTTCGCGGGCCAAATCCGGACCACCCCCTATTTTCGAACAGATCCACGAGTTAACCTTTTCAGTACCGAGCGAAAAAACTGTACTTAAGCGAAAAATGCCGAGCCAATTTGACGTTTTAAAAGTCATAAAAGAAAGTAAGAATGATGTTTACTAAATCCATAAAGATATTATAGCATGGGAATAATTTGCAATTTTGTAGTGTATATATATTAGGGTGTCCCATAAGTTTCTTTCGTTTTCATTTTAAGAAAAAAATAAACAATAATTTGTATTGCATCAAAATTTATTGAATAATATATGATCTATTCTGTTCTATTACCTTTCTCCATTTCTCCGGAAGCCTCATAATGCCTTCTTGCCAAAATTTCCCAGGTTTGTTGGCAAAATATTGAACAAGGTACATTTTTATATCATTTTTTGAATTAATATTTTTACCACGTAAAAAAAATTTCAATGAAATAAATAAATAATAATCTGAAGGGGCAATGTCCGGAGAGTATGGAGGATGAGGTAAAACATCCCAGTCAAATGATAATGATTTATTTCTGACGAGCAAAAACACATGAGGCCTGGCATTATCGCGATGAAAAACAACGCTTCGTCTGTTCGATAATTCTGGCCATTTTCTGGCAATTGCATCCTTAAGATTGTCTAGTTGGAAACAATATTTTGTTGAATTGATCGTTTCACCTTGCTGAAGTAGTTCATAATAAACTATCCCTTTCCAGTCCCACCAAATGCATAGCAAAACTTTTTTTGGATGTAAGCCAGGTTTAGCTACAGTTAAAGCTTCTGTACCCTTGGTCCAAGACAGTTTACGTTGGATATTCTCATAGAGTATCCAACTTTCATCTCCAGTGACAAGTCTCTTCAAAAAAAGTTGGCTATTATGTCGTTGGAAAAAAAGATCGCATGTTGAAATACGCCGAAGTTTATTTGAGTCAGTCAGTTTATAAGTCACACATCTGAACGATTATATTTCGCGAACAGTATATCGCGGGTTTTCTTCAACCATGACTATGATAAGATCTGTGTTAATTTGCGAAAGAAACTTATGAGACAACCTAATATAAATCCATAGAAAAACTTAAATAATAATATTATTTTTTCTAGTGTAAATATAAATTTCGAACTCCTTTTTTCGCACTATGTTCACATCATCTGGAAGCCTCTGCCTCATGATCGTCGCCGTATCACCGATGATAAATAAATTTGAATATTGAAAGTTCTAATGTTTAAATTGTTTTCACCTCTCTTTTTGAGGATTCCTCCATTTTGGTATTGTCAAATGAGCGGTTGAAGCTAAAGAATCGCCCCCTCTACGAAAGTAAAATACGGATTTCCGTCGCGTATGCTGCGAGTTCGTCTCGAGAACTGCGGAGCCCCATCGCTACTGAAAGACGGACGCCCCCCGTCCTTCTCATCGAGGTCCTTCAGGCTAAGATGGAGACGGCAAAGGGACAAAAAATATTGTATTATCTTAAATATCATTTATTTATCCATTTATGTCCTTAAATGGTGAATATTATGGCATTAAATGAATACTTGAATACTCACCCAGCGAGCCATCTTGGTGAACGTATTGAAAAGCGCTATCATAGTGCAGTTACAATTTATTCGAGATGAATATGCTGATTTTACTGAGTCTAGCCTCTTTATATTTTTCTTTTTATATATATAAATGTTGAATCTAAACCATCTTTTATGTTAAAAAAGTATGTATTTTTTAAGATGACATCCATCGCATAGGGCTTCAAAGACTGACAGTCTGTAGAGATGATGCACAGGATGCTATTTTTTATGTAACATTGTGGCAGTGTCGCGTAGACATTTTTTGTAGGCTCACAAATAATAGATTAATTTCTGGAAGACATTTCGGTATAAATGAAAAGGATTAGAGGTCCTTTTGTGGCGGAAGATGCTATCTTTTAATGTTCACCGCAGTCAGCCAGAATTGAATGCTTGAATTCATTCGTTTACAATTTGCTCTCTGCATAAACGGATTATAAGCTTAAGTAGAAAGGGATAGATTTTTCTTCCCTTTTTCTATACCAGACAAAAGGACCACCTTGCCTTATTTGATAATAGAACCATGCCGGATATATGGACCGCATATATATTACAATTCATCCCTAGCGTTTAATATAAACATACGCACGGAAATGGGAAGTTATGCTGAATGTCTTCCTATTGTCCTTTGTGACTTTCGTTTTGAGTAGAGGAACAATTTAATGGCTTATTAATAATTATATTGCCAACATAATTTCAAATATGGTTTTAGATTTAAAAAAATCAAAATACATATTGTATATTAATATATACTTATTTTACAAGCTTGTACGGCATTTAAGCTCTTGAGACCCTTTATCGTATAGCAATTGACGTCATTGCTTCCTGCAACTTCATGTATTCTAGCCTTTGACATTCAATATGGCTCCATCGAGACGTCTGGTCACCCTAAGCAGGTCAGCTCCCTATTGTCCAGGGCTTTTGTCAGCATATAAGTAAGATGTTTCAAAAATATTTTTCTTCGTCGAGAACTCTAATAAAATACTAGTAAAATAGCATGTGAAGTCCAAATAAAAGAAAGCAGATAAGCATACATTCAATTTTATATTCTTAAGAAAATAATATTTATTATCATAATGCAAATGATTTTTGATCCGGTTAAGTTCCAAACAATTATATCGGTTCGGCTATGATTTTCGTTCTAGGAAAAATAATGGTTTTTTCAGGTTTTCGGTTCAGCTTTGGATGATTTATATTGTTGAATTTACTCTCTTTAACTATTAATGATTTGTTAGTTAATGTAAGATTTTCCAATTTTGCTTCTACGCAGTAGTTATGAATTTACAATTTAATTAAAGAAGTTTATTTTTAAATGACAAATATAATGTAAATAATTAATTGAAGATATAATATTTAGAACAAAAGTATAAAATAGTTTAATTTATTAAATGTTTGTTGGCTGGCAGTTTGGGAGTTCCAGATTAAATACATAGCAAAAATATAGGAAGAGATAATTTATGCAAAATACGTAATAATGACATAAGATTAAGAACAGGAATATGAATTGATAATAATATTATCTGAAGTATTGATTTAAAAGGGTGAACAATACAAATTTTGCATAAGAATTCAACATATTAAATCAATATAAAAATCTTCGAATAGGTTTAGTTCCAGTTTTCGTTCTGGCAAAAAAACGGTTTTTGATAAAGTTCAGCTTTGAAGCCCTCCTTGTATAACAAATACGATGCCTTCAATATAAAGTGTATGAAGAGGTGTATCAAATGAAATACACTGGGGCCTCGAATAACACGGTTACACCTTTTTTTGTGCGTATAGTTGTGTTCATCGGAAAATCACTTAAAAAGAAATCGCACAAAAAAAGCTATGACTTACATAGAAAAAGTGAAGATGCCTTCCATGGATTTTAAAAACCGCATAACTTTAAAACAGCTATGTAAAATATATTCAAAATCGCATTAAAAAAGTTCATAAAAAGTAGGACAACAAAAAGGCAATTAAAAAATAACATTTTTAGTAGCATTTAAGGGACGTCTTGCATCATTGGTAAAATTTTAAGGACATTTCAAATTTTAATTACAAATTATCATTGCTGTATGATAATTTTCGTTGCGATTTTCGATATGACTCAATTTTTTTTTTAAATAGTTAAAAAATAAATTTTGAGATAAATCTGGTAGGAATAATAGAAGATAATATAGAAAAAAATCATACCCAGTTTTAGGTAAATTAGTTATTTAAAACTTGAGATATCATGTCAACCGTGTTGAAAAAATCAGTTTCAAGAAAAACGCATTACAAGATTTCATTATGGTAGGACAGGCCAAGTTGCCCCGTCAATAAAATAGCTATAACTCTGTGAGTAGTCGGAATTTTGGAAATTTCTTTGGTAAAATGTATTTTTAAAAGTCAAAACATTGGAAAAATGCAAAAAAACTAATTTTTTTCAAAATTCTAAGCTAGAATAAAGGCAAATTATAATTTTTTTCCAAATTTCGGTTAGTGTTGATGATTTATTTCCTATTTTATCCAAAATATCTTGATACGTACTATTTATGAAATAAAAATAATAAAAAAATAGCTTTAAAAAAACCGCATAACTTCGAAATCATATCGTAATACAAATCCGTATTATACAAGATTTGAAAGTCATCCAAAATTAATGTTTGCGTTCCAAAAAAAATATCGAAGATAGTTTATATGATGTTTTTTTTTTCAATAAACACATACATTTACGAAATTAATTGAAAAAAACTTAATAACATATAATATACTATTCGTTTATCATCGATATCACTTGTAATTCTATATATTTCGAGATCTATTGTGGGTTTCCATCATCAGAGAACTCGGAAGTATTTCTGGTTTTAGCCTTCAAAAATTCGGTAATAATCGATATTTGTGTTATATAAAACAGTGTTGTATAAAACGGTGTTATACGAGGCCCGAGTGTACTCGTATTAATAGCTTTTATTATTAAAAGGTATTATAACTTTGAAGCATAATGAATAAAATTGTTATTGAACGTACAAACTAACTCTTTAATACTTTTCATTAAAAATAAATAAAAAAATGTAACATGACCAACCTATTTGATATGCTTTTTTGTAAAAATATAGTCGCTAATCTCATCTCATATAGATTTGCACCTCGATCGATAAATAACAATGGTCACAAATATGTTTTTTTTAACATTGCTAGAATCGTAAAAAATACATTTTTTTGCTTTTTATACCGTTCCAAATGAATCAGGAAGAATAATGGGATGATACAAAAGATGACCGTTATATCCAAATTTGGTTGCAGCTGATCTCAGCCACCCAATTTCCGAAGAATGACCACATCGCCATTGATCATCTAATAGCCTCCTCGAGAATGATGTGCTCTTTTCTCGATAATAGAATTTTTATTGTGATTAAAATAGGGTTTTGTGTGCAGGAATCGGTTGAATTTGTGAATTCGTGATACGTTTCGATTTCACAATATCACCACGCACATTTCTTCGACATCCCATACGCCGTCCACGCCTGACCGGATAGAGGCAAGAAAAGCAATCACACATAAACCTGCTCATGAGCAAGATGGCCATTATTCGATAGGAAATTAAAAAGAAGATGGTTTCCGAGGAAAGAGATTGAAACACATCGCGCGGAACGATGATGAAAAAAGCGCCTCACAAAAGGGCACATTACGCGGACGATTCATGATCCGTATGATCGACAATTAAGGCGATTGAAATTTTCCAATAGTGCCAACGGAATTGGACCCAGAAAAGACATAAAATACATTTTTTTACCGACGTCTCAATTCGTATGGTGGCCTTTGTGAGCGATTCGTCTTGAGCAGATGGCGTATTGTGGTGAGTACGCGCTCATCTGATTGCTCTTCGTCGTATTACCACTGATGAAATTGACACAAATGATACACTATATTGACCCCCAGAATAACAGGCGTAGAAGCATGGTGAATCGTAATAAGCCACTTACATTTTTTCCTAACAAAATTTTAATAAATAATGAATTTATTCTCGAAATGAATAACCATGGATGACCAATCACAGTAAATGTATGGCCATTTTACGATATTTCTGCTATTGAAATAATCAACATCTAAAATGCAATAAAGCAATGAAGTAATCAGTAATTTTGTCTTTAGTCCATGAAAACATAAATATATTATACGATTGAAATATAGGAGTCTGTCGGATAAGTTCTGTCCGCATTATATAACAATATTTTTTAAACTTTTGATTTATCATTATTGTTTTGAAATAATATAATAACTTATTTAATTTTATATTATGGCTCGTATTAATTTTTCAGGATAAAAAGATATCGCGATTAGTCGCCAAATTTTAATAAATTATACAGGAGTATTCATAGATCATCAACGTATTGGTTTTTAGAACTCTTTTATGTATCAACGTTTCATTAAATTAGATAAGCGATTCTCATTTACTATAATAGGTATTTTTTCGTATCTATAAATTATGTCGGAAAATGCTTTAAAGCTTTTAGTTCCCTCATTGTTCCGAAATAGAGCAGTCCGATTATTGATTATATGACGGCTTTAACGAGGGTATCAAGTGCGCCCTTACGCAGAAGATCACGTCAGACCTTACGTAAGGGTACGTTATCCAGATTTTTTTAGCCTTCGGGGTAAAAAGCACCCCTCGGCTACAATAAAAGTCAATGGTCAGTTATGGCCATTACACGCGAGGCAAGTCCATACCTTGATTTTCAGCACACCTGCGTTTTCCCGTTACGTCCCTGAAAAGGGTGTCCAGGGATGTCTCTATTTAGCACCGTCCCAATGAAATTAAATCTTTTCCGACCCCAATATACATTTATTGTTCCCACAACGCCTGCGACTCCGGTTATTATCTAACAAGGCCTTAAAAATGCGACTTTTCGTCGGACGACGGAGAAAAAGAAAGGCGCACAAGTCGGTCCTTGGAATGGAGAGCCTTCCTTCGCGTCCACTGGAGGGTATATTAATTAATTACTTTTGTGGTGTGTTCTGAACATCCAAGGGTATCCTTTCATAGCTTTTATCTGTCTGGCGGGCATTTTGGAATGAAAACATGTACACCACAGCTTAAATTGACCAAAAAGGTCCCCTACAATATAAAATAGTGCGTATGCCTTCATACGTCATACAGCGTTGAAAATTATCATCATATATTATAAAAACCGAAATTCATTAATTTAACCACTCCAGACATAAAATTAATCTACTCTCATATTTTAGCGAAATGGCGAAAATAGCAAATGCGAAATTTGTAACGAATGAAAGTAATTGTCCTTGACTCTGTGAATATTTTAAAGCCTGAAATATTACCCCCGAAAAACCTTATTAGCTTTTTAATTATTTTAAAATACATTATGGAATTGCTTCCAAAGCCACACATGAGGATCGCTAAGAAGAGTGAAAGTCATAAATCATAAAAATGCTCCAGTGGCTTTTTCTAAATTATTTTAAATCCCACTAACCTTTATTGATGGTTGCTTAAGTTATTTTGCGACTCAGGCGCCACAATAACTTATAGTATATACTTGCTGGAATTATATTTTACAGGAGGCCATAGAAGTGAGATTAATGCACTTAAATGGAGTATAAATGCTTCATATTTCTTCATTTGGCATGATAAAATTACTCCGCATCCAATAAACATTCAATAATTCATATTTCAGATGAAAACCATTTTGATTCATTTTAATGATGCCAGTCGGCCAAATGGTTATTAATCAAAATCTTTTTCATATGTGATTTAAGTTATATGATTTCATTCTATTTTATATGAGATTAATTTTGCGCTCTGTCTATGGTCCAAAATAATTTTATTATTTAAATGCCCTTTGTGCTAGCAAATCTAAGTTTTTATGTGAAAAATTATTTTATTGAAAAACCAATACCAGTTTTCTCAACTAATAAATTAAATAGCATTCAACAATCAATTTAAGAAAACTCCCATCCCATCCCAGTCCCATAATCTTATTGTTTTTGGTATTACATGAGGAATAGATTAAAGATAATACCCTGCAA
Source organism: Stenopsyche tienmushanensis (assembly GCA_008973525.1). NCBI lineage: Eukaryota > Metazoa > Arthropoda > Insecta > Trichoptera > Stenopsychidae > Stenopsyche > Stenopsyche tienmushanensis. The sequence continues at coordinate 278,065 of WACJ01000146.1, forward strand.
ACGTTATTGAATACATCGATATTGTAGACATAAAAGCATTTAGATAATCTTTACATTTCGCTCCGATTTTCAAAAAAAATCTTAGCGATCAATCACATGTATTTCGATTTTGGTACCATTTCAATAAAAAGGTCATGGGTAGATCCTAGTTAATCAACAGCGTGCTCTTCAAAGGTCAACATTGATGACGAATAATTGCTATTTGATGTCTAATAAAAATGAAAATGAATCAATTTCTACGAGCAAACGAATATTCGAAGAGAAATACAAAGAAATCAGATCATAATATATCATCATTTTTTCTTGATGAGTTCTTCATCCTTCCCTGATTGGATTAGATTCTTGCTTGAAAATGTTTGTAAACCCAGAACTACCCGACTTAACGTATAGATGGCCGTTATTGCTTAAAAAAATTATATGATTGTAAATAACTACTTTATAAAGCTTAAGTTTCATGGTTGAAAGTCTCTGTCCAACTAATATCAAAGCCGAATTAGATTTTATTTTAAGAAAGTCTGTTTCTTCGTTTATAATAGTAAAAAAAAAAAAATCAACTGAAAGTGTGCGAGATAGTAGACACGGTAGGCATTTCAAAAATTGCTGTATATTGGCTGAAAATTTGGACATGATAAAGCTATGCGCAAGATGGGTACCGCGTTTGCTCTTAATGAAACAAAAAAAGCGTTGTGATGATGTTTCAATTGAGTGTTTGACGATGTTTGACAACAATAAATTCAAGTTTTTGCGTCGATTTATAACCATGAATGAAACATGACTTCAATATTTCAAAAAGAAACGATCAAAACAACGGACTAAAGGGTAGAATAGGCTCTAAAGAAGGCGAAGACAGTTCCATGTGTTAGTAAGGGGTCAAGCTTGACGGTTCTCACTATTAACAGAATATCGAAGCTATTGAATATTGCTGAGAAGTATATTAAGCTGAAAGGAGATTATGTTAACCCCTAAAGGAGTACTGTACCAAGGCCTGGCATCCCCCCTCCACTTTTTAGAAAGAGCACTCTTGTACATTGAGCTCGGAGGCAAACAGAGATAGAGCGCAGTTCGGGAGACAGAGACGGAGAGATTCCCTGCATACATCGCACGATTGTATAAATCGTTAGCCCAAATTTATCGACTAATAATGGTTTCGATTTCAAGTTTTTTATTTGTTTACGCAAAAACCAAATTTTGTATGCTATCGACAGTGTTTATTTATTTAATTGCTTCCTGTTCATGACGAGTATTTGTCCATTTATCATTTCCTTCTAAAGCAGGAGCAAATGAATCGATTTTTTGTGTATTGTTTATGTAAAGAAATTACGTGGTCTTGTATGCTATCAAGTGCTTATTTACAATTGACTCTGCCTCGAATTGAAGATTGTCTTACGCTGATAGGACAGAAAGTAATCGGTGTAAAGTGATTATGGCATCATCGATTTTAAATTTGCTCATTCCTCAAAAGATTAAGAAATATAGATATTTTCTCCAATTTTTTTTTGTGTTTTCTCTATTAGGTCGGATACTTCTGGGACTACCATAGTTTTTTTAAATTGATAAAACTAACAAGCTTAACTCGTGATTTAAACATTTTGGGTTTAAGCTCTAAGTTAGAGTGTAGTTTGCGAATATATTTTTTTAAAAATATCATTGCAAAGTGGTTATTATTTGATGAAAGGGATTGGGTAAAAATTGTATTCATCTGAAGTGAAAAAGGATACGTTGTTGAGAAGTTAAGGATTTCAAACAATTATGTTTTCTTTTCGGTTTTCGTTCCAGTTCAGTACCATACATTTATATCGGTTCAGTTACGGTTTTTGTTCCAGGAAAAATAACGGTATAATAACAGTTACTGTTTTCGATTCAACTCCGGGTGATTTAGTTTTGAATATTTTAAATGTTAGCCTGTTTTTTGTAACATTGTTTTATTATTATTTTCCTATTACCTAATACCTATTATTTTCCATTTCTGCTTCTATGTTGGGGTTATGAATTTGCAATTTATTTATGGAAATTTCCTTTTAGAAAATGTTTATAATTTTAGAGTTATCTCGTAGGTGAATCATAAAATATAAATAATTGATGGAAAGTATAATAGTTAGAACTCAAAGTATATAACAATATAATTTATTGAACGAAAGGATATTGATTTGATGCTTTTTGCTAGAATTTTGAGAGAAAAAGCTTATGGTACATAGCAAATTTGTAGAAAGAGATAGATAATAATAAGTAACCAAACCAAATAAATTCTACTATTAAATCAACACAAAAATCAACCAAATTCATTTTCGCATATGACGTGTACCGAACCGTTAAAACCGATATTTTATAATCGGTTAATTTCCGGTTTTCGTTCGTTAAAAATAACGGTTTTACCGATTATCGGTTTTCTCCTTTTTTGGTCCATTTTTATTAATCTTGATATTGGTACGTCGTTTAAATTAGAACACTGACGTAAAGTTGTGGCACATTTTGAATGGAGTAATACCACGCAATAACGGAGTTAGCCTTCTAAGAGTCGAGAAGTATATTAGAGCCATTTTGTCACGTTTGGATGATGTAGTCCCGATTGATAAATAGGGTGCCATTTTTCCATGAAAAATGTTCATTTTGTGATTTCCCACGGAAAAGCTTAGGCCATCGTCAATCACACAAAGGTCGGTCGTCACATAAAAGGCCGGCGTTAGTTATATGGACGTATTATTCCGACAAATGACTTACCGGGGATTCATTTCATTTGATAACCCACTACGTGAGGCGGGTAATTTGAAAATAATGCGATGTTACAGTGCGCGCACCACCGTTAATGACGGAGCGTGAGTTTCGGTCTTACGGCGACGGCCGTATAATTAAAATCGTATATAAACAATTTCTGGCTGTTACGAAAGCCCAAAGTGTACATTGTAATTTCCACAAGTGTAACATTATCTAGGCGCATAGGAGCCAGCACGGAAGACAGGGCAGGGCTGTCGACAACTCTATTCGGGATGTCTGCACGACCCGAGATGGAAATCTTATAATACAACTTTTGAGGCCCTGCCAATGCAATATTAGATTTTCTGTGGCGGATATCTTGTTTCTCTGCAAATAAGCTACGTGTCTTGAATAGAATTTTTAAAAATAAATAGACAAATAATGCCATTCAACACCTTCACCTCAGCTTCACAGCTTACGTGCTCATTGAATATATCTTATATAGCGAATATAATTTAAAGAAATATATATTTATAGAGCTATATTACATTCACAATGCATATCTATTATATTCAAATATTAATTTAGAATAGAACAGAGCTTTAACAACTTTATGTACAATATCGTACACCGTGCGTTCAACAAAATTGAGCAAATTTAAGAATTTTGACAGATTTATCAATCAAAACAATTATCAAAGAATTAGTGGTATTATTCGTGAAAATCTAGATAAGTATTAGATCAATACAAGATTCCAAAAATGTTGACTTCTTTTCTAAATTATACTTGGTGAAAGTCAGCAGTAGTTAACCTGGCCCCTACCTCCTACTTTTAGGCGTTCAAACTTTAATAAATGATGGTGTTTCATGATTTGTCATGATGTACAATTATAAAAGATGAAAGATTCAATCGTAAAGAAATTAAATTGAATACAAAAAACTATTTGAAGACTAGATGAAAAATTCTTTTACTGAAAATATTGAAGAGGCTGTTAAATATTTTCAAGAAGAATTGTTCGAAATTAGATCTAAGCAAAATAAGATCCAACAAATATACAAAAGTAGATGATAAGAATAAAAAGGTTGACTATCCCTGAATTTAGCCAACCATAATAAATTGTATTGACATTGAAGATTATATTGAAAAAGTGATATTATTTCTACTTAGATAAATTATCGAAAGCTCCTCCTACGATGGTCTTTAAATTTACAGATATAATACCTAATTATTTTGCTGCTACCTTTTCAGCCTTACGTAATTCTTTATAACAAAGAAGTATCGCCGATTTTTCGCATGAAAGCGGATTTTCTTTCATCTTCCGGATCATTGTCTTTCAAAATTTCAACGGCTTCATCAAAACTTTTCATTCAAAAGAAAGAGTTTTTGTGTTTCGATACTTTAATCTCAATTGCAATTTTCCTCGGTGGACTCGTTTCCGATCTGAACAAATTAGTCATTGATTGATGATATTGAATGTGATGCTAATATTCAATGCATTAACCCAAATATGCCGTTCGACCTATATATAGGACAATATGTTCGTATTTTTGATAGTATGTGATTAATGACGAACAATTTATTAATGCAATTCAAGTTATGCATGCATTGATATATTTTGCAATATAAAGTTAAACAATTCCACTTAGAATACGACTGTTCTACTACTTGTAGTACTAATTTCCTAAAATATATCCTTTATTATATCATCCTTATAATAAATCCTTTTACTATCGATTATGTGAAGGAGATACTTTATAACAAAAATATTTTTTACGGTTTTGTGAATGTTAATTGATTCTGTTATCCCTCAAAATATATTTTTAAATTTGTAGGAATCTACAGGACTTACTTATAAAAGTCTTCGAAAAAATCATTTCAAATGAAAGTATTTATAAGAGATGAAAGATTGGCTAGAAAAATAAGGGGTTGGTTGGTCATTGTGCAGCTATTAAATTAATTCTTATGTGTTTTTAGAGGTACGCCTTTTCAAATTCCATACGACGTCACGCCATTCCTTTGAATGGACGCCATCGTCGGCCAAGTCTTTATTTCTGGCTGCCTTCGCTCGTTCTTCAGCACCTAATTTTTTGTCTTTGTACCCAAATCAAAGTTACTTTTCACATGTCATACACGGATGTTGGGAACCGTTACGAGCAGCAATAATAACCGTATTTGTAGATCCGTTCAAACATGGCCACCCCGAGAACAACTTAATTATGACGTCAGTCACTTTCGTCACGAACGTTTCTAAGCCCAAAGTATCATTACTGCCGTTCATGGACGTAGACAGCATCGCGCCTAATTTTTAGGGAGCTCGACCATAGTAATTACAGTGCTGCCTTCCGAAGACAAACGAGGATAATTTGTTCATTTTACAATGGCCACGCCGTATCAATTCGAGGTATTCATTACCCATTGAATCCTGCTAAATCGGTCGATGGCGTAGCGCTCTTTTTCGAAGATTGCCACGACGCCGTCGATTACAAGGGCTCGGATATTAGTGGTCAATGTCAATTACGGTCGTGTTTCTAATCTCCGAGATAAGTAGATTTGTGGTTTTCATCTTAACCGAAAGGCGATTGGGATATGACTGCTTCCTATTAAGTGGTGCTAAATCCTGTCGTCATTACGCATGACCTGTGAATAATTCAACGTAAACTGGATCGGTTATCAACGAGCTATAACTGGTTTTATACCCCGAAGGGCTGATCTTCAACTGTGATCAATGTTTGATGCCGATGAAATCCGTTAAATCATGCTGGATGATTCATATGGATACGTGAGTATCAAACAAAGTAACAGGACTCGATCATAAAATTTTATGAATGTCTCATAAATTACGTTTTTAATGCTTAAAAATATAATCGGAAAATTTACGCAGACTAAAATAATGAAATATGGGGAAAATAAAGGGTTTGGTATAAGTTTCCAGTTCAACCTCTTAATTTAGTCGCAGTGATACTTAATTAAACTATCAGCATCTGATTAAATTTATTCAATTGATGATAATATAAGATTAATTCATCAGATTCATAGGAAAATCTTTTGAAATGTTAATATTGAGTTGGAATTGGACCTGGCGTGTCATTTAACAAAAGCCATTGTGTTTTCATTCATAAACTATGCAATTTACATCTCCGGTTACGATCTGAGACAAAAACTGATGACTCAATATGGAAGTGTACATCCACAGTTGTTTTGTTATCTGATGATAGTTCGTGCGGCACTTAAACGATCCAATTAGCGATTTCGGCATATCATCTTTACAATGATGAGTGTCTTCCTTATTGACAATTTTTTGTCTATTTATTCATAATATTTCGCACAGAAATATTCCAAAATGATTGCATTGTAATTTAATAAATTGTATTATTGAGATTTATAAACAATAAAATATAAAAATTGTATTGTTATTGCTAAAATAAATATTAAATCAAATGTTTTGCAGTCAATATATCGCAGTATCTTGACATACATTCAATATTAAAGACATTTAAGTAATAAAATTATTTTTCGATACAATTATATAATTAATAATTTGCAGAGTAAGGCATCCAAAGATGAAAGCATAATTTAAACATCGAGATGAATATTTTTTCTCAAGAAATTCCATTATATTTAATGCTATTGTAAAAGTATTCGTAAAATTTTATTGCCAATCTGAAGCTTCTTAAACTTTCTTTTTGATTCGACTCTTTTTCAATTTCTGTAGTTGATATTTGGCAGACGATAAATTTAATGTAATTTAAATTGAAAATGGCTTATAACAGACCAATTTAAGCCGTTTATTTCGTCTATGTGGGCCCACGTGAAAAGAATCCACTGAAATTGTCTTTGATCTCTAAATCGGCTTTCTGGCGAACACACAAGAGATCTTCGACGGGGGGGAGTAATTTAAATTATAAAATAAAGCCTGATTCAAAGAAAATTGAATAACCCTTGTCGACAGAAATAATAGCATTTAAGTCTAATAACATTTGGCTGTGTTAGTTTGTCTGCAAAGATTTAGGACGCATTTGACAAAGAAGAAAGTTCCCTGAACATCGGAACTGTAATTTATCAGGTGCATTTGCGGAGAAAGGTTCTGAATGAAAAGGTTTCTCTGAACCACAAACTCCAGTTCAGCATTCCTCATAACGCAAACCACAAACCGCATTTGACAATTCGATTGCGAAGCCTTATTTACAGTTCGGTCGACCATGTCTGCAAAGTTTTCAGGCTCAACTGTTGCAACTCTTCCGTGCAGTCCGACCGCCTTTGTCGACTAAATCCAATACTTATCGAAACTGGACTATAATTTGGAATTAAATTCGATTCATAGGCCGATACGCGTCTCTATGAAACCCACATACCTATTGCGTTAATTGATGTTGCTGGCCGATATACATCTAAAATTTTTAGTATTGTCGGGACGCTTGCTTAATACGTTTTTTCTTATTCCTTTCAACGTGTACCTGACGAGTTGATGAGGTTTTTTTGTTGTGGCCACAATATCATTTGATGATGAACACTTTGCCTCGAACCTGTCGGCAACAACATAGCAGGGTTTCTCTTGTGTTAGCAAATTGAAGTCCAACTCTGCGGGAAGTCGCTCCCGTGGCCTATTGACGGTCTGAATCCACCTATGATAAGCAAATGCAGGGTTGTATATGCCTGCATCACCCAATCTAAAAATTCACCCCCGGATTCAACATTCATCAATATTGTTGTTTTTTAATTGATATTCCATCATTTCAAATTTTTAAATAATTCTAAATTTAAAAATTCAATGTATATACATATTTTTCATCAAAATATGTTTAAAAATGGATGGCCAAAATTTGCTTTAAAATTAGGCCAAACAATCATATTTTACAACCACAATAATATTGCCCTGTTCTATTTCAAACAATTAATATGATATACTAGTTTATAATGTGCAAGACTGCATGTTGATATTATGGATCCAGGATAAAAAAATAGCTTTAAAATACATTTTAAGCGTTCTATATATTGTTTTAAAAACATAGTAAACTTAATTGAATTCAAACTGAAATTATTCGTAAAATATCCATATGGAATTAGATCTATATATTTTTGAAGATATGAATTGTTTAAAACCACAGGAACTTTAACAAAAGGAAGAAGTGGTAATTCGACTGACGTATCCAGCAGGTAGCTAGAAGAGCCACCAGTACCCATTGTATTTTGCATACACGAGCACTAATATCAAAATAAAACTATAAATTAAAAATATGTTACGGATGAAGCATTGAAAATGAAAAACCATTTCAATATAGTTTTTTTGCCATGATATTGGTAGTGAATATAACGCACTTTTATTACATACTAGCTGGTACCCGGCGCGTTGCTGCCACAGAAGAAATAGTTCTAAAAATACCATTTGAAATTTGAAAAATTTATCTTGTTTAATTAGCAATGATATAAATAATGACATTTTTTCCGACAATGAATACATTTATTGATATTGAATGATATATAAAGAAAAAAATATTAAAAGCATAAATTTTGTTCACTTAATTATTCTGCTAAGTGCTTTAGGGTAGACAATAGTTTTGGCTTTTCCGTCTTTAACAAATACAAATAAATTTCTCGGCTGTCCAACGTGGATTTTCTAGATTCTTCCGCACACTTGAAGTGCCTTGTTGATGGTCATTGAGAATGCAAGTCCAACGGGGAGCTGCAGTCGTCTCTTATCAAATGGCACGTCGGTGGGAATGAGCATATCTTCTACTTTCGACTTTCCATTAAGAATATATAGTTGTCTCGATGATGATAGTGAGTCATGTTCCAATTTGTACGGTGGCACATCAGGAAGATCCGACGAATTTAAAAACTCGATTGGATAGTTAACAACTTGGTCTGCATTCATGGCGCTGTCAATCGATTTGTAGGTAACAGAATCGCTTGCAATTTTTTATTGTATTGTGTGGTTGATTTTATTGACGTCGGTGTTTTCTGTTGCCAAAATAGCATGTTCACAAAGCCAATAATGATTTTTATAATTATTAAAAATCTGCTGAAAAACTTTCTGAATGAGTAAATCGATGGATGGCACAACAACGCAAAAGTTCGATGGAGATGAAATAAACTTGGTAGCATCAACATGCACTTTTCCTTCACCAATGTTCAATAGTCGTTTTAAAAATGTGGCTGCCGACGCATCACGCTACAAATGTACGCGCATATTTGTCTTTAATGTCAGTTTTCGCACGTCTCTCCAAAGATGCGATGCTTTGAGGCAAGAATCAGCTGATGTCGATGAAAGCATCACTGGAAGAGGTTGTCGAAAGACGCCACATAATAAAATTAGAGCGCCACCAAACGGTTTTGCATTTGATCGTAAGTCTTTAAGAGTTCGATCAAGCATTGCATTCGTCCCAGATAATCCCCTTGCAAATTTTCAAAACTTTAGCTATGTCAGAAACTTTAGGAATGTTACATGTCAGAGCTACCAATAAATTTGCCCCCCGTTAACAGGATTTGACCATTATCCATTTTACACTGGGATGCAAACTGTAATCGTAATGAATATCATATTGAAATGCAGCAATATTCAAATGAACATGTACTTTCGATTGTCGTCGCACGTTGGTCGTCTGATTTTGATCGGATAGCACTCAAACGTACTTTTTCGATTGTTACGTACGTGAATAAGCGATGAATGAAATGAAGCATTTTAAAAGTGCTTGCGATAAATAATTTGGATATAATTTGACTCACGCCGATGGATAACCTGCAAATGACATTGACGTTTGACGTATGTGTTGTATGTGACGACGACACGACGCCTCCTACTGCAACTTGTAGGTACTATATACCTATAGCCTTAGCAACGCATAATCTCAAACACGTCAGAATCAACAACTTTCACACATTAAGTTTTGAATTAAAAATCTACTGTAAGTTAATTGTACTATGCCTATGTCACCCCCTGAATCCTTGGCAATAAGTGGACCAAGTTTTATCTCAATCCGATGAACGCGCATATCAACCCATTTCGCCCGAGCATAAAGGAAAAAACACGATTCATTTTTATATATTAGATTTAAGCGAGATGCCTATCCAGACGAAAATCCCTATTGAGGGTTTATGAATTTCGTACTGAGCTATTGATCTTTTTTAAAGCGCAAAATAATTCAAGACAAAATTTTATCGAATTCAAATCCTTCATGGTTGATGAATTTCGCATATCTAGGAGATATTTTCACAGAATGCAATGAAAATCACTTATATTATATTTATTTTTATCACGAGACTTTATTTTAATTTATTTTTATTGTTCTCTAATTTTTTGAGAGAAAATTACAATTTTGGACTTGTCTAGTTAAACAAAATAATTTTGAATATTTTCCCGCATTACATGAATATTTGCCCGAATTAAATTTTAAAATGGAAGAAGTCGTTTTTACAGTAATTTTAGAATACTTGTGTGGCTTAAAAAACTCTTTTACTATGCTTAAACTATGACTTATCGGTTTCCAAAAATCGGTTTCGAAAACTTGGTTTTTAGGCAAACAACCGAAAACCGGTTTTTTGTTCCTGAAAATTCGGTTTTGAATATAAAAATTAAGTGTTCATTATCTAAGAATTCACTTGACAGCACGTCCTCATGCACTTGATGTGACGACACGTTGACTTAGGTGAGAAAAGGTTCTTCTTGGAAGATAATTTTGAACCTTTCTCGGAATTAGTTCTTATCTTTACAAAAGGCTGCAAAGTCCAATAACTATATCAAAAAAATAGTATGTTTGCACTTGCTAAAAAAATGGAATTCTCAAAATAAGTGAAAGCATGTTAACCACTTAAAGAGGTAAGACACAGAGTTGTGTCCGAATTCCAATGATTTAGAAAGAGCATTCTTACATGTTGAGCTCGGAGACAGACCGAGACGGAGAGTGTCTTGCATGTGACAGAGAGAGTATCTTGTGTACATCGTGCGATTTTATAGATCGTTAACCCAAATTTATCGAATAATAATGATATGTGAATGTAATAATGAATTGATTTCAAGTATATGGTTTATGTTTACTTAAAGAAATGACTGTATATTGTGTGCTATCCATAGTGTTTATAATACATAAGTTTATGATGTTTTTAAATTAGCTCACTACTCAAAGGGTTAACAAGGAAGTATCCTATTTTCGTGGCAGAAATAAATCTTTAAGACGAATGTGCAGAAATAGTTGAAGAAAAATCTGTGTAATTCTTTAAATATTGAATAAAATTCGAATCATCTTATTATATCCGTTATTTTAATTTTATATTTTTTAAAACCGAAATCCGGTGGAAACCGGTTTCGATCGAAAAATGAAAACAGAAAACCGGTTTTGAAAAATATCGATTTTTGTATAAGCCCTAGCTACAACGAAACCAAAATCTTCAAAGTCAAAAAAAATGTAATTATAAGGACCAACATCATCAAAGTCATTGAGATTTTTTTTCTCTTTTATGTGTTATATTTATAATTTACATAATTACTAAACAATCCACTTTGGTTATGTGAAAATTTCTGAATTTAGGAAATGCATTTTCATGAACCACTTGATAGTAATAAAAATCATTTGAAGAAGAGAGTGATTTCTTAAATTATTACCTGAAACTAAGAAATATGTAAAGCTGAAACAGATGTTCTTGGTTCTATTAAAAACAGGGCTTAGGCTTATGATATGTAATTGATTAAAGCTTATAATACTTCTTGTTTTTTGCTATGGATGTTTATCAATTTGGGGTAGTTATTGTCAATTGACCAGAGTTTATCCATTTCATTATGAAAGTTGATGTAGAATACTGCAATCAATGTGTCTCGTCGATTGAGCAACATCGTCCATAGTCTTCAATATCTTTTATCTACAGTTTTTGGGTTTCATTATTAACTCTAATTATATTTTTTACTTTTAAAAAGTAGCCCGTTTTACAGACAAACCGTTGTGCACAACAAGTTTATAATCATCTGATTTATTTTGAATAAATAAAAGCGAATTTAAGGGATGTTTCATCTTGCATTACCACAACTATTATATTAATTCCGTCCGAAATTCCATTTTCTTTCCTGCAAAGCCTCGCAGCGATCTCCTGTAATTATTTAACACCTCATGCTTGTGCATATTCCATCATTTATGATAGATTACGCATTTAGACAAGCACAAACATTGGTGGTTGTCCTCGGGCCATACACGCAGCGATTAATGCATTGTCCATTAGCGAGCCATTCCAGAGGGCCAAATTTGCGTACAGTCAAAATATTTTGATTCATAAAGGCGGCGACGAATATAAATGATCGAAATGAATTATTTGCATGTTGAACAGGGCGCTGGGATGGTGCAGACATGTTTGACCCTTTGTTGCAATAAATAATGTTTGAATTTTGGACGCAGCCCATGCTGAGATAAGCCGGACCCATACAAGTGCGTTCGGTAAGCAATTATATTATAATTGCCGCTCAATATTTTCGCCCAACGGGCCGTGTCTTTAATTTCAATAATCTGAACGGCTCTGCTTTGCTAATAGCGTGCAATTTGTTGTTTGGTTAATTTAAGGCTTTAATGCTGAATTCATTGCGTAGGCCTCCGTGGTGGGTTATTTTTTAAAATCAATTGTGTATGCATTCTGAAAAGTTACGGTTATTGAATTTAACTGTATATACTCCGCTCAAATAATAACGTGTATCTATAATGGATGTTCAAATTATCCATATTTTTTTAGCTATTCAAATGATTTCTTGATCATTTAAGAGTGTGCAAATTCATTATTAATATTGTTTTTATACATGATTAGATAATGGATTATTTCACACTCACACTCTCTCTACATATTCCTCTATAGCGTTACTTTTATAATAGATTTATAATAAATCAGTCAAGAATATAAGTCCTCCATTTAAAAAAGTATTGAGCTTTATCGTTCGCTTGAAATCCAAATAATGTGACAAACTAGTATTACGATTTTTCTTCATAAGATGCCATATTCATCATAGGGCTTAAGCGAACTCCAAAGAACATTTTTTTAAAGGTAAAGTATGCTCAAATGGTGATTTTCCATCGCCTTTTAGATATAGTTAAATCATGATGTTTGTATAGGAAAATTCAAAAATCCAAGCCAGGAGTTATATTATACCAACAGTTGTATTAATCAATAATTTTATTGAGTTTACCAACAAAAATTCCAAACAAATTATTACTTATTATTGGCGTATACGCATATTTAATTACAAAAAATAGCTATCTTTGAAACGGAAATTATTTGCTAAGAGACGAAGGAACGCTTGTGTAATATATAATAAAATTAACGCGCTACTGGTCTAGTGATTTTTTATGCTACGTACAAATACACACACAAGTGAGGTAACGCGACGCATGCGCATAGTGTCTCTGTAACGTTTGCAACAGTGACAGAAAGGCTATAAATGACTCTTCCTTTCTTTTCGACTAATTGCCAGGTAGAGTTTCATTTTAAAAATCATATTCAAGTAATTATATCCTAATTTAATCATACGTGGAGGCTAATAGGAAATCATCTCATGAAAATGCTATATACCTTTAAAAATCCTTAGAAGACAATTTGACATCTTCCTTATTCTCCAGACATCTCTCTGTCGGATTTCTATCTTTCTAGATTTATGCAGCATTATTTGAATGAGAAAAATTACGAAAAAAACGATGAGGTCAAAAGTGGACTTTTAGAATATTTGCGTTCAAATCCCGTGATGTTTAATGACAGAGGCATTAAAATGTTACTGGCCAGAGGTTATATCTAACGAGGAAGATTACATTTTGTAAAAATGTGTTAAAAATTTAAAAAATATGAGCATTCAAGTCTTTCATTTAAAAAACGAAAATCTTCATGGGTACATCTTATATATGGCACCTTAAAGAGATAAAGAAGACACGATTATTGATGGATTTAAGATGCCTTTACTAATGAACACTTTCGATACATTTTTTTTGATATTATGATTAATTGGATTCAATAATATGCCTTTCTTCGTGCCACAAATCTCCAATTGAAATTGTAATTAATTTGTGTTGAAAAAAATCACGTGTAATATAGCTTCCAGTGGTCGAAGTTCACTGAGATCGCAGGTCAGAGTGGGTCGATTTTTTACGTTTCGTAATTCGAAGCCTTAGTGATTTCACTGATAATTTGTACTAAATGCCATGTGCCCGAGAGAAAAGTGTCAGTGGATTTTTTGTCCATTTTTTTTCATTCCCGGAATGGATTGCTCTCACTTTTTCCACGTGCGTGTGTAAGTCCGGATGGAAAAAACGCACAAAGAAACTGACAGTTTTAATCATCGTCCAGCAAGTGAATGGTGGTCGCAAAATAGAGAATGACGCTGATGACGCAGTGAAATGTTCTTCTCCAGAAAGGAGCATTGTTGTCAATGTCGAGCAAATCCTCCTTCGGGGCTGCTTCCGCTTGCATATCCCGCGGGGCGTGCTAATTATGTCAGAAATCATTCTTCCCGTGACCATGTCGGTCAAATGCCCAAATATTCATCATTCAAATCGGACATGGTCGAGTTGCTAAATTGGCATGCTATTAAATTGTATTCAGGCCGGATGAAATTGAAAAAAAATGGCATCAACATTTTGACATAACTTATTTATGTGATTTGTGCATTATGTGCTTTGAACAAATGATCAACAACTATAATTTCTGGCAATGGTTGTTGAATCAATTACGTTAGCTATATATCTGAATTATTTTTTAAAATATGCATGAATTCCATCTTCATTAAAATTCTCTATCCATAACGCCAATTAATTTTGTCGGAAGTTTTAGAATTAATTAAAATACAAAAAAAATGTTATAATATGATCATTTTAGTTTTGTGAAATAACAACATCCGCATTTTATTCCAGGAATATTGGCTCCTTAGCATTTATTAGAAGACTCTCAAGCTGTGTAAATCTATAATATTTGAAAATGCCAGTGCGTAGAAGTGGATAGTATAAATCTTTCAAAACGAAAAACCTCAGGAAACAGCAAAATATTCATAAAAAATATGGATATTTAACTTGATTGATGATTGTAATTAACTTGTATAGTAGTACGGTCGCCTATTTGCGAGCGAATTCCAGTGATTCAGAAAGAGCATTCTTTCACGTTGAACTTGGATACAGACAGAGACGAAGAGGTCGGAGATTGTGAACAAGCAAATATAGCATCTAAGATTTTGATGATTTTAAATTACAATCAGTTATAGTGTTAAAAAGAAAGATTTTAATATAACTTTAAAAGAAAAAAAAATGGATCGAAAATGCATTGTGTGCTTCCTTTATTCCCCCAAAATCGATTATATTACTGTTATCCATATTTAATAAAACCCAGTGAGCCACCTGGATGAATGTATAGAAGGGAACTTCCGTGATAATATCAATACAAAATGTTGGTAATCATGTTGATTGAACAGCTTTTCTTGAAAGATACCAATGACAATAGTCTGATACTAAGTGTAATACCATCTTAAATATTTATATCTGCAATCTGTATGAATGCTCTTATTTTGTAAGAATTTTTCTTTAAATCCTTATGGATTTAATTTTATTTTCGGCCTGCTTAAATGAGCATTTGACATGGATTGGATTCTTTCTCAAAAATTTCAAGCTTAATTTATGGCGCAAGAATAGGGTTGATCGATAAAAATTGCCTCCTAGCGCTGGAATTTCTTGAGGTGGAGGAATTTTTTCTCGTTCCAAATAGTCGCGATAAATATCTTGCGCCATTTCATAGGAATATGGAGTAATCTTGATTGAGTTTTGTTTCTACGAATCCGAGAAATTCCCCATTAGTTATTCGGCCGACCTATGAGAAATATTTACGGAAAAAAGACATACGCATATCTCAATCACTATAAATATCGCAGGTACACGAGAAACACTAAACAGATTTTTCCCCCAGCATTCCGTTTTAAATAACTTCCCACAATTTTGGGCTAACGACCATCCGCCTGCTGTCAAAACGAGGCGACGTTTCCAGGCTCGTCATTTTGATATTGACACATGGATATGTGTCGAATCCTGGATGTTCCGATTTATGATGATTACGATTTAATCTCCGTGACAAATGTTGCACAGAGAGGAATTCTTACGGGTAAATTCATAATTGTCCAGAGTGTGGGTCCTCATCGTCCCGATGTATCGCATTATTTAGGTTTCCGGCTTAGGTCGGAACACGCGTCCTGTTTTAATTGGAAGCATACCAGAGACATACGAAAACGGTAGTTTAATTAAAGGAAATCGAAAAAAAGGACTTGGGCAAATTTGTTGAAATATGAAGACTTTTTGCTGAGGACAATATTTGACTGACAGTTTTCTTCCAGTGTCGTATTTCAAGCGCAGAATTTAGCTCTTAATTTATTCGATGGCACGAATGTCATTAATACTTAATTAAAGTCTATTTTTCATACTATCAAAGCCTTATGAAAATATTCAGCATAAATGATTCAAATAAAATGGCAAGAAATTCATAAAACGCGAATATTTAAATATATAATTAGTTGTGTCTCTATAATAATTTCGCTTAAATTTCATGCATTAATTCATTAAATTTAACTAAATTCGTAATTGGAATTAAATATTGGAGCTAATGGACATTTATTATATTTGAAGTACCTCCATTTTAATAATTTTATGAATTTAATGCGAATCATGGTTAATCGTTCAAAAAATAAGTGTATTTTTTTAAAAATTGACTTTTCTTTAATTTTCTTTAAATATCAAATACGCATTTCATTATGAGATAGTAATAAATGTGGTACAATACATAAAACCTACCCTAAATTGAATATCATACCCATGTCATATACAGCAGAGCTGTCGAACTCAAAGGCTAACATGGGACAAATTTAAAAAAAAAGTTTAGGTGTGTCACAAAAAAGCAAATTTTCATAGAAATGTAGGTATATTTTAATATATATATTTGAGGTCTTCTGGATACATTTGGCCCTCGATAAGCGCGATTTTCTATTACTATTTCACTATTACGCGTCATTAGGGTACAGAAAAGACCTAATTTTTCAATTGATGGTATTTCAACCACGATTTCTATATTCCGCATAAAAGAATATCGTGTATTTTAAAGAATAAACATATTCTTTGCAAATTTGATGTTTTCTTCCTGAATTTTTGCTTTCAAATTTGAATCACTCTGAATCGCCTATATCTATATATGGTTAGATTTGATAAAGAAAAAAATTGTGAGCCAAAGAATTAAAGTGTGTAAATTTTATTTCAAATTTTGTTCTTAGACTTCTAAATTTTGCATGTTTGGTTGGATCCAAAATAAGCTTGGGTCTCGATTTTTAGTTATTAAAAACTGACAAATTTCTTCTTTCAAATCTCAGAATTGTTTGAGAATCTTGGAGCAAAATAACCAACAGTATAGTAAGATAGACCGACATATTAGCATTATAATTTACTTAAGAAAGCGAAGAATTGTCGTAGATTTAAGCCTCGGGATATTATGAAATTGGTAGTTTTTTTGATATATAGTCGCCTTTGCTGATGACGTTGCTATCCTAGCCACAGCCAAATCCACGGAGATCCTGCGAATGACCTGCGGGACGCGCTGAGAAAGGACAAGAAGTGGCTGACAGGAGCTGGTCTGGAAGTTTGCGCCCCCACCCCTGAGGATCAGAGGTTGCGAGATTAAATACTCAAGATCCATTCGGTATTTGGGGGTGGAGATTGATGACAAGCTCCAATTCGTCACCCACATGGAGAAGGCGGCAGCGAAGGCAGCTAGCATCGCGGAGAATCTGTCCAGGTTGATGCCCAACATTGGTGGCCCAAAAACAAACAGGAGGCGACTCTACAACGAGGTAGGGCACTTGGTACTGCTGTAAGGAGCGCAATCAGAGTGGCTGCTGCATATCGCACAGTGTCAGAAGACGCTGTCCTGGTACTGACGCCCTACCGCCAATCAACTTGCTTACTTACGAAAGACTGGCAATACAGAAAGGCGAATACAAGAATAACGCTAAGCAAAGCACCAGGCACCAACGGCAGCCCGATGGGACAACTACGTTAAAGGTCGGTGGACACACGCGCTAATACCGAACCTAAGAACCGCTTGACCCATGTCCTCACCGGGTACGGCTGTTTTGGTAGCTACCTACACAAAATAAGCAAACGAGATCAGCCTCTACACACACGACGTTTGTCTGCCCAGCATGGAGCACCAAAAGGAACATCTTACGGGAGGAGCTGGGAATCAGCTCGCTCTTCCCTAGCAACATGGTACCTTCAATGTTAACGGATGCTAGGGCATGGAATGCGTGATACAAATACACGACGTGCGCTATGCGGCAAAAGGAGGATGCTGAACGTACAAGACGACAAACTTTAGTAGTAGAATTTCTTTCAGAAGGAGACAATTGGAGAGCCCGTGAGGGACACATCACTGCCGCTCTTGTGCAATACTTAATTAGTAGCCAGGTGGCAATTGAAAAAGAGGGAGGTTTAGTGGGTAATCTGAAATCCCACACTACCACCAGAATGGTGGTGTCTTTTGAAGATTCCCCCCTTCGCATAACCTTCGTTCATAAGACTTCTTGATGTATATTACAATGCGAATGGTGAATCTTGAATCCGCCAAAAAATTCGCCTTTTTATTGTAGTAATACCACAAAGCCCTTGTTTTTTCCAGTCATCGAAGCAGAGATATCGGTAGCTACTGAAGTTAATTCTGGCAGGGATAGATTGTATTTTGCAGAAGTTTATACTTTTTTTTGGTATTGTGTTTGAATTTGAACGTTTGGTCTAAATCCAAACTTTGTTAAAGAGCCATTTGTTATGGATTCATATGGAGTGTCCATTACTTTCAGTTCGTTTGTTGTATCTTCAAAATGTACGCACAGCCTCAATAAATCTGCGGGGTCATTATTCGAATATTGCGAGCGGTTAATTCATACGCGTTTGTAAATTGTCGACTATGCCCTGTTTTTAATTTATTTTTATTTACATCTGCTGATGATACAAGAGGGATAATGTCGAGTTATAAATAACAAGAAATGGAACATGCATGGTGGACTTCTTCAGACGAAATACGACGTTGTAAAGAGCAAAGCTGGCAGCATTTTTTCGGACTCTTTTGCTTGGAGCCCACACTGTTGGGCTTCGACGCGGTAATAATTATAACGATAGATGAATATGTTCCGTCGAAGGATGAAGATAATGAATTCTTATCTCCTTGATATAAATTTGCTTGGATTTTATTGCTCAAAATTAGCATAAATGTGCCTTTATATTCAAGCTTATTTATTATTGCTAATTGGAAGGGGATGTATTTTTAATATTATTATTTCGACTGAAAATGCTTGTTTCGTAAACAATTTCAAAATTTAATTATTTTCATACATGGATGGGATGTTTAATTTTATTTTTCGATATCCCGGTATATTTGCATGGATGTATGAACGATCGCCAAATTGAGACGCATCTCCATTCTTATCCATTAATTGAGCAATCGAGACGCTTTAAATGGAAAATATTTCCATCCATAAATGGATCGTTCAAATATAGTTTTACCGTAACCAGGACATCAAGGATTAATCTTCTTTGGAATTGAAATTTTATCCATTGCAAACGTTTTGCTCGTGCTGGTTTAACCGGGGAAAATTCGCGAGCAAAGCGGATAGAGCGTTTTTTAATTTATTTTCGAGAAAAATTGGTCGCATTATTTCCGTATGTGTAATTACTCGCTGAAAGCCCACAGAACGTCGGTCCAGAACAAACAAAAAATATATTAAAAAATACAACAAAAAGCTACAAATTCCACAATGCGGTCCGAGCAAGGTCCAGAATGTACGGCGACCAAATTAAATGTTCTGTAAAAAATATATTCGTTTGTGACTGCCAGCGTGTGCATCTATTCAGCTATAAGAGCCCAAAAAAATTACAACAAATCCAATTTTCAAATTGGATTTCGTATGATGCTTACGTACCATTCACTAAGCCAACTATTCCGAACAGATTAACTCTTAAATGCGCCATTCCGGCATTCTTTCGGGGCCTCGAGCTCTATGCAGACCTATCGATGTTACTATAAAATCATCAATCGTCAAACAACGACGGCTACATTTTTGTCGAAATGAAATATGAAGCTGTGTCATATGACTAACAAAATTTCTTCGGAGCGGCAAGTGACAGTGACCGGTGCACACAATGAATGTGATGTGATTAATTGTCGTCATGATATGGCCTTCCAGTCCTCGACAACTCTCGGTGTGCCCTCCTGCAGAGAGGAGGACATTTGGACGATTCAAAGAAGGAAAAAGCCATTTCGCAGTATTTTGTATTATATTTAAATTAGATATAAATTAAATTTATTCACCACAGGCCCTCAAATATTCAACCTTTCCTTTAAAAAATATCCCAATACTTCATGATCAATGTTCCAACTAGAATACACACGGAAGAAGACCAATGCTAAATGCACTTGTTCAATTGCATTTGATACAGCTTCAATTAATCTTGCTGATTACCTTATATTTGGTAATTTTACTCTCATCTTCAAACCAATGATATGATATTACATTACACAAAGTATGTGATTTATTTGGTAATAATATCATTAAGTTTGATACATGCCTAAGACGTTTAAAATCAATTTTGATGCTTAAAATTGTAACAAAATTGCCAAAGCTACCATGTCGACGCTGAGAGCTTTATCAATCTTCCCGTCGGAATAGCGCCAGTTATTAATCATAGACGACCTTGATTATTCCATTCGTACGAATCCCAGCATCATTGGTCCATTCTGTTGGTGTCGCTGTTGAGCAGCATCGCTCGCGGCACTGTTAGTGGCACAGTGGCCACGACTCGCCGACACAATGGTCTTGGGTTCTCGGCCACGCTGATTTCATTACGGCTCTATTATGTTGGTTTATCCGTGACGGCCTTTCTAATAATTTAAATTAAATAATTTATTTCGAGCTCTGCCCGACATCAAATTATCACCTGGATGCCTCGCAGCATGATGCCTAGCAGTCATTTTTCCCGCTGTTATCCACGACGGCTGAAAAAAGATCATTAAGCAATTTCGGCCGAGGAGAAAAAATCTATACAATGAATACGTACAAACATTCAGCTGAGTCTCAAGGTCGAAATTAATTTTGTTGACAATCGATCAGCAATAGGAAACGCCGAGGAATGCTACTCAAACGATTTTAATTACGAAAGATGCACGCTCGGAATTAATTATGGGGTCCATCAATACTGAACGAAAGAATCAAGATGAAAAAATGTGTATTTTGGGTACAATCAGGAATCAAACCATGGCTATTAAGTAACGAGACAAGGCTATTATTTGAATAAAAACATTGATTTTGGATAACTATTGTATATACGAATACTGCCAATTTTGAGTACTTTTCATTATAAGATCAGGTCAGTCTGAAAGTTTTTAAATAGTGCAAATAAATCACAATTTAACATTAGATTTCGAACCTTTTGAAATTTATCGTCGCTTGATTAATGTATTAGTCAGTTTGTCACCAATTTTCGTTAGCATCGGACACATATTAGTAGCCATAAAAAAATAATATCGATAATCAATACAAACGTGCTATGTTATATATTTTTATTTTCGTATGGCGAATCTGCCAGATCTGCAGCGATTAAAATGAATAGTATACTTGGTTACTATACTATTAGTGTAAGGACTACTCAGAAATGGTTTAAAAAATTAAGGTTGGTGATGATGAACCCCGTTCGGGACGTCCTGTTAATTTTGATAACGAAGTTCTTAAAAAGCTTGAGGAACCACAATTAACAATTAAGAGTTTTTCGTCATTTAAAGAATATTGAGAAATTATCCAAGCTTTTGGACTGATCTGATATAATATTATACATTGCTGTATTTTTCTGGTATATATATCCATTAATCTTCCAACATAAGGTGAAAAAAAAAGTTAATGCATTGATAAAAACCATATTTCTATAGAAAACTACAAATTCTGAAATTGCTGATGGAAAATATCATATAGAACACCTTTTGAAAATTGATAAAATGCAATGATATATAGATGCAAGAGGCATATTTTTAAGCGAAAAATGAAAAAATCTTATGTATATTTCCCTAAAAATATATTTTTATCACCAATCTCGTTATTTAATAGGCACACTTTTTTCTGAAAAATGTAAAAAAGTCATATGCAATTTTATAATACTAATACAGATAATTATGTTTATACTTGCCTAAAATATTAATCGATGAACCTGATGATTATGAATTTATCTACATTAAGGTTTGAAGCGTCTATTCAAAGTATTCAAATTACATCGATTAAAGCTGTTAAATAAAAGAAAGCTTATATACATGTATGAATAAAGTATTTTTATTGGAGAAATACAACTTCTTTATTGCAATTAATAAATTACGTCAAAAGTATACATATATGAAAAATACGTACATATTTTGTCTCAAAAAGGAATGCTATTTGTGATAAAATAATTTTTATATGGGTAATATTTGTTTGAATTTTAAATTATGTCCATATCTGCATACTTTACACACAATCGATTTTCCAACGACATAAATCACAATGACTGATATCTTCCCCAAGGAAATTGTGCTGCTAACGATTTAAGACAATTCCACAATATCTTCTCAATTATATCCAATATTATCTCAATAATAAATTTGACTGTATAAAACTCAATCCATAGCGTAACGTATGACAAACGATGCTTGGTTTTTGATTAAAAACACGATGAAAATATTAAAGATACACCCCAATTGTCCAGCAAAAACACTAATCAAATTATGCAGGTCAAAGAGTTTTATGAAATATGCAAACGTAGTATTGATAAATATCTCCTAAAGAACGAATTATCAAGACAAAAAGAGTTAGATAAGGGTGCTCATCCAAGAAGGATATTTCCTAAAATCGATTATATTCATTGATACAAGCAATTTTATATAACTAATCTGTCTGAATCTGTCACCGATTTCAGCACTGCATACCACGACCATGTTGTCTGCATTGCCTGAAATTAACAGACAAATTAATTTCATAATGATAAAACACTATCTAAAGTGAAAAATTATGAAGCAATACCGCCGAAAATGTTTTCATTGTTAAAGTACCGAACTTAAAATCGATTTTCAAGCCCCGCTGCGATCTTAGCATTATCAATATTATACTACGACGAATCGACGTATCATTGAATCTTTCCCAATTGGATTCATAAGCAGCTTGAGCCAAATCTTCACTCTAAAATTATAATGTATGTTAATGGATGTATTTATTTAACACAATTTTATTACTATTTGGAAACGGGACCTCTTGATTTAAATCTTCTCCGGATTTGCACAACGCGTACAGAAAGCCAATAGCAATTCCTAATACCCCAGCCATTTCAAAGCCATGCTTGAATGACTGTGGAATAAAATTATATTTGGATTAGTTCATAGAATTAAGTGTCGTACTAAATAATAATTACCATGGTTATCTGATAGAGTGTGAAGCAGATTAAGATCATGCAGCAAAGGGTGGTACAAAGTACATAAGGCCAAAATGTATCATTCAACAGTTCGACTATCCTGAAATAATATTGGAAATAGTTTATATTTGTTATAGTATTAAAATAAATAAAATAAAATATTTAAAATTTGCCAACTCTATACTCCGTTGATGTTTTTTGACAATGATAGCTATCTTCCTTTTTGTTCCCGGGGAATCGATTTCATCGATGCAATCGATGAAAAGTGTGTATAATTTTTGCTTGATAATTTTCAATTGTGCGCAAATTTGTATGATAAATATTAAGAACATTGAATCGAAAGAAAAGTATGTACAACTATTCACAAAAAGTGCACACAATTCTAAGATGAAAAATAATTCGTACACAGGAGACTCGTACTTAAGTTCGTCATAAATGGGCAAGTTAACTTCGACCAAAAAGATTTTTACAGTGAAATTTTCGAATATAATACTATGAAAAATCCTGTACAATGGTTCACAGCAAAAAATTAATATGGCCAAACAAATACAAATAATCCATACGATTTCCAGCCTTTTCCCCTTTTTGATGTTATCCCTTACGATTTTTTTGTCGCCTTCGTTGAAATTATTCGCCGATTTTAAAATGCAATTGATGGTGTGGAATAATTTTATGAATTTACTCTGCCAGATGGAATACATCAACGATTTGTTGATGGACATTATAGTGACAAAAATAATAGCAATTTGTCTGGAGGCCGAGTAAATATCTCCTTCTTTCATGTCAATTGAAATTGAATAAGGGAGAAGCAACAGCAAAAAATACAAGATGATATAATGAAAGATTCTCATGACTTTGCAATATTTGGCATGCTTTTGATTATAAATTTGGCCGAAACCACTCAATGATCGAAAGAAAACAATTTTGTTGAAATGGTAATTAAACGATTGAAATTCATCTTCATTTTGGATCACAGAACTGGACATGTTTGGAGGCAAATTAATACTAACTTAAAATTCTTTGAGCACGACGTTATATAGAATTATATGAAACCAGTGGCGGAAAATACTGTTTTTATTATTCACATATACGTAAGACAAATATTATAAAAGTATGGCAAAAAACGTACAGAATATATTATAACAAAACAAAAAGGGGACTGCAATGCTTTGTATTGAAACAACACCCCATTATGTATTTATTTAACGATTAGATGATTAAAGACTGAATACTTTTCATATGATAATATAATTTCAGGCTTAGGAAAAGTCCTCGTTGATATAAATAATAGGTTGAAGGACCAACATTATGTCATTATACTAATTGGCATTAAATAGAATAAAATATCGTTTTGACTCAAGTCATGCGTCAAGGGAAGTTCTTTTAAGAACAACAAATAAACTTGGTGATACAACCTCATTTAATATTAATCAAGTACGTTGGCTATATGTTTCATATATATATTAGACAAATCAAATTTTTGAGTCTTGACATTTTACAGTCTGTATCGAGATATGGTTCAGGAAACATAATAAGTATCAAATGTGAATGAAAAAAAATGTTATTGGAACCTCAAAGACGCTCCTGAAATGAGAAGGTCCCATAAATTGGATGATGACAAACAGACATCAATGGTGAAATTAGATCTTCATCAAACATTCGAAATACTATTTAAGATCGGTATTCCATGGTTAAATGCCAGTATGTACAATAAATCAGGTTTCGCTGTTATTAATGTCTACAACTTTGAAAACTTGATAGATTGTAACTTTCCTGATTTTTATTGTATAAATACGGAATTTTTCATATGGTGCTTCTCAATGTGTGGCTTAAGATAGG
The DNA here is from genome assembly GCA_008973525.1 of Stenopsyche tienmushanensis. Classification (NCBI taxonomy): domain Eukaryota; kingdom Metazoa; phylum Arthropoda; class Insecta; order Trichoptera; family Stenopsychidae; genus Stenopsyche; species Stenopsyche tienmushanensis. The sequence goes on from WACJ01000146.1 coordinate 303,045, forward strand.
ATAAGTTATTTGAGGGACGTTTCTACCTTGTTGGTTCAAAAAATTATTTTTTCTTCATGAATTGGAAAGAACCAATGTTTAAGAATACATTCAGTAAATTTCAAATCGATATAAAAGAAATTCGCAAAGTTATAGGCCAAAGAGAAGAGGAGGAACTTTAAACGCGTTTTTCTCAAAACTACTTTTTCCAAGCTTACGGAAGTGCTTTTACACGTCTTAGATAAGCATTCTTTATTAAATTTGGCAGACATGTGTATAATAAACGTCTTCATCGTATAGACTACAATTATTCAAAAATATTCGAAAATTTTTATTTAATAAATGAAAAACTACAAAAAAAAATTGATAAAAATACAAACTTTTTTTTTGATTGCTCATTATTTTCTTATTTTTCAATATTTCTTTTTAATTATAGTCTAAATTATAGACAATATTATATAAAGTAAAATTATGTTTAATTTTTTTGTTATAAATTACTTATTTTGGACTTAGGACTTCCGTGGTGAAGAATGTCATCGCTCGCGCACCGACATACAAGGCTCAACTCACTCCCATTATCATACTTTATCAAACTTTAAGACATATTTTTATATTCAATAAAGATCGTCTAGTCAACACATTAAATATCAACATTCTATATTTAATACTTTTCGCATAAAAAAAGTCGATCACTTTTAGGTCGATCAACAAGGTAGAAACATTCTTTAAATAAAACGCAGAAGAGGTGAGTAAGTAGCAAGATTATCTTTATTTTTAAATGCTGTTTCAATGACTGCTGAAAATTCCATTATAGTAAATCCATTCAATTAAATATCGCAATATATCATTATAAATTATAGCACAACAGATTTAAGATTTATCCTGATTGCTTTAAAAATGTTTTTTTATTTGTGATATAATAAAAATTAGTATGTTTTAAAATAATATGACAATACATACAAAGTCATACGTTTCACATATATTTTATTCCTGGCATTCTTTTACTACGAGAACTTCATTACATAAAGCATATTACGTTTCATGACCCTCCGGGTAGTTTTAATGTTCTTATACTTTTTTATTAGCTAGTAATGCAAAGTAATTTTCAACGCAGAATTAGTTTCACAGGTAGAACATACAATGTAATATATTTTATGGTAGATCGATGTGGATCAATTTGCATCGAAAAATGTATACGATCTCTGTCACAGAGCATCTGTAAATCGAATTAGGCTTCATATACAATTAAACTCAACATAGAGCCTTGTCTCAGATGAATTTGTGGAGATTTGTATGGGGAAAACGCAGGTCGGCTCGAAAATAACTAGAACCCATCCACCCATTCAGCGTATTAATTAACTTTCCATACAAATTATGCGGCGCGAGAATTAATTACATTTTCGACCGACAAATATTAAACTTGTTATGAACTCAGATTATTGAGACTCGGAATTGAAAGCAAAGCAATTCGGCAATAATCTACAAACACGGGGTCCCGATTCAGACCGACAAATCTTGATTAATCAAAGTTTTGGCCGTACGTGTGGTACCCCATCGCGGCCGAATTCATTAATCAGAACCAAAACTCAATACACAAATCAACCATCGATGTGATTCTACATAATGAATGCCCAAATTGAATGTAACCATGCACTTGAATGGTCATAAAATAATGATCGATAATCGCGCCGACCTGCCACGTCATAGTCTGCGTGCCAATCTATGGAAATTCTTCGACTTCCTTGATAATGAATTCAGGTTCTAGTTCAAAGTCCCCATTGAAAATGACCACAATGCATACCATTGGTCTTGTTCTTGCGCATTCTTTAATTGGCGTATGCTAAATTAAATACAAACAATCTTTCCTAAATAATCTCAATTGGGGATCATGGCATGGCATGGCAATTATATTTGTGTATTCTGTAGTATAAAGATAATGGAAATACATCTTCTATATTTGCTTAAGATTTAGTCCGTATGTTGATGTCGTAATCAGTGACCAACTTTATGAATCTTCCATATGACAATTAATCCACTTTATACCGATGATTGGTTAATTTTCAATCATTTTGTAATAGAAAGTTGTGGAATATTTTCCAGGATGAAACACAACCTCTTTATCTAATTAGTATCTTTGCAGAACAGGTTTTTTATGTGTGTTTTAACGCATTTCAAATAACGTTCCAATATTAAATTTTTTATCGATGTTAGAATTTAACGAAGAAAATCAAGTTTCCAGCACATTTCCATGAACGCTACAACAAAAAATATTATGGAGATACTCAAGGATAAAGTCGTTAAAATTGTTAATTCGTTTTCAAGTCTGAGTTCAATTTCCACGGCTCATTCCATAAATTAAAAATGCAATAATACGTTTTGTGGTGTATCGCAATGGTGCTTGCCATGCTGCAAAAAAAGAAACATTCGCAGCCCATTATAATAACAGTGCACATGCAATGTGGAAAAGTTTTTCCAGACTTTTCCCCATGGTTCCGGGGCTAAAGTTTAAATTAGAAACTCCCCCTTTAATGGAATACAAGTATCTTAATCGTAAGAAATTTTATCCCGGTCGGTTTCGGTTTGCAAACTTTGCGAAAAAATTCGCTTGACTTTTATGTTAGGGAGGAAGAGAAATAAGGGTGGAAAGTGCATTGAAAATGCGACTGTTATACTCACAATATGTGAATAAATCAACGCCTACATGTACGTTCATGAATGCTTATAAAAACGCAATGATTTTCATTTGGATAAGCTTTTATAATATTTATTAAGCTTTTAATGAACAGATTTTGATCAGATTTAAAGCAACTTTTATGCGCTTTAAAACCTTTGAATTGTGTAGCTGGATACATTTAAATATAAGCAATTTTTTTAAAAACTATTGTCTAGCTCATTATTATGCTTTTAATTCATTGATATATTTGAAAATAATATCATAGCATGTGCCTGGAAATTTTTAGAAAGTATTGGTATAGTGGATTTGATACTGAACTCTTATTTTAAAATCAAAACACATTCCCAAATTCAACAAAGTCTTTTATTTCAAATAGAACCATAAATATAATATTAAAAAGGGGAATGTAATATTTTAATATTATATATATATTCGGTTGCCCCTAAGGTATCATAATACGATGGTGTAAGCCAATGACTTTAAAAGAGGGTGTTAATAAAAACGATATTGCATTTGAAAAAGTATTTGATTTCAACCCTCAGTCTTTCTGAAAAAATTTAATATGAATAATCTAAACATTATTTAATATTCTTGCAATATATCTAGAAAAATAAGTATTAATACAATAGACGATACCGAAATTCTTTTAGTCTGCAGGTTCTTATTAGCCTTAATATTCAATTTAGCCTCGTTTTCTCTCATAATAAAAATGAATAGGTTGTCATGTTCCAAGCTACCGCCCAACAATAAGTCCGACCACCTCGTCTTATGATATTGCAAAGAATATGAAAGCCTAATATCTGCATTTCAGGGGTTGTTACCAAACAATGGTTGCCCGCTCTGCGGTGCATCCTCTTAATTAAGCCTTAAATTTTCAAATGGGTCGAAAATATTCCAAGTCTATGTGTAGCAAAGTACTCCCATTGTTTCCTGTGGAAAGCGCATATTAAGGGGAAAATAAAACAGGGAAACACTTCTCAAACATTTTAATAACGTCCGTTTATATACACGGCGGAATTAAAACTTTTTAAATGAAATGAAAGTTTTCCCCCCCGAAGAGCAAAAAGACAACGCAGCCCTGAGAGTAATTTTAATAAGCACACTGTTTCAGTGCGGAAATAAAAATCCTTATTTGAGAAGGAATAAGTTTTCGGTGATTATATTAAGATTCTGAATTGTCGGTTTTAATATTAAAATTAGTACTGAAAAAAATTAAAGCGAAGGTTTTTTGCAACTTTTTTTTAACAATTTAGCCAAGAAAAACCCTACACTCGCCGAGTCAAGCTTAAAAATTCATGCCATTTTGTGACCTTTCAATAATGAAAATATAATTCAATTAGTGTAATATTAAACTCTAACCGTAGATATCAAGAAGAACGACAAGGTTTTATAATACAATCGCACAATATGAAGCTATGGAAAAATAGATAAAGGATTGTTTGAAGCCAAACTCTGGGATGCCTTAATTAACGGATCTTTCATCATTGATCATTTATCTTGGGATTTTTAACTACAATCTTGAGGTGAAACGACAATCAATGCAATATAAAGTAGCAAAATTATCAAAATTGAAAAATGCACGACATATTAAATCCAGATTCAATGACATGTAATTTTTTTTTATATTTAAGGGATGATTTTTAATATTTTGTAGCAAACACAGGACCCCGACTGATGATATCGGCATTGCGAGATCAAACGCGGCGCAATCCGTAACAATGGTCCCGACCTACGAGTCGGCTGCAATGAACGGCGGAGCACACTTATGATTTAATTCGCTCAGTGAAAAAGGTCAAAATGAGGCAAAAAAAAGTTTACACAGCATTAGAGCAGCAGAAATTCAAAGCGATATTTGGTAGGAAATAAAAGAAAAATCATTTGTAGTGTCTCAATGTTCATGGAAATAGAAACATAGCGCCTCTACTGTATGTGTGATGATGTGACAATGATATTTCAAATTAGTAACAGTTGATTGGGAGTATTTGGTATCCAATATATCAAATATTTATTTATAAATTCTAAAATAAACGATCCTTCATTGACGTACATATCTTAACGAAACATTAAAATATGCACAATATAAATAGCTGATACTTAACATATTTTGACGATTAGTCAATTACTTCTTCGCGTCTCAATTGTGCGTACTTCCAAGAAAGCCACTTGATAATAATTTGAAGAGTCGTCGGCTCGGTTGTTAAGTATTCAATACCAATTACGGATCTGCTGTTCGATACTACAGCCAAAATAGAAACCCACGGTTGCTTGATCCTCTTGGAGTGCTTCGAATCCTCCGAATTGAGAAGATTCCGAGGAGGATCAGACTAACATGACAGCCGACCGATGATGGAATCGTTGCCGCGACGTCCATTGTTCGGTTCTTCTTTGACTGCGAACACCAACCACCTTAGTTCTGTTTGTTGTGGCCAATCAAACATATCGGTCTATCTATCCATCGCTTGTTTCGGCATTCCGATTGCAAAACGTCTGACGTTTTAATAAACGATTTTCATTTGTATCGTGACGCACTATTTGACTTCATGATGACTCAATTCCATGTCCAGCTCGTGCATTCGTCGATTCTATTGATCAATATTCGAGCTAAAGGTCAGAAAGCATCACGGATTAGCTAAGTGGTGCACATATATCATCCGCGATACAATGTTTGATTTATCGTAGATTTATGATGATGACCGGAGCGGAGACGTGCCGACTGGAAAAAAGTGGCAATAAATGTGAATAACAAGAGCGATGGACTTGCTAAGAAGGTATGAGGTTGCCATTTGTCTAGTAATTGGATCAAAAACTTTCGGCTGCAAGATTTGCTTGAAGTACTAGCCGAGTGCATTTTTTGCATTCATTCTTCACGACGGTCATAAAAATACTTAAAATATATTAGCCCTGGCAAGATTGAGATTCCTGTATGTTATTTTTACATTGTAACCATTTATTTTTTGCATTACCTTCAATTACGTGCTTAACAAAAACTATACTCTTATATTATTTTCGAATTAAAGAAAAACATTTTTTTTAGTCGCAATAACCAGAATATTTAATACATGTATATTTAACTTGTAGTTGCGTTTAAAAGCCTTCAAAACACTATTTAACTTTTGATCAAAATAATTCAGACAATTTAAATTTTAAAAATGATGCATTCCATTCTGAGACAGCATGTTTTACTTGTTTTTAATTTGATTTCAAAATTATTTATATTCATATTTATCATGCCTAAATAATCTATACACTATAGAAATGTTAGGATTATATGATAATAAGAATGAGGGAATCCATCCAACTTATAACAAAGATGGCTCAATTACACATAAAGCTTGAATGAAGGCTCTTATTGAAAAAAGATTTTGCACACATAATAACCGTCAAAATTGAAACAGCTTGAAGAAGTTAATGGAGAAGAAGTTGATATGTACTTTGACTCCATACTTTGCTCCAAAATTCTGATTTTACTGATTGAATTGAGTTGATTTCTTGATTATGGATGGCTACACCTAATTGATTATATTTCAGAATTATTTCATTATCCACAGTCCCAAATGTGCATTTTTTGCTGGGAAATTCAATTTAAATTTTTTTTAATAAAAACCTGTATATAGTCTATATTATAGACTCTATAATATATATAAATAAGAAAGAATTGGATTAATAAATAAAATCTATTGGATCACGATGTTTTTCTATGATTTTAATAAAACCTACCTTCATATGGCGCGATTTTTACTGCGCGATTCTTGCTTAAACACGGTCGATAATTTATGTTTATCTTGTGCATATTATTAAAATTCATTAAAAATATAAAATTCTTCTTAACTTCTATCAGATTTAAATTTAAAAAACTACCATACAATATATAGTCCGCCAATAAAAGCTAGCTCAAAAAATTAAATCTGAAAGATGTATTTAGTTATCGTTCCATTACTCTTTTAAATTCGTCAGCTAATCGTATTAGGGGGACCTAAATTCCTTGTTTGTGGAATTTTCCTCTGCAATGAAGATTATCCCTGATTGTAGATCATGAAAAACCAATCTTCAACGATAATTTCTCGTTTGTTGAATGTTTGACGAGGATCTGACTCCATCATCGATTTCCGGATATCATCATCTAATTTTTGGAGTCGTCATTTTCGAGTGATATTCATGAGATCCCTTTTTCCATTTTTAAACTGTTCAAAGCACGGATGAGACTAGTTTAGTTTCAGGATATTCCCGTAAGTATCAGTGATTTTTTTCAATAGATCGTTTGCCTTCATTCTTCGATCAAACAAAAACAGCATACAAAGGTGCAAGTGCACTGCTTCTTGGTTTTAACATCTTTCCCTTGATAGATTTTTTCTTCTTTTTTTTATATAAAAATAAAATTTATAATCATCAATTCAATATCATAATAGAACTTATGTGTTTAATGGATCGTATCACAATGCAAAATAACTGTGTAAAAGCTCATCGAAGAAATTTTGATTACTTTTCGGTCCCCCCAATATCTGGCTGTATCAATAATTTGGAACAGCGAGTGATTATGTGAAAGCATTAATCGGCTTTTTGCTCGTCCTTTAACGAAAAAATGCATTATTTTTTAAGTGGTTCTTATAAATTCGATCATTGTTGACTGTGTAAACAATTCATTTGAACAATGCTTATGACAATAAAACTATTGATTGCTTTATTTTGAATTTAAAGTGTCCATTTATTAAAAATATCAGTGTAAGGTAATTATATAGGTCAAAGACGGTTGCTTCGAAAAATGAGCTTACTAGCGATTTTACAAAATATAGATATGATGGATCATTGATGGATTTCTGAGTACGATTGTTGGCTTGGGAAATATCCCTCACTGGACCATTTCTGTTGTCTGATTGCCATGCTCCATTTTGCTTCTCTTAAATATGTTTCCGCGGTACATCATTCATGAGATTTTCCAGCAAATTTCAACATCAATAGACATCGTGAGCTTCGGAGCGAATTCCGATTAATCGAAGCGCACTATCAGTGACCGCTGGTCATCGCTTCTATTGCCATCAGGATGTGTGACGTTCAATAATTTATTATGAGGCTCGGCTTTTGATCGAGATTTCCGGCGGTGATTTATATCGCTTCAAGTGCTCTGGTATCCTATTGTTGTGTATGCCGCTGTTATGTATTTGTTTATTATCATTTTTTTTAATATTATCATTATCATCATTCATATCTTATTTGATTTGTTCCTCAACAGTTTGGACAGGCCAACGTGGCCTCGGTCTCTCTGACCTGCTCGCGTTCCTGCTGATGATACCAAATCATTTATTTTTTCGATCCATTTTTCTGTCATTGCTTAACGGTGATGTGGACTTAATGTGCCGGAATTTTTTGGAGAATTCTCATATCAGATTTGATAAAACGAGGTCTTGTATTAGATGTGACTTGCAATTCTTCTTGTCATTTTGAGAAACTTGTTTTTTTGTGCGAAACATAAATTGGACCGAATGCATATCGATTTCTTTGGAAAATACTATGAGCATTGTTTGACAGATAATTTCCGAAAACGATTCATCCTTGTTTTGCGTTAATTAAAAATGACAAATCCTTGTCAAATGAGAATATTTTGAAAAGCGGAAAGAATTACTCAAATCTTGGACAGCTCAATAACATCAATATTAATATACTGTAATGCTATTTTTTCCCTGAAAAACGAGATGTATTTCGAGTTGTATTTTGATCAAAATATTATTCTATATTAAATTTAGATAATTATTTTTTATGGAGGAATTGAAATAGAGATGTATTATAACTTGGCATATACAAGATCCTTAACAAGAATACGAATAATTTGTAGTTTGCATATGCGTCCTGTTGTACATTGAAGTTGATCCCAAAGGAGCTCATTAAGCTCTTAGATGAGCTTTCACACCCCAAGGATGCATATAATATTAGGAATATAATTTTCTCTCGGCTTGAACTAAATATAATTACACACACGTAAACATGTCCTATGATTAATTGTGATGCCTGTTTTTGTATTAAATTACACACAGCGTGGAAGGATCCTAAGGTCAAATCAATAAATTGCCAAAGTACCAAATTATCCATTGAGTCTTTAACGCTTCAATTATTGTTTAGCAGCATTTTCAAGGATCAAATGTATATTTAGCTAAATGCCGTGTTTAAATTTGGCGCTTTACATATTAAAATGATCCGACTCGTTGAGGTCCCTAGATTTTTTTGGGCGAAAAAGGATACTTTGTTATGTTGCGGCTGCACACGTAAACGCTTCAAAATAGATATAGATTATAGGTTTACCGATCCGTTTGCAAATAAATTGCGGTTAGCAAAATAGCACGCATTAACGTAATAATGGTAACGAATCCCATGATTCATGGTACCATTTGTTAATGGTTATCTTGATTCAGGGCCGAGCATTCCCATAGCTCTTCAGCACCGTTGGTTTCGGATCGTTCTCGGAAGAATTAACAAACGACAGGCGTAATGATAGTAATCTATCGGAATGTTTGATACGCACTCAATAATTTGGACGAAATTAATGTATTTGAATTGGTGGCTTTTAATTTGTCTTTCGTTTTGGGAATGGAATCAAATCGGCACTTCCGTTTCGTTTGCATTCCATCCCATTGAATCAGAGACGAGCCGCTTAAGTTTTTGAGTAAGAAATCGGAAAATCAATTCGATATGCTCGATATAGACCGAGAGAGATATAATGCAATTGACTTAATCATTTGTAATATTATGAAATGTTGTAATATGGGGCGGTGGTTCTCTTTGTGTTAATAGGACCACAGTTTGTCAAACGATGATTTACAATATTAAATAAAGCCAATTTTAGTGCATGTGCATCATATTTATTGCAATAGAGTACATTAACTTAAACAATCTTTGAATTCTTCATTATATGTAAATATTACAAAAAAATATGAATCCATAGATTTTCATCCATCAGGAAAATTATTTCAATTTTATTACAATTTTCAAGAAGTCTTATAATCCACTGCATGATATACCCCAATGTACTTTTGAAGAAATATGAATCTTGTACTGGCCATGCGGAGATCCGTTCATGAACGCAGACCATATTCTGTGGACAGCGTCCGATCGTGAGGCGCTCCTTCGAAGTGTCAGTGGTCCGAAATTTGGACCGGTTGGACTCGGAAACACTGTGGTCACCCCCTCTTAATTTTAGGGCATTCAGGGCTTTTTGTAAAAGTTTTGGATACAAATTCATCCCCGGGGTTTTTTATGATCTCCACCGAGTTGTAGAGACCCTTCCTATAGGCCGATAACAATTAGTGGACTCATATCCTTTTTCGGGGCCGCAAGTGAGACTCAAAACTCTTCCCTACCCTATATAAAATATTTTTTTTTTATATCAAGAATAGCGGGATCTACACACAGCTCGGGTCAGTGGAGAGTCCCCATGTTGTTATTATCTACTATTGGATCCAGGTGGATGTTAGACTCCACGATGCCAACCCATAAAACACTAGGGAATGGGGAGGGAGCCAGCTCTACGCCCATGGGCAATGGTTGAACTCCTGGGATAATGATGTGGAGTAGAGGTGCTCGAAAGAAGTCTCGTCGGTTTGCTCATCAAACGCAGCTGGGTTAGCCCAGCTAAACTGAGTTGGGTCACCCTGTGCTGCATACCCATAAAGGGGTATATGGAGCAGCTAATTACAGTAGTTGGTGGAGACTGTCAAAGGCATCACCACTATCCTCACCAGCCTAGTGCATACAGAGGGATCGGCAGTCCGTCATCTGCTGCAGCCCCCTTCAAACTGAGATTGTACTCGTGGTGGCAGTGAACCCGCGGTAGTATTCTATTGAATTTAGAATAACCTCTGCCCTTTCTTCTCCAACGCACCTTCGAATGCACGTTGTCTGAAGCTGGTCTTCCTGTGGAAACCTCGTCTCCTCTGGAAGGCGCGGAGCAAAATAGGTGGTCGCCTGGACACTGCGGCTACCGTTTCCCATGGGGTTGAAGATCAGTGGAAATTTGGAACAGACCGCATAGATGCACCAGCAATAGGGATAATTATAGACCCTCCACGCTCGTCAGTCGCAGTCTGCCATCTGTCAACTATCCACTACTGGAATGGAGCTTTTTCAATGGAAGATTATTCTTCCATAAATTTCCATTCATGGGAAACGGTCATATCCTTATTGTTTGCATTTTACATTCATATACTCTTGCTTTCCATACTTCTTATCGAAAGCTGCTTTTGTAGACATCTCAATATGATATGTGACAACTTTTTAAGTTAGTAGAAAACCATGTTGATTGTAATGGAGTTCATGGAGTTCAATTTCTACTTTTTTCTCACAGTCGTTTTTTACTAGTTTATCCATTGATTCTCAGAATAATATAATTTTAAAAGAACTACCCGTATCAAAGAGCACAAATAAAAGACAAATCTATGGGCGAAAATATATCTAAAGATCGATCAATATTTTTAAACTTTATTATTCATCCGACTTTTACAATCGACATTATAGAATTATTTTATGGTATATTACTTCAGAAGTGATTTCCTTAAGACGCCCAATTTAAGGATTATCTTCAATCGAATATAATTCGCATTTTAGTTACATATAAAAGACCAAGCTCCCTATTAACTGCCACAGTTGCATTCAAGTATTTTTTTACATTTTTAATATAAATTAAATCATTTTCTTGACTTCTCCAATTCATTTTGATGCAGCTCTTGCCAAAAATAAATGAACCTCAAAGTTTGTACGTAATATTGGTAACTCAAAGGACCAACGCATACCAAATTGTTCTAATAGCCTGCGGAATGAAAAGAGAATTTGTATTGAATTGAAAACAAAAAGAAATCCTTTTAAATTTGTACATAGTATTGTTTTGGATCTTTTGGGAGTTTCGCTGCATTGTTTCTTCCCGGCAATTTGTGCAGCCTCCAGACAACTTTTATTAAAGCATGTCGTCTATTCGTAAATTGGTCTGGCCATGTCTACACAAATGTCTTTGAGGCCTTTTTGTGAATCACAAATAACAGTTTTAATGCATTTCACCAAGAGGTCTTCATCGAGTCGGAGGGTTACTGGCTGCAGCAGGTAGCACACACGCCATATTGAAAAATGACTAAGCTGATTATTTCACGGCGGCCGGTATTCCACCAATCATTATCTATTAACTGCTTACCCTGCTTGATCACAAGCAGAAAAAATGGATTGTTCTAACATCGTGGACGACTGACATACCAAAGTCGATGGCAGGCCTTATATGAGCGCAGCCACTTCCATCCGTATTCTGAGAGTCATCCAGATCAGCACGTCCAGCATCCGCCGACTATGACATTTCAATTTGGACACATGGTGCTTGTGATCGTCGAAAGATTACAGAACACAATCGAACCTATATTTGTATACGTGAACAATTTTAATTAAAATATAATTTCAAGGTCATCCAATTTAAAAACCGTAGGCAATCACACGATGGATAATTGCCTTGTAAATTTCCCCAATGTGACATGACATCTTTGACAACCTAATATGCAATGGCCAGACGTGATTTGTATCACATGTAAAAAATAAATACACCATCCATCACATGAAGATTATCGATCTGGCTTTCATTCCATATGGATGGCGAAATTTTGTAATTTATCGCCGATCCCAGACACTTGAATGTGAAAGCCCGGGGCATTTGGCAGTTTCGTCATTTTTTTAAAGTGACCCTGTCTCGAGGGTGCGGATTCAATCTGCGAAAATATTCAAGGTTCAATTTTCAGTCTGAAGAAAAATTGAAGATGTAAGATATCATTGTGATATTGACTCCGCTGTGATATATGAGCGCTGTCAGCGATTTCAAGCAAGCTATAAATTTCAATTTATTTATTTAGAAATAATATACAACTTGAATAATGACTCCATTTAAAGATCAAGCTATTGCAATTTTCATACACAAATTAATTAATTTTAAAAATATTAATTTATTCAATTAAATATGTTTGAACTCGGTTATAACGATCGCTACGAATCTTATATAAATTGGTCGCAACAACAGATATCACTTATATATTAAAATGCTTCTTTACTAGCTACATTCATCGCTAAAATTCAAATAAAATCAAAGGATGGTGATATTTAATGTTTCATTTGGATGAAATTTAAAATTATTTTTAAAAAAATTGGATTTTTTCTTATCAATTTATTCAAAATCACCAATGATAATTTAATTAATACATTTAACGTTAAAATAAAGTCAATTTTAAAATAAAAACGTTTATTATTTCCTTAGTCTTTGCTCGTTATATCCGTGATTTAGCTCGAAATGCACATGATTTTTTAAATTTAAAATAAATAATCCATAAATAACAATAGATTAAAAGCACCTAATCTGAATGAAATCGATTTTGGGGGGGATATCTTAAAATTTGTACAAATTTATAGCTTCGATTTTAAATGATTATATAAATTTATTGTTTGAGAGATCATCCCCGATATCTTTTTAATCAAATATTTTTGATGAAAACGATGAACGATTATTTATATTATTCTTTCTTCTAAATATTCTAAAACTAGCTTGTGAAAATTCCTTAAAATTATCTAAATAAAATGATTCAATAATATCCGCACGTCTAGAAATTGACCAGACAATACATTAGGATTCCCGACAGGCGAACAGCTAACAGACAAGCCTTAGCAAAATATGATTTACTATTTATTGTTAAACAGGCTATTAAATTAATGTTTCCTCTGGAATGCTTGTCGAAGATGAGAAATGACCTCCGCATGTTAACAACCGCAAAAAGCATTGTCGACTTCTGTCATTAACAGCAGCTCTTATCCAGAAAGATCATGCAAAAACGATGTCTTTTACGATTTTTTTTTAATATTCAAATTTAAACGTCTATGATATGCATTTCCTCAATAGTGCTATCTACATTATGAATTAGTGTTTTGCTTTGGGGTGCTGATAACATCAATGTACCTGGAAGTCGTTTGGGATTTGTGAATGAAATATTTTTGGACGATTGTAAAATTTACATTAACCATTATCTATTTACAGATCTTTCCAGGTAAAAGTCGTAAAATATTTAATACATCTCTTTTGAAAAAAACTTACTTTCTATACTGGCGTCATCAACTTCCTGTGTCTGTACTAATTGTTGGTACCTGAATAATAGTGTCTTTTAATGCAGCAGGCGCCATGCCATTACCAGAATGGATAATATAACAGGTAAATCTATGTAGACTTGTACGTATTCGTTTGGGTTAAATATTTATACAATTTATTAGTTATGTTAAAATAATTAATATAAGGGAATCGAAAACAAGTCCTTTTTAGTCATTGCTAGAGATAAAATGCCATTTGCACTAGTGATTACCCGGCATGCATTCCATTGCCACGTCTTGCATAACAAATTGCGTACACAAACAATATTTTTACCATGCTTATGTTATTTTTGTAAGTGTAAACAGTAAGTTGACCAAGTTTTATTGCAATCGGATAAACGATATGGCAGCGCATTAAATATGGACAAACAAACATTATTTTTTATATATTAGAAGATGAATATCTATGCTTCTTTTTTGATCTTGGTAGTAACTTAAATATTATAGTGAATACATTATCTATATAAAAGAGCGCTCCAAACTCTAAATATATAATATAAAGCTAACTTTTCCGACAGTTGAATCAATGATTTAAACCTTTGGCAGTTTCTGAGGCCAAAAGTAAGAGCTATAAAAATTCTTGAATTTTAATAATCACTTGCTGTTTCAAATTCTTAGTTATTGACAAGAAAACACTGTCATTTTGAATTAAAAATTATCCAATTTGAGTATTGATTTTCATCAGGAAATATTGGCAAACTGTTAAGTTGGTTTTGAAAGTTTCAATCAAATAATAGAAATTTGAGTGGGAAAAGCTCAAAATGAATCTATATTTTGACAATTATTAATTAAAATAATTATTTTAAATCACTCATTAAGTTCATATGATGAAAATCTTCCCAAAATTCCATGTAATAGAACGAAAATGTAATATTTAAGATTTTCATCCTACGAACTTATTGAGCGACGTGTAACGTGATGTCCATTGTCCAAGTTGAAAACGTTGAAAGCTTTAAATTATTTTGATAGTAAAAACCACTGACTATCTTCAAAAATACACCCAATCCCTTAAATTCGGGTTAATCAAAGGACATTTAATTTTGAATGCGTATGGGAATATGTAATAAATAGTTCGTTTTAAATCAATCAAATCAACCAAAAAAGTTATAGTGGATGTACATTGTAATCAATTAGAAATACTCAAGCAAGATCAATAGATAAAGAATCATATTTCATTATAATAGTGTATGTATATCCTGGAATTAAAATGGGAAATATAACACCTTTGGGTCAAATCAATAGACTTTGCTACCCAAAGTAAGCGATTTCGAAATTAAGATGTAACAGAAAACAATCTTCTTTCTTATTTTCTATACAATAAGTGATTAACCATAGCATTTTATGAGTGTGTGAAAAAAATATTTAAGTTTTGACATCCCTACATTTAAATTTTTGCCATAATTTGTGGTTGTGGTCGTTTGCTGGGAGATTTATGGGCGATATGGTCTTTTCAACCGCAAATCGATTGTTTTTGGGCGATTCATTTACTGGCTTTGGGTATGCAACACATTGAATGGTTGCGAGATTAAGTTTTTTCACATTGTGGATTCCTAGAATATGTTTATTTTGGGTTCTGGGACGCACATCCGAAAAGCGGCGAACAACACAAAATATATGGCCTCGTGTGGAATCCGTGACCAATGTAAGGACAAAAATATTGTACCACTACCGTTTTCGTTCCAGGAGGAAAAAAAGCGCATTGTCACCAGGAAATTCTTGGGGTCATAAATAAGGATTTGGTTACGGTCACCCATAAAAATAAACAAACACCCATTTGGGCCGCCTAAAGCCCGAGCCGTGGTTTATTTTGTAAAAAAGTCTTGTTTGAACTCAAAAGCAGGTGCCTCCCATTGAATAAGGCTTTTGAGTCGTATGTAAGTCGTTAAAGCATGATTTATAGGGCATTGTATCAATATTTACATAAAAACAGGACGAAATAATGCTTCAATCCGACGCGATCACAACGGACGTTTTGATTTATGCCGGCGAATTAAGTGGGCATTATTAACCCTTCGACGGCGAAATTTCAAAGCGGCGCAACCCCGGGCGCTATAAATTCGATCTTCATTAAACGCTATAAGGAATAAGATGTTTTAATATGTCGATTGGTTTTACGACATACTCGGGACTAGTTTCGTTATTAATGTGCTTTCTCCTTTTATTGTTTTACTGCCGATGGAACAAGTTAAGCTTGAGTTATGCCAGAATAAATTTATATCATTTGAGTCGAAACTATTTCACCTTTTTATTTTAGGGTGACCCAAATATTTCCTCGGAAAGAAAGTCGTAAATATTGTATAAATTCTAAATAAAACTAAAGCCCCTGCACTGTATTACCTATATTTTTATTATCGTTTTACAACCCCGTTAACTGAATAAACAACAAGCACAACTAAAAGGTTTCCGAAGATAACATTCGATCTCTAGATAGCATCTAGCTTAAAGCTCAAATTAGCTTAATATTTAAACAGGACGCTGTGTAATTAGTTTTACTAATGGAGCAGCGTATAATGCATTAAAAATTAGGTAAACATGGATGCACAATGCATGCAGCAAGAGTTTGTCTTCCTTTAGAATGTTGCAAAAAATTGCACAGAACCCCATGTGTATTTATTTTATTCGCATTTGAAAATTAGCTCGGTAAAACTTAATTTATGAAAGTGGAATTTAAATTGAATAACTGATTGTTGTGCGCGTATAATTACAAAAGTGCATTAAAACACATTGTAATTAAAGAATACAACTTTAATAGTATTACCATACAAAGCAATAAAATGTATACACACAGCATAATATTGGTTCCGCATATGAGCGTCTTTTGGGTACTATCGGAGACGCATTTGTGCGTCTTTAGCGATGTGGTTCATTGACTTAAAAAATGATCGCAAATACGTCCTATAACGCAAAAATAATAAGGTTGGATACAAAATAATTATTTTTTAGAGGTATTCAACCGAAATTTTTGGTCTGCACGTTCCCATGGAATCATAACCAACACTGACATATGTGATAGCCACAAGTTATATTAAAAATAAATATGAAAATTTGTACTATTTTGGACACAAACATTATGGCCATAGCGTGTATCCCTATTTATAACGCCCTTCTATACAAAGTCGTAAATAATAAATTACGAGGCCGCATATACATATATGTTTATTTGAAATCCCGCATATTCGAATATTCGTATTCATGAATATTTTGAGGCATCTCGAGAGTGAGGTTTGAGAAAATACTCGAAAGCAAAGCACGTGTCACGTAAATTAATGGAATTTTTGCTGAAAGTTCTGAAGAAAGATTTCTGACGCATAAATTTCAACGTTTCTAAGTTTCGAAATAGACTTCGCTCATTTCGGATGAAATTTTCCGTGTAAGTTCTTCGACCCTTTGAGGGCTCAGCCTTTGACGGAGGATGATTTTGATTGAAGCCTAATTAATTAAATCGAAAGGTACAACCCTTGACTGCCGAGATCTGAATTATTTACTCCAAATATCTTATATTTTAAATTTGTTCATAGCTATTTTATTATTTATTTATATTTCATAATTGTCATTGATGTACGTCAGAAATATTTTATTGAAATGTCTCTATAACAAACCACCCAAAAAAAGAAATATATATGTTATATCGAAAGATTTTGACAATGGTTTAAGAAGAACGAATTTTCATGTCACATTAGGTCTCAACTTGAAAGGCAAGCATCGTCAAATTTGAGTATGAATGATACATACCATACCATAATTGTGTGAGCAATTTTTCATTTAAACATGTTACGTCCCGAGGAATCATTCCGCAAATCCAATAATTCATCGAGATTGGTGGTTAATTCAAGGGTAACAGAAAATTAATTTCGTGTCAATGTAGTTTCTTTTTCTTTCAGCTCAGGGAAGTAACGCCGAAGTTCATTTTCAAGGGATTCGAGATGCCCAGAAATCTCCTCCTTAAAATTTTCATTCATTTTGCCTTCAGATTCATCCAAAACACTGCAGAGTTTCTCAAAAATTGCAATGTTTCCAAGGTTTATTTTTCTTCGTCAGCTTGGATAAAAATGCCCTGAGATTATCGTGACATGCGATAATATTCGTTTCCTTTCCCTGAAGTTCCAGGTTAAGCCTATTTTGCTTTTCAGCCAAACTTTGTCGATAAATTTTACCAAAATGTCTTGTTTCTCCAGGAACTTCCCGGAACAACTCGATTTCATCTTTCAATTCAAACACGATTCACAACACTTCCTTTCGACAAGCAGTATACTGCAGTGTAGAAAAGAATAACATTGTGATCAGAATCCATGTCGTTGCATAGCTCTTTAAATAGACGGATGTTAAGAGCTCCAGATTTGATGTAATTTACAATTTTTATCAACTAATGAAGTATCTCTTGCAAAGGAGTTAATAGAGTCTTACTAAAAAGGACAACCCGGTGAATCATTCAGTTTACTTGGGGAGTTACTTCTTTTACATTTTTCTAAAAGGCCGATTTTGACCCAAGCATAGATGGTGCATCATCCATACAACACACGTTTTTTCCACTTTAATCTTTCAGTCTCAAAAACGGTATTTTTCTTCTCTATAATATCTTTAATTTTTGTAGTAGTTTGAAGTTCACTACACAATAGGAACTCTTATTTGATATCATCCAAAGGAATATATTTCACGAAGACAAGCAATCGAGCACACGGGCTTATGTCTGTTGATTCATCAACTGACGTAATCAAAAGAAGACAATGGTGCTTAGGAATTTCTAATGCGACTTGCTTAGGAATTTCCAATGGGACTTAGTTGTTTTAGATCGACTGTGAGCAAACACGGTACCCACTTCGAACAAAGCTTTCTCATGGATAAATGTTGAAGAAAAATGGTGAAATATTGCCTTTTGAAATCTTTAAAGTGTCAGCTATCCCACGCAACTGCCAAATTTGTGCATTAAAATGTAACGCTTTATCAACACACGAAATTCAATTTTTTTCCCTTAATTACAAAAATAGCGTCACTAAAACCATTTTAACTTGTGAATTGTTCGTCAAATTATTATGAATTTTTGGAACATATTATTTGAAGGTTGATACTTCCTAAAATTTATAAGAATTTGTTAATTATGGCGCCAATTATATGCCATCCTACGAACTTATTGAGTGATGAGCAGCAATACAATACAATTTAATACAGGCTATCTCAAAATAATATTTCTCTTAAAAAAAAATGGGAAGAAATGTAATTAATTTTTTCCAATTCACATTTATGTATAGTCCATTTAAAATATTGTTTTTAAGATTTACGCGATTGTATGTTTTTAGTTTGGAGTCAAAAAATGTTATTTTATGAGGTAAATTAAAATTATAGCTCTTATTATATTATCAAGACATGTTAAACCTTTTGAGTATTGAGCTAATTTTAAAACATCATTAACATAGATGCTATATTCGTATATCCGCCACTTTTCATCCGTACAAATCCATTTATCTATCAGAACCACGCAGCATGTATGAAGCTTGTATATAGATAAATAAACATTGTCGATAGCACGCAATATTTGGTCATTTTTTGCGTAAACATAAACAATAATAAATAATAAAATTAGATTGAAAGCTTTCAATTAATCGCTGAATATTTGACAATTTAGATTTTTAATATCATATCATATTTTCTTAGAAACGCGAAGGGATGATAGCTGTTGTCCCATATTTATTAAAGTATATTTGCTGTCAGTATTGATTAAGGCTATTTACCAAGAACTCGGTTTATTTATATAAATCTGGTCAAGGTTGGGTATTCAGTATCTAAAACAAAGCCTTTGTAAGCCTTCATAAAAACTGTAGTAGGTTCTCCTTTGTCCAGATCTAATCACAATAACCGCGCAGAAGTATTTGTAGGAAGGAGGTAGTTAAGTATGGGCGCGTTTGTGTGGCATATAAAGATAAGTAAAAGCAAACAAAGTTTGCGCAAAGGCTTCGCTTCAGCCGGCGGGAGTGTGAGGAGATAATATGAAAAATATTTTCGCAGCGGGAAATCAAAACACGGAAGCTCTCAAATCTCGGCGAAGGGTCGGCGCAGTTCCCTCGGGAAACAGGCAGAAGACTCTCTCAAAAATAACAAAGTTCCCGGGTGTGTGTTTTCGTTGCATAAATGATGTCATACGGCTACTGGGTGCAGCGGGATGCACCGGAGCGAGTGCACTTCGCGACCCCGCACCGGGACCCATAGGAACACAAATGCACCTCGCGTGACGGCTCACTTTGTGACGTCCTCTTTGAGTGCATGCGACGTACGTACACTTCAATATCACTTATCAGGAATTGCTCGTTATTTTCGAGGACGTAGCCCGGAAATATTGGTTATTGAACATATTTCAGGGCTCGCCGGGAACCAACGTCTATTAATTTCCAGATCAGAGAGATATTGTAGTGGTTGACGATGTTAAATTGCAGATGGGATGCAAAAATGAGCGACTCAAACAAATACAATATCCACCATCGTCGACAATTTTGAAATGATTTTCATGGTATACATGTGCGTTTTTTTAAAAAAAAATGATCGTCAACCATGTTTCCAGTAGATTTTATTCTAGAATATTTGAAGTACAGGCATAGTTGCTAAATTACAGGAATCACAAGGTATGATTTGCTTGCCAAATTTAGGTGATATTTTTTTATGCGCTGTTTTCCCAATATCTTCCAGGTACTTATACACTGAGATGAATAACCTTATTAGTCGCGTCAGTATTTATTATAGTCTGGATTTGAACCCGAACCTTATGAAGTCAAGATCTATCTCACCATACCAACATTTTCTTTCGATTGGTAAAATTGTATTCGATTATAACATCAAATAGTATTAAAAAGCTTTGATCGCTCCAGCGGATCCATTTTTGACGTAAAGGGCACTTTATGCCAAAAATATTTGAACTTCAATTCATCACTGTAAAGAATAGTTAAAATTTTGATGGATTATTAAATAGATAAATACCATTTTTTAAATATATAAAAACAACTTACAATCGAAAAGACAACTACCACTTTATTGAGATACTTTCACGACCGGTCACGACAGTTTACTTTCCGGGAGACGTCCAAGTTTTCTAGCAAAAAAATGCTATATTCTATTTCTGAATCAAAAAGTTTCCAAAGGGATGTTTGGATAAAATACATATAAATATATACGAAATATCAATACATGAAAGTTTAGAAGTTATTCTCGATAGGGAAAGATATACCAAATATTAACATAGTTAGCTAAGATCTGGACTCTGCAGTGTTATGATTCAAATGCAGATTATTGATAACAAGCTCATATCAAGCTATTGAGTCATTATTATAAATTCTAATGAAAAAAGATGATTGTGACAACTTGATCAATTTTATTGAAGCGCGCCAATATTGTATCTTCAACAACTGATTCCAAGATTTGATCGATTTTTAACTGATATTGATTAATAATTAAGTTTATTATTACACCACAATTTCAAAAAATAAGAATCAATCGTCCTTTTAGAGTGAAAAAATCATCAAGCTTTAAAGCGAAATATCCACTTTACTGAGCCAATGAATTCGCTAAATTTTTACAGATTTTTTCATTGACAAATCCGTTTGGATTATAATCAAATCACTTGTTATGTATTTATCTTTAATTGTTGTTTTGCGAAATAAAATCATGAATATTGTGTCCATATTCGGAGCGATATTGCAATCAATTTCCACGTTCATTGTTCGTGATGGCCATATTTCATCATTAGAATATGACCAATATGCAATTTATGATTTAATGGCTTTTAACTTTAGAAATAAGTATCTTTTATGAGATCATATAAGCCGATTTTTATTTTCGCAATCGAAATGCTTGTATTCAATAAGCGTTTAATTCTAAATAAAATTATATAGGATGATTTTGGAATTCGTTTACTAACCACAAGCTTCAGTTTCACACACGTATGTATGATAAAATTATTATAATATATTATCTAGAATAGGGTAAGATCTTTTGCAGATTTTGGGGGAAGAAGGAATATGTCTTTTTCTACGGTCGTGCATTATTTACACATCTGTACTGGGTAAGATTGTTCGTGTTTATTTCGCATGTCTGCTTTTTTTTTTTTGGAGAGCGGACCCAATAAACAGTAGATGCTGAGAAATAGCATGACATCCCTCCGTTTTAGGGGATGTCATCTTTCTTATTTCAAAGGAAGTGTAAAGAAAAGAAATTTCTTTATTTATCCAAGAATGATTGATACGTATGTCTTTCTTCGCTTTGATCATCGGCGAACAGACGCCTTATCGATAGAACATTATTGTGCAGACAGCCTGGGGATTTTCCCCTGGAAAATTCGAAACAAAGCCTCCAGAGCGAATTAGCTTTCATGTACTCCTTTGTTGGGGTGTCCATGAGGGCTGAAGAGACATTTTAATTCATCAATCGATTTTATCCCAATTTATTGTTTGCTTTCAATGAAATTCAATCTTGTTCGATATTAAAAGACAGCATTCCCTGAACACATTATAGTACATTTTAGATTACTATATAGGCAGCATATATTCGAAGCAAATAATTCTACCTGTCGAAATGCATTCGATGAAATAAATACATTTTGACAAATGGTTACCTTAACTGCAATGCACGTCTGCAATATGAAGAGCATTCGATGCTGAACCAGTAATTGCCCTTGGGAAAGCCCATCTTTCCGATCTTCCAGCAATATATCATCGTTATATATGGAGGAACACTGTGTGCTTTAAAATACAAATTCTTCCCAGGAAATTGAAAAATATCAACTCCCAAAGTGCTGATCCAAAATTCGATTGCTTCTCCGCCTTTTTCTCAAGAACATCCCACTCAAATGACATTTGAACCCAGGTTATATAAATTGATAAACGTCATAAATTATAAAACGGGTAGCTAACAACACCATCAGCAAACATTTTAAGAGAAACATCGTTCGTCAATTACCAAGAAACCATAACATCAAATCCGAACGCTCATAGAATGAGACGTTATAAAACTATCCTTGATTCATCAAGACTCGCGGATTTGATATCTGCAAATCATCGTTGTAAATGACAGAACAATGGTCTATTTATATTTGAAGCATATCATTATTTAATACCATGATATACACATAAACGTGTCCGCCGATGGTCTCAAAAATAGCAATTTTCATATGTATCATTTCGGAGTGTTGCTGGCAGAGAAGTGAAACATAAATACGGTCCATTACCGATGCGGATTGGTAGTCCAATCATCAGAATGTGTTAACAGATGACCACGGGTATCCAACAGGATATCTCTCATATTATTCGCTTTATAAATAATTAATAATGAAGGGGTACAGAGTGCTTATTCTGGTTAAGTTGCGAACCAGCATGACGTACGAAAATTACCCAAAACGTACACCAGACATTAAGATGTTCGGGGCTTATCACTGCACACGCCAGCGTACAATTACAGTCCATCTGAATTTTCAAATATCCAATCTTAAAACGACGAAACCTTAATTAACATGCGCGTATTAAAATAATATTTTAAGTTTAATCTTTTAAATTATCCCGGGATTATTAGGATTATTAGGATTATTAGAAATATTAGGATCCCGGGACTGGGATTTTCTATAGTTTAAGAAATTACATTAATAAATTTTATCAAAAATTACTAATAAGTCCATTTATTTAATATAAAAAATAGGCTGAAGGCGTATTTTCGTATAACACCATTAATGTGACCGATACAATTCCTTTCTGCTGAGACACTGACTAAAACTCGCAAAATTCCCAATTTCCCGACAAATTATTTATTTCCGTCGCTGCAGATGAATACTTACATGTTATAATACTTGATGTGATTCATAATTATATTACGGAGGAATAGAAAAATTCTGAACCCCGTTCATATTCCCATTATTAGAGTCGAGGTGTAGTAAATACATCACCGGTAGGGAAAGGCTAAAATAACAATTTGAAAAGCATATATGTATACATAGATTAGATAGTTACTGCCCCTAGGCGTCGCCTAAGCTCGCCAACTAGTAGTTACGCCACTGTTTCCATGCGTTCAGATTTCGGCTGGAATGTCTCGATCTTTTCGAACACGAGAATTCTCGTGTCCCGCTGTTAACGTGTTAACCTTTTGAAGAGTGAACAAATTTAAAATTGACGAAGTCGTTGATGCCATAATCGCTTTACACTCATTATTGTGTGTCATCTCCTATCAGCGTAAGACAATCTTCAATTCTAGGTGGACCAATTGTAAATAAACACTGTTGATGGCACACAAACCACTTAATTTCTTTACATAAACAATACACAATAAATCGATTCATTTACTCCTGACTTAGAACAAAATGATAATTGCATTTAAGAAGCAGCGATGAACAAATAAACACTGTCGATAGCATAAAATATTCGGTCATTTCTTTGCGTAAACAAATCGAAATTATTTTAGCAAAATAAATAAATACATACATTTTTAATTATTTGGGGTTGCAATAATTATCCATACTATTCACATTAAAATATAATGATAATTTTATAGTTTATAGATCTTATTTTATCTTTTAAAAAATCCTATCATATAACCTTATCGTAATTTAACCACCTGTGGAAAGATAAAGGCAAACCACCACCTGAAGAATACTTTCACTAGAAAAGTTTCTTATATTGTAGATATTGTCTATATCCGATAACGGAAGACAAATTGAAAATATTGATTTTAAAAGCTCATGATATTTTATAAATTTGTTCGCTCACATTGATCACATCATATCTTCCAATTCACTCATTCAATCATTGGTTTTCTTATATTTTTCATTCAATAATCTAATCTTTGAATATTTCAATTAATATTAATGCTCTGTAAGCTGGCGATTTTATATTAAAATAATTATTATTATATATGTTTTAAAATAAATTCCATTTTAAAAATGCTTACATTTAATCGTTTTAAAACGATGCATAAGAATTGAATAAATGAATGAAATAATATTTGCACAATGTTCAGTGATGAGCCCCGACAGCCTTATTATTTCACTTATCGGACTATCCGCGGGGAATTTTCTTAGAATAGATTTCGGCGTTGTTTCAAGTCACAGACGAGTTATTTAAATAAGGCTTTGCGGCCAGAGGTGCAGAAGACGAGAGCAAATCGAGGGCCGATGGTTACGTGGTCCTGGAACCGAGTTTCAACACTGTAAAAATCGTGACTGCAAGGTTTATAATGCTTCCATCATCATAACACGATAAAATTTGTTCTTGCGCATAGTTTCCCCAACCAACTATGAAGATGCTTGTATTTACCACGCAGATCCTCAAAATGCCGTCGGTTTTAAAAAACGATAAATTCCCGCCGTTGATCCTCTCAAAATGGGGTGAATTTACTTTAAATGATGCATGATTGATGGTCATAATGGCGAGTGTGGATTTTAAGCGCTTTTGATCAGCGAATCGTGATCTTGGAATTAAGTATGGTGATTTTGAGAAGCGCTGGCGGATGGCACATGGACGCGATAATAAAAGGCGGTCAGGAAATTGATTTCATCTCTGGTAAAATCTGATATTATGATCGCTTGAAATTATTTAAAGCAGGCTTTCGGCAATGTGTTCCCATCATTTGCGGCAGATTTCATGCAACATCCACTAGATACGATAAGGTTGTGCAAGATTCTAGTAAAAAAAACGAATAGGTTCTGCATGCTCCCGAGATATGATCGTGTTCGGTTAAGCCCTTCAAGATCGACTATTAGGCGTACACATTGTCACGATGTGACCCGATTCAGATCCTGATATAGATTATGAATTTATTCGAGGATGAAAAATGCGGAAGGCATCGTAAATTTGAAGCTTCACGGTTAGTAAAAACGTTAAACACCCTCCTTGTTGGTTTTGGAATGACTCTATGCTTTGGAATGACCAACGGCTGTCGTTAGAGCTTTGCGGGCGGGGCCCTATAAAGTCACTCAACTGAAAACATTGAGGGTTGGTGATCAACGGTCGAAAAGGAGGAGTCTTTGTTTAATATTAATACATCAGCTATAAAAAATAAGCAAGTTTGGAATATTACAGAAATCCTTAAATTTAAAAAAATATGCTGAGAGCTGAGAAAATTGGATATCTTGACATGTTACATGCACAATATCATTTAATTGCAATTGTTAGTTATTATTAGAGGAACCACTTGCCAATCATATATATATAGTATTCCTAGATCCAGAGCTCTTCTTCCCTGAAAAAGATTCAGGTTCAAATCTTAAATATTATGAATAAAAACCATATCAAAAAATAAAAGATCGGAAGTAATCATATTTTAGATCGATCGTAGATTGATACAATCTACATTAATATTATATTATATAATACATTCTATATTGAATGAATACTGCTTTACATCATATAAACATCCGATCCAGGCTTACATCTCATCACCTACATTCTGTAGCGGATATGGTGCTAGATTTCTACATGATTAGTAATGAATATGTTAACATTTTACAAGAGGATACTTGGAGAATGCATTTTCAAAATAATAAGGAATTTTTTGGTTATAATTTATGTGGCAAAAAATTTATTAGAGGACAGATTTATTCTCACTGTAACGTAGGAGCACTCTCGGGGCAGAGTCCCTGGGTGGCTCCCCAGTCCCACGTGTTCGTTAGGATGGCCGTTCTTCTTTCGGGTCATGATATAGCTGGCAGAATAGATGGGGATGGACAGGCATCGAACAGAAATGCTCTCTTCTATAGATAACTCTTTATTCAATGCGTGAGAGATCTGGCTGCGGGAAGGACGTCTTCCCGCATTCAAGGCTAACCGACGACTCCTCCCGCCTTCTGCGTGTCACCACCCAACTAGCAACGGTGCACGCGCAAGAAGCGATCGGTCGGTATTGCAGATGCAATGTCCCCGCAGCGCCACAAAAGATAGTGGTGTAAAAATAACACATTGTTATTATTATATATAATTATTCCTACAAAGCTGATTTGTTCCTACTCTGTTGTTTTGATAGTTTAAAGAAACAAAATTGTTTATAATAAATATTATATGTACTTAATATTGCAATGCTTTGAAAGTTGCAATACTTCAATAACGTTCATGTGCTACAATTTTAGCCAGATCTTCCGAAACCCTAGCCACCTTGTATCGAAAGTAGACGACATTTATTTAACAATAATTAAACTATACTACTTGTAGACGAAAAAGCAGCTTTGTAGATTTTAGCTTAATGTCAGTATATACAATTATTCAGGTTTCAATTTTTTTTATTAATGTCTGCAACGTTGAAAGCTTAGTAGATTGTAACTTTCCTGATTTACATTGTATAAACACCAACTGAAACAAAAATTAGCTTTGTAGAAATGGGTGCAAAATTACGGGTGATAAATTGATTCTCAACTTTTCCCAAATTTCGCTAGAAATAGTCATCAAAAAAAAATTATGTTTAGTGTCAAACATCTTTTTTTTTCAAAAAGACAATTTGATAAATAGCTATGAATTATTAAGCGTTCCCACGGAAACACAAAGGACAAATGAGTGTTAGACGCTTTTAGCCTTTTTTTAATACGCTTTGATCCCAATTTTCCATTGATTTCCATGGAAGATAAGATTAGATTATTTCAATAGGATTTTTTTAGATAAGAGAAGATCAAGGAGCAAGTCACAAATTTATCATTATTTTTAAAAATAATTAATTTTTCAATATCAGGAAGTTAAAAAATAAATCTTTATTAATGTTGGGTCACTAAAAAACCCAAAATCTGCATTTGAACATGAACTTTTAAAATAGGAATTCAAGAACAAACTCATTTAATTATTTATTGTATGTATAAGGCGTATTGATATTTTTTTGGTATTTCAAAATTCAAGATTGAACTACAGCCTATTGTTGAAAATTCTTGAAACTTAAATTAAAACACTGTAAATATCAATTTGTTTCAAAACATTCCAAATATGAACAAACAAAACAGAGTCAGCTGAATGCATCACTGATTGCCTTCATTATTCCATTGTGCAATCTTCCGTCTTAAATTCTCTTTGCCAAAATTAGCAATGAACCATCACGATTCAGAATTCTTGATCAAAGACATTTGATCGAAACATTTCGTACAGAATATCGATGATCTAATGATTAAGTCAACATTTAAAATATTACCAAAATCTAGATCGTGCACGACGATACATCGGACAATAAATTACAACATCAAAAAAATCAGATTTTCAGGGCACACGTATTATTTTTTACAACACCGACGATGATAATCCCTAATTGCCACTCTCGCGAGCGACCTTAATTTGTGAGGGCCCAAAAATATTCATCATAAACGTACTTTACGACAGGCTAATTCCACAAATCTCAACTCCTATACCTGGAAGCCGAGCGTAAAAAAGTCTAGACAAATAAATTGATTCGAACGATAAGGGATTATTAGGCTCTTAGCGTAATTATTGACTCTCGACCTGATAACTTATAAAGGCATCAAAGTTGCTATAAATCTGCAAGGATAAATTGCTTATGAAATATCAAATTTGATTGATTATCCAAATGCTCTACGATTCAAATTACCCGATGATGAGCTATCAACGTAATATATGACTGGAATAAACGCACTATGATTGTTGTATCTTTTGAGGGATTCTTTTGAGATTGTATTTGATTCATAATTACTTAAAATTGATCGTCATTTATCTGCATATAAATTCTTGAATAGAATTATGCAGACGCATTGAAAGAATTATTGCCTATTGAATTATTAATGTGTCAATATTTATAAATATGTTAATGGGAATATTTCATATATGTATTTATAAGATAAACTTTATATCGGTCTAATAAATTCATATGGGATTTACCAATCAACCCTTATTTCTCACATATCTGGAATATATACGACCATCCCTAGCGGTGAATTTCCAAACTTATGTTTACGCAATCGTAGCTGTTTATGATATGATTAAATTTTATGCTTATTTTGTTTGAAGCCTGTAGCCATTATTATCGAACTTTATAATTATAATAAATTTCAATAATATATAGCGGGTTGTTTAAAATGTTAATGGTTGTTGAGAAAATATATAATGTAACAGCGCCTCTAGCGGACAAATTTGAAACTATTCTCATTACTTTATAGTTTATTTAGATGGGAAAAAATTGGGATCCTTTAAAAACATGTTTTATTATTCTATAAAAATATCGTGCATTAAAAATAAGATTAATATGCGATCGATTGTTTAATATTGGATTCAACCCCTAAGAAAATGATCCAAATTTTTCAACCGAATTGCCATTAAATTCACTTTTGTAGATTGATCTCCATAGCATTTTAATAACTAAGAACTACTACAGGCTTTCTTTTAAATTTGCGTCCGAATGTGTCTTCTCGGAATATTGATGGAGAAATTATTTAAAGCGTCTCGTTAAAAATATGTTCATGCAAATATGATAGGAAGTTTGCATAATGTGAAATATGTTTGCTGAACAATAAAGTCTTCCGCTCTACAAAGTATCTCTCAGCTCTATTGCTATCTATCGGGTCATTTATGAAAAGTGCCGTTTCATGACCAAGCTTGAGGCTCTATTTGCTAAACTTAACACGTTCTTACAATCAATTGATGCGATCCGCAAGAATGGATGATCATAATGGCAGGTAAAAGTGGCGAGGGCCTCTTTTTCACTCCATCATTACCTCATCGGCTGAGCTTATTAGAGGTTGCACGTCTGAACATCGCGAAAATTTGATGCATTAGATGTCATTTCCCATGCAAAAACATCCAATTGGCAATTGAACTGAATAAATCCAAACACGAAATGAGCATTGTACACGGCCAAAGATTCTCATAAAATAATACGGCAGGAGTGAACCAACAGCAGGCCGTTAAAAGGATAGTGATGCATCCGAGCCATAACAGCTGAAGGATCATAACCAGAATTTATTATATTTATTGCACGACGAATTTCCTTGAGGCTTCTCAGGGTCTGGATCCTACAAAGCTGTTTATGGTCCGTCTTTCAACCTATCTACGGTTTTGCCATGATGTAAGCCTGTGTTTAGACTTTTGATCTTTTACTGGATCGCAAGTTCACAGCGGTGGTGTATAAATGCCAAAGTCGCGCTTTTGATCCTTTATTAAACAGATGGTCATGTCGAAAATATATACATAATATCCTAATGAGCATTTTTGGTCCAATTTTATATGCAAGATATTAAAAAACGTAATCTAAATGTGTCGGTCATGATTCAAACAAGTCGCTGAAGAAACAATTTACATTCGCCAGCACATTTTGGATCAATATCTCAGTCGTTTATAAGAACAATTATTTTAAATTGTCCATATAAACAAAACTCTAGATCAATTAGAATAGGATGATTTTTAGCATTCCTGATCTCCCAAATTTGCTATAATGTTTTATAGCACAATCTGAATTTGAATCCGAACTTTTGTAATAAGAGTCCAGAATCTAAAGTACTATTCTGACGATTAATCAAACTTATATGTTATTAAGTTCAGAATCAGTCTGATATTCACATTTAAGTATTCATGACCTAGGCTAAAATAAAGGATAATCTACCTATAGAATTATTCCTATTTTTTTTATTTGAAAATGAATCGCATTACTATTCTTATTGGAGTCTTACTCACGTAATAATAAGGGTGAAGTGTGAATCCTAGTATTTTTTTACGCGTAAAAAAATGTATAGTTTTTATGAGTAGAAGTGCTGACGAGGTCTAGCCTTCATTTTCTGCGGACCACCTATATAAGTTAGTCTCTGAAGGGAGCTTCCATGATCATACGGATCATATAAAACGCCGCAAAAATCCCTAAAAGAGAATGGAGTGGCCACAAGATCTGTATGTCCAATCGGTCCATTTTTCAGACCGCTGATTTAACGAATGGGCATCTCGTGATCGGACGCAAAACATGAATATGTCTACAGATCGATTACGAACTCTCATTAAAAAACGAAGTTGTCCGAAGAAGACTGATCGGGTGGGTTGTTTAAATTGAACAATCGGTCGAAAATATTGTCGTCTTGCGGGCTTATGCCGACTGAGTTGGCCCAATGTTTAAGCAATAATGAAGAAAAGAGGGATTAGCCAACTTAGTGTATATTATAAAAACGGACAGTCAATCAATATTGATTCATGTAAAGTAGAATGGTTAAGTAAAAAAAAAAAATATGCAACTCTCAACCGGGTCGGTATTCTGCGTTTTGCGCCCCAAGCGCAATTGCGTCCGTAACGGGCGCCTGCTTTGTCACTCGCTTATTACGGCCCTGCATTCGATCTATTATAGTATTGCTTTTATTAAAACAATTACAATCAAAATTTAATTCTCATATCTATGTAATATATAAGGACCAAATTCATAAAAAGATAAGTTCATTTTCGGAATGGAATTATCCAATATTAACAATATTTTCTGGTCTTATTAAGTCTAGTGTAATTCAATGTGTGTCTTCGTTCATTATGATTTTTTAGGTACTTTCAATATTGAATTAATTTGCTATTAAAAAGCACCTTTTTATTTGGGTCATAGGTCATGTTTTGAAAGTTATGTACACATATATGCGTAACCTGATGGGAATGTTGCATTAGATTATTTTTTTAGAGCCAATGAATTACACGGATAAAGACGTACAAGTGTGTCTCCCGTGCCTACCGATAGTACCGAAACGACGCACATATGCGTAACCCGGCAGGAATGTGTTAAGATTTCATCTTGTAACATCATACAATTAAAGGTTTCTTCTAGTAAAAAATATATATAAATGATTTTAAAGCCGTCCAAAGGACATTTTCCACACTGTCAAAAAGTATATGAAGAAAGTGTGCGAAGAAAGCACCGAGGGAGCAAATCGTAATATTAATCGAGTCTTTATTCAAATTCGCTGAATAAATTTATTTCTAGCACTGTAATAAAGGCCTCGCCGGTCACGAACTATAATTGTCACGATGTTTCAATCACTTCCTCGCCGCAACAATTCAACATAAAATAAATATACAAATATCTGCGGGGGAAAAAATCCGATTTCCTACAACACAAAAGGATCTGAACTTCTCACCAGTTCATCTCGTGACTTATTTGTATGTAACGAAATATCATCTTGTCATCATCAATGTCCACGATGATCGCGTTTCGTAAAAACGGAATCGAGCCGTCACTTCTTCTTTCGCATGTTGAGAACATTAATCTTCTTCGGCTATTGCCGTTAGTCGGTCGGAAAAAAGATACACCTTTCCCTGGCAATAATGAAATTACAATCACGGGCAAGTGATACCGCAGTCACGATCGGCTTTGCTATGAATGGGAATTCTTGGCGAAATCTAGATTGGTGTCGTTCTCAACATTTTTCTCGGTAATTGACCAACGAAGAAAAGTGTTCAGAGCGTGAGATGATGAAGAAATTATAAAAGGCGATTTGGTACTTGTTAACACAGAGCGCGCCAAGCGTGCGACTTGGGCTGATTTAACATAATGCCAATGTATCAATCATCTAGCTTTGTTAATAATGCTCTAAGATCTTCGCATTTACAAATTTGACAATTGATTTGAGTCCAGCAGAGTTGCTAAAATGCGCCTTTGGTTGTGATTTTAATCAATCCATCAAAAATTCCAGCAAGAAAAATTTAATCCCTGATGATTTCATTCCAAGATATTTAAGTGAATTTGATTACCAAGAAATATACAAATTTCTTCGACAAATCTATTTTATACTGTTATATTTCATGACTGGATATGTGAAATATATGCAAGGATTTGACAATATCAAGATAAAAATGAAAGATAAAAAAAACTTCAAAAACCACATGGGTTCTTCAAAATAATTACAGCATGTATTTTAGTGTCCAAAGATGACATCTCCTGATGATCCAAAGAGAGTAGAAAGATTGTATAGGCTGAGTAGTTTTTCTCACCAGATGGTGAAATACTACTCTGGATGACCTTGTTGATTTGACTGAAAAGGACTTCCTGGAGTATAAAGAATTCAGTCCTCCTTTTCCACGCGAGGGCGCTGTTGGGCTACAGTGAAGTCCTATGTGACCCAAAAATGCATATCTGATTCGCTCCTACACCAACTGAGGAATATTCCCGTCTATGAGCAACTTACCCCTGCGAATTCGAGACTGGGTGGTTTCCTTTTTAAGGTTAACCTTCCCAGTTCGGCGAATACAAAGCGATATAATATAGATTACAATGGAAGATAATGTTATCGTTGCCAAGTGGAATTCATCCATTGTCACACTTCTTGGCCGTCTGCTGGTTGTTCCTCTCGTGCTTTTCCTGCTCCTTTAGTTTTCCAATCGCTGGGTTAGTACTGTAGAATAAAAGGTTACACATAATGCAAATTCCCATTCATAGAATATTTTTCAAATTGAATATTAAAAATAATAGGAATGCTCTATAATAAAATCTTAAACAGCGCAACAGTGAAGAATTCAAGAAGTATTCATCAGTAATATACCAGAAATCAAAACTTATGCACGGTAGAAACTCATGTTATTGAATGAGCATCGAGGAGGCTTTAGTTCTGCATTGGACTGTTTATGTCTTATAAACGATAATGATGAAGTGTCGAAATATCCACTCTTTTGACAGATTTAAGAAGCCCAAATCCGGACTAAGAAATTAAACATCCTCATCCGCCATATGTCTCATTTTTTCTTCGTAGAAATCAAAGGCCCAAAGTCCCTCCCATATGATTTTCGGTTCCCAATCCGAGACAGAACCCAAATCTCAGCATGTGTAAAGCTACAGTTAAGTTGTCAGCTCGTCGTCATCGGCAATATGATAAACGGCGGAGGCCATGTTTGGCGGGTGAACCACTTCATGCTCTCTTATTACAACACATTTGAGACTGAAGTTCACGCTGGCCATTACGCCTTGTCCCGAGGCTCTGCATCGCAATAAATAGGACCTACCTCTTCGGAGGCCATATAGGGCTGAAGGTACTAATGCAATGCAAATGCCTCCTTGCCGTAAAACTTGGGGAAGGATTCTGACGCCATCGCCCCTGGCCACAAACACAGCAACTGACCCTTGACTGAAGCCTGACTTTGATACGGCCGAAGACTTTTGCTTCTTCGTCAAGAGCTGAGGAATTCAAAGTGGCTCGCGTGTCCATCCACAAGCACGTCCCGATGAAAGCAAAGCGTCCCGACTTTGATGATGTAAACATTAGATTACGTACAAAATGCAATTTCATATTCCAACATAGTTGCACAGCTTAAATAATTGTGATTCGCTCTGATGTGGTATTGTGCCGTCGGATAAGTTCTGTCCCTTTAAATGATTTATTTAATTTACATATTCTGAATTTGTTTTAAATTAATTATTCCGTAATGGAAAATTCTTGCATGAAAACGAAAGATTTCATCTAAAATTAAATTAAAAAAGAGATTTTTTTTTATATTATTATAGTGTCAAATTATAAAATTTGAAAAACTATAAAAACTAGACGGTTTCTATTCAAAATACAAATTCAAATAATTTTGGACTTCATCGCCTTTTTTATATTTTGATAAAATAAAATTAAATAGATAGTTAGCACAAGGTGTTAAATCTGGTAAATATAAAAGATGAAAAAGAAGTTCCTAGGTTGGTTTTTATATTTTATAAGCTCGGCCTTATGTGGGCGTAAGTAATCATGTTCTAAAATCACTCCTCTTCGATTGAAAAATCCCAATCATTTTTCTTGCAGTTTTTATTTGAGTATGTCTAAATATCGATAACACCAAGTGTTGGTATAATGGATTAGATCCTGGACTCTTATTATAAAGGTTCGGGTTCAAATCCAACTTGTGGAAAAAAATATCGTATCAAAAATTTGGGAATTTGCAACAATAATTAAATTATACTTTATATACAATGATAATTTCGCTACTCACTCATAGATTCTCTCTTCTCCTACCTTTCTAAATAATCATATCCTTACCTTACCACGTGTGGAAAGCAAATGGGAAGCAACCAATTTAGAATTTTGAATGAAGGTATGCTTGAAAATAATGGATTTCTTTCAGGAGGACCTAATATATTCATTAGGACTTGAATTTATCATATTTACGAGCTAATTGATTATTTCGCACAATTTGATCTTAAAAATTGGAGTATTCATTTTTATATATTTCTAGTATTTCTTCATCTTTACAGAAAATATTTATAACTAAAATTATCAGAGATTTAAAATTTATTTTTTATTATAATTTTTGGGAAAGGTACTGATATTGTCCAAAGTTTCAAAGTCCTACATATATTTTGATAGTAATGTCCTACAAATATTATTCATGGGTTAGTGAATAACATTGTTTCAAGCTATCCAAATATCGAAGAAATAATTATTCCTCTTTGACGTTGGGTCTGTTTTCCCATTAGACTCATTGATCACAGTAAGCCACAAATACAGCATAATAAAAACCTATTTATATTTCATCAAAACTAGAATCGTTTTGGATACAAATATTTGTCTATCAATTCAAAAATATTTTCACACTTTAAATTCAAAGTAATTTTATAAGAATAAAGTTTTAGCTACAAAACCACATCATACAACTAAAAAGTATCATATATATTGATATTGAAGAATCATATACAAAGCCTGTAAAATTTTGTATTTATTATCAAATCTTGATCCTATAGAGTCTACAGCACTGTTTTTATCTATGAAAGAGTAGAATGTTACAATATATAGATGCGAAAGGGTAGTAAGTTTAAGAAAAAAGTACTGAAAGACTAAGTCTCCTGTTTAAAATTGAATTATAACATCAGTCTCGTTTTTTAATGGCCACGTCCCATATTCATAAAATTTCGATCATATTATTTTATAAATGCTTTTACAATTCAAAGCTTTGATTGGCTTTCTATATCAAAGGTGGAATTTAAATTAAATAGCATCATTTAATGGCCAATATACTTTTAATCTCTGCGACCACCATTAAAAATCTCTCAATAAATTTACATGCATTTAACAGGGAATTGAATGCGTGCTTATTTTAATGTCAAAGTCACGCTTGTTGTTTGACCGTAGAAGCGATTATTAGCATATCCAATGCAAAGTTGAAATTGCCAATTAGATTGATCTTGTATATGTAAAGCTTTCTAATGTTCAACACATGACATACGTGTACAAGTTGTCCTGTCTGTTTTACCACTGACGTTCAACTCAAGCTGTTATGCGTTGATTGAAAAAGCTCTGTAAGGATATCTCTGAATGATTGTATCCTTATTCGAGAGAGGATGATTACATTTTATTTTATTTTTCATAAAGCCTCTCCACGGATGATGTACAATCTGTTAAACATTTAATTAGCAGCACAGTCGGTATAATCAAGTCCAGTCCACTCTGCTCATTTTTCATGACGCTCTAAGGAGAGCTCCTTAAGTGGAAGATTTATACAAGAAGGTAGTTAATTAGTAGATATGTGAATCAAAACAAATTCAAGTTGCAGCGTGTTTGAGAGCAGAATCATGGGTCGTAAATGTTGATGCGGCTAACAACACAGTGGATGTATAAATTATGGTGCTAGCCCTGGGCAACTAAATCACGAAGTGGATGCTTGTTACCAAATATGATCAGATCAATAAACATGCTAACACGGTGGACTACTAGACCGCATTGAAAGGAGTGCGAGCTTTGCCACCGCCCGATGCATCTGTGAATACGCTCTACAAATGGTCATTCCTTTGGACAAAAAGCGACAATGTGCTCGTATATAACTGTCTGGCTAGGACTCCTGAGAGAGGATAACCACACTTTGAAATGTTTAATAGAAACTGGAATAAGGACTCGCTTCCGCCCACTGATAAAAAATGCAGAGCCAGAAAGACTCG
Source organism: Stenopsyche tienmushanensis (assembly GCA_008973525.1). Taxonomy (NCBI): domain Eukaryota; kingdom Metazoa; phylum Arthropoda; class Insecta; order Trichoptera; family Stenopsychidae; genus Stenopsyche; species Stenopsyche tienmushanensis. The sequence goes on from WACJ01000146.1 coordinate 339,637, forward strand.
GGACGATCTTGCAGCATGCTGTTTTTCGAATAAAAATTGAGAGAGCAAAAACGCGATCAATTTAACTGCGACGGATTATAATAATTTTCTTGTCAAAAGGCAATCTGCGCAAGCGCATGATGTTTGATTTTTTTCTCATCATCTTATAGATAGATTTTTAACTCCATTGCTGTAGAAAGACACTGGTTTTGAGTCAAAAAACTTGAAAGCCCATTTTGTATGTTCTGTTGAGAGTTTAACTTTTTCTCTAGTAAAAAAAAAGTAAGACACGAAATAAATTAAAATAACTTGGGGCAATATCTGGAGAGTAAGTAGGATGCGGCAAATGCTCCCAATTAAATTTACAAAATTTAAATTTACCAATTTAAATTTTGACTAATATATTAGCCAAGCGACGACAAATATCGATAGGTTCGAAATCTAATGTTAAATTGTGTTTTATTTACTATATGTAATTTTTTTCTAAAAATACGCACGAATTTATGGACTGACCTGATATATAGGATGATATTCAACTAATCAAGCCCACAATCGAATCTACTCATAGATTAAATAACCATAATTTTTATAAAACTGTATGCATATGATTTAAATTCAAATGCTCAATTATAATGGTGAATATTGTATGGAACAAATCTTAATAGATACTGCGGATAAAATTACGATTTAAGAAACCTCTTGGTTTTTAATTGCCACTCCCTGCTTCAAATTATTAAATCGAACATTTTCGTTTTGAGTCGCAATGGTTTGATCACGTTAGTGTTTCTAATGAACTCCCAGTGCAGCCTTCGCGGCCGAAAAATGTGGCGGTCGGGGACTGTCGCAGCAACGAAGGCGACGGCAGAACGCTCAAGAAGTCAGCTGAGGTCTTTGGTTCATTATAGCCTCTTTTCTGATTTCGAAAGCTTACAATAGCAAATTATAATAAGCATTTAACAAGGAAACGTCTCATATTTTATTTAAAAGATCAGATTGCCGCCAAATCATTACAGAATTATAATAGAAATTTTAAGCTAAAATCCACAAAGACGCAGTAAAATCCACTAAAATAAATACTATAAACGGGAACGGATTGAATACATCCTATTCAATGGTATTTTAATGAGTCAAAATTCGTAACACTTGATATGGCGCATTTTATAAACGCACGATTATGATTTTTTTTTAAAATATTAAAATAATTTGATTGTGTAATCTTAAAGATGATTTAGCAAGAGGGATACATTTTTGAATTTCCCGTCACTTATAAGGAGGTCCTGTGCGATAATTGATCGCCTATTTGCTTTTCCACATCCAAGGAATTAGGCTAAACCGGGATCGAATGGAAATATTGATACTGTTGATGTTAAAATTGTTATATTATATTCTTCAAACATTGGCAATGTATTATGTTTTTTTTTCTTTTTTGGTTGAAAACAATTTGTAATGGGACGGTAGTAAATTTGTAATTCAAAATAGTATTTTTTTATTATACCTGTGCACATTTGCTACCATAATAAAATATTCAAATTGTGGTCACCCTCGTGTAAGCCTCTACTAGGTGTATAGTTATCCGCCCCCGATGTAACAGGTGTGCTAATAAAACTTGCAGCATTTGAATCAGTTATTACTCCGGCTAGGGTTGACTAAATTACATAGCTTTTACATTGAACTTTTATAGTTTTGAAACAGAGCTTTCCGGATAGAGTGGACACATTTTTCGAATAAAATGGATATAGAATGCGCGTTCCGTTTAAGCTAAATTTTAAATGGTGCCGCTATTCGTTGTGCGCCTGGATTCTGTGGCGGCGGGATTCCACCACTCATCATTACAGCATCCCGCTGTCTGATCATCAACATTTTTTATGGGACTGTTAAATCGGATTCTTCTTATTGACCCACAGCCCTAAGCAACTAAATTGAACACGGATTCCGTGGGTCGCCAGAACCGACACGTGAACACGGATCCTCATGCTCAGTTAATTGGTACACGTCACTGTCTCAACTGTTCTTCCATTATTTAACAGGTGGATTCCGATGAAAACGAATGGAAGCACTTCGTAATCGAATGGTTAACCATTGATCTATAACTCATTAGGGACGCCTTAATAAATCTACCCGGATAAGGACCCTCTGAATATCGTACATATTTAAGCCTTGCACGAGGACTTAAGTTACGGCGTAATGTCAAGCAGGACTGTATGAAAACAAGGAATAAAAGTGCATTAAATCTAGTAAAAATAGAAACGTTGTAATTGAGTCGGAATGGATTACATGGGTGCGCAAGATATGTATATGGTCAGTGAGATTTATTACATTCCTTCATTCCAAGTTTTAATTATAGCGATGCAGTAAAAAAAGAAATTAGGCATTTCAACTTCTATGATACCCTTTTAATAATATCTTGTTAAAATTTCTTGGCAGTTAATTAGTTTTTGTAGGTGCGTAGGTACTTTATGCCTTTATTTTTAGCCACCAATGTGCGTGTCAAATTAGGACTGGGACGTGAGTACGCAATCAGAGCTTTTACGATACTCGCCTTTAATTTCTTTATTGCCCAAATTAACAATATACAGCCCTGAATTTTGACTTTGAATAGGAAGTGTTATTTGATTGCTTGAAAATTTGATAATAGATTTACCATATGTAGAACATTAGTAGCTAAATATGTAGAACAGATGGAACAATCGTGTGTAGTATGCGCTTCAAAGGTGACACTGCTAATTAGCGCTTAAGTAATTCAATATGGCTATTGCGGGAACAATCCAAGAGCTTAATTGCTATACCGTGTGTATGTTGTCAACAATGCTACAACAATATGTTTGACGGTCTCCCTATTAATGTTCTGGATTTTTTAAAAATATAGATGTCTCAAAAAGGAATGCATTTATTTCAAAATACATGCTTTATGTAATGGAAATAATTATTGAAGGAAGAGTGTAAGATTCTTAATAGAAGAAGTTTATGATAGTCATCGTAAAAAATTAAATTTTGATTAAGAATATTGCTTTTTCCTCCCCCAGAAAAGCAAAAGCTCCGATATAAAAGCTGTGAACCATGTATTGGGGATCTATAATTTTTCTTTTAATATTAGGCGACCCCATTAATACTGTAAAAGTTACATAAACAAAGACTTTTAACAGGAGAAATATATATTATTTTATTAATTTATATACTATATCATCATTATTTGATTACAAGATAAAAAAATAATGCCAAAATACCAAATGTTGATAAATTATGAGTTTTTAACCATTTTCATTTCACCAAGATGATTCCTTGAATTTTATAATACTAATACTATTAATTAAGTTAAGTTGGGCAGGGCCACCGATGATCAACTGATTTGCTTATAGAATCTCATTTAAAAAACCTATTCAAACAATAATATCTTAGTTCAGTCATATATGAGATAACAAGAAATGAAGAATTAATTCCTGATAAAATTGTGTTGTAAACCTTGATTGTATCCAATAGCGGTTTTGTTGATTTTTTTTTTTTTTTGAGAAGACTGTTAATAATTTCTTTTATGGGTACATTTTGACATGGTTTTTCGTGGTATATATATATTTATAAAAATGTGGTTGCCAGCCACACCTCCAGTATGATTCGGACCAAATATGATTGAGTTACGAGTCTAACCGCTTAATCGCTATCTACAGGTATATTGATTACTTATTAATATAATTTGCATTAGGTGCAATAAAAATAAATCTGGATTTTTATATCACAATTATAAGGTATTGAATTGGGACGTACTTACGTTCTGATATCTGGTGTTGCCCGCAGCAATTATCCACTTGAATATTGAGTTAATTTTAAATCATGTGTACTTAAATATTCGTATATCCGTCACTTATCGTCCATACAAATCCATTTATCAGTCAGGACCGCGCAGCGTGTATGAAGCTTGTATATAAATAAATAAACTCTATCGATAGCACACAATATTCGGTCATTTATTTGCGTAAACATAAATAAAACAGGGGCGCTCTCGCTCCTCGGGTGGCTCCCCGCTCTCACGCGCTTTTCGGGACGGTCTCGCTAATGTATGGGTCCGTTCTTCTTTTGGACCCGGACGGATGGATAGGAGTGAACGTGTGTCAAATAGAAGGACTCTCTTCTCTGGGTAACTTTTTATTCAGCACGAGAGAGAAAGATCTGGCTGCGAGAAGGACGTCCTCCCGCAGCCAAGGCCAACCAATGACTTTTTCCGACTTCCACCTTCTTGAAGTATAAATAAACGACGTCGATGTTGGTGTATAATTATGATAGTAAGAGTTAAATAAATTTTAATCATGCTGTTGCAACGAGCAAAGCTGAAAATCTTACTGGATTATTCTCATTTAAAATTATTCAGTGCTCTAAGACTGTCTATTTATAGGATGTGTTTATCAAAAGATGCTGAAAAATGTCCTTATTTCAATTAAGTCTCATTTAAATTTATCAAATAAATGAGGAAGTATCGAAAATAATTGATTCTATAGCGTTAAGTACTTAATATCGGACGGAGTTTGTAAGCAGATCTCAGGTCTTTGAGGGGCACTTCAGCAGAGGCTCACTTTGTGACCGTCTGCCAGCCATGGTCCTCGCAATTAATGAGAATTAAAAAAGTCCAACTGCTGATTAAAAACGACCTACATCGGCGAGTGAGCAGGCAACTGTTTAATTAAAAAGTTTTTTTATTCTTTCGGGTCCGGGCCATTATTTCTTGTCGGCGGACCTCTTTCTTTCACTCTCGACGTTCATTGTTCGCTCGTTATGTTATCACCCAGCACTTGTCGGTCCAACGATTGCTCAAATATTTTCCCTTAAACGTTCGGCGAAAAAATGGCAATAAAATGTTTTCCCGCGGCCATGAGATCCGTTCTCTTATTTGGCGAGCCGTGCTCCCTTATTTATCAGCTTATGGCGTGCAATTTGTTGCATTGACTTCTTCGATGGTGCATCGTAAAGACCACCAGTGTAAGAACTTCAAGAGGCGTTTCGCAACGGTCGTTATCCTTACAAAGGCTGTCATTATATCATCTTTATAGCTTGGCCATCTTCGTGGCATCAATTCAACTTAACAATCGGCAAAAGGCATGAAATCTGAAAGAAAGCGCTAAAAGTTGCAGGACATTTATGGGAAACTCCGTGGCGAGCAGCAATTTCAATAATCATACGGAATATAATAACTGAATATTCACGAATATAATGCTATAACTATTCGACAAATATTAAAATATGATTAAAAATTACTTATTTTTTGGCATTTGGCATAAAAATTAGCAAACATTTGATATTCCAGGTAGTTCAATTAAAAACAATACAAGGAATTGATATATCTCCAATCATCGAGGACGACGTAAATTGAAAGCTTTGAAAAATCCCCAATTCTTTTGACAGAACACGTTTTTAATGAACGTCCCCTCGCAAAAATGTATTCTTCTTCTTAATTAACAAATTTTTCGCCCTTACCTAGTATATTATATGAATTTTTTTTTTGAAGTAAATCTGCAGATAAAAAACAAATCAAATCTCTTGTATTTTTCTTTTGCAGGGAGGACGAGCGAATAAAGTTCCACTCCGGAGAATCTCGATAAAGCCTCAATTGTTATACGAGTTCATACACGAAGATTGATGACTGTCCTACCAATCGCTGTAGGAGTTCACAACAATTCTGTCTCTTTCGTATGTATCCGATATGGGAGTTTGTGGTCCAGCGCAAATTGGTAGATTGCGTGCGATCACTCAGAACGCTCGGAAATTACTTTTGGAGATGGAGGAAGGACCATTTCGCTGGGAAAGATGTACGTAAAAGAATCTGGAGAGGGCAGATAAAATGTCATTTTTTAACGATTTCCAAACTTTGTTATCCTGTGGATTTTATTGGGCACAACGCATTAAGTTTGAATACACAGAAGGAAAAATTGTAAAAAAATCAAAAATAATTAAAATCTACATAATCTAATTAATTTTGGAATATCTCGAATTGAATTCTATAGTAAATGCTTGATTATTTTGAGATTAAAATGTAGCACAGTAATAAATATGTATTGTACTATCATATCTTCGTATATCGAAATCTTTCATCCTCTGTGGCAAAGGTTGGCGCTCCAAAATTTATCGCAGCTCGATCCACTTCTCCGGAATGAAATCTTGAAAAAATATATGTTATCGACGATTTTTCAATGAATATTTGAAAAGCACAGGAGTGACGTAAAATAGCGTAACGAAGGGGAAATAAAACGTTGGAAGTTATGTGAGCGGCGTTATCCGCAACTCGGTAATGACCCGCACGTACAAGAACCCTGAAACGTCGATATGAACCATCGTTGTATGTTTTACACCCCCCTGCCACCCATATCCCTATCTATCTGTTTTGGTTTAGATTTTATTAGATCTCTACAATAAAAAGGGCGTATTGTGTGTCTGTGACACCAAAGGACGGGTAATAAGGGAAAAATAAGAGGCAATCCCGTAAACATTGTATCTTCCACATAGAATAGAATTGACAGGGGAGACTGGAGATAACTGCCAGATCTACAGCCGATGGATCCTAGGATAATTCTCTTTTAGTGTCAGTTTAAGCAGTTTTTTTCTTATTTATGTGACAAAAGAGAATTGTTGTTCTTATAAATTTGGTCGGGTGTAAACAACATTTCCTCATATATAACATCTTGATACAATTATGCAAAGATCTTGATACGGTTTTGCGTTATGTAGGTCATTAGTCAATCAGGATTATAATTTATTTGAGAGATCTCCCTACTCAATTATGACAATGATGGCTGTAATTGAATAATAAACGTCAACTGTCTTATTCCTACGTCGAATATGAAGCTCTAAATTAATAAGCATTAAGGAAATTAATTAAATCAATTTTGGAAACATTTTTGAAATATTAATCAATTAATTGCGATAGTCAAACAAACCATAAATTGCATAAAATGTTCATAATTACAAACGATATTAAAATATGTATGACAAAATTAGAGTCAATGATGATTGAATTGGTCTTTGATTTATCGTATATTAAAAAGATGATCAAAACCTAATAGAAAAGGATTTTTATAAGGCTATGGAAGCTCCGAATCATGAAACTTTGGATTGATATTTAATATATTTTCTGCATTATAATATATTTAATCACAGATGAGATTTTTTAATGTTGTAATTTATCATTCCGTTCCATATTTGATATAACTTATATTATAACAAGGAGGTGATTTTCAAAATTCGGAATCAATGGATGGGAAATATAAAATTACCCGATCTTCTAAATTTATTAGTATGGTGAAAAAAAAATTATAGCTTATAAGAATTATTTTAATAATATTCAAGTCAATAGCTCGTTATGTCTAGACTTATGGTCATTTGGAAATAAAATAATAAATCTGTCGTTCAAATACCACATTAAAATATATGATTGATCAGATTTGATAAGTAATACTTCATATAATTTTTCACCCCTGGGTTATCCTGTTATAACTCTTTAAAATGGCTTGTTCTGCATCCACTATAAATCGACAAGGATGCATTATAAATTTGGATAAAACATGGGGACATTCGGGGACAATCTCTCGCGGATTGCCTCGTGTCCCATTTGGAGATAAGCTCGAGTACCTGCACAGTTAGCATAAAAATTACGCGAATAGACTAAAATACGAGACTCGAAGGCAAATTTAGAATGGCCATAAGGTTGTTCAAATAGCTATTATAACTCACGAATTCTATAAAGAAGCCTTCGCGGGGTCGGCAATGCGCGACGTGATGGAGGAGAGCTTTAAGCGCCCGGGTCTGTATGAGCTTTCGCGAACGTTAAAACACGCTTAAATTGTTTTCGGAAATCAGTAACGACCCGGAAGTCGAAGGCTGGCCCGTAAGAGGAGGAACTTAACGGCTTGGCGGTGATAAGTAGACGACCGGAAGATTGCAGTTTAAAATATTGCCACCAAATATTTAGTACCTATTCTGAGAGCTGTGCCAAGTAGTCAAAAAGTTGGGCTGCGCCGCATGAGCTTTCAACTTATTGTTTTGAATGTATTAAGGATGCAATTTATTGCGATAGGGCAAATATGAAAAATTTTATAGGAACGGAAAGGAGCTTTATGCAACTGACTCAATTATATTAATGCACTTGGAAGACCATTGCATATGACATTCGAAAATATTTATGAGTTATTTTTCCATAATAAAACGAAGATTTTTTATGGTTTTCTGAACCAATTTAAGAAAGTAAATCAAACATATTGAAATCTTAATGCTAATATAAAGTATTTTTCAACTCAAATCATCAGCATCATACGTAATGGAAAAACAATATGACGAATGTGCTGTTTAAATAATAACCGATAAATCGGTCAAGTTTAAGGATTCTTATTAAAAGTTCAGAGTAAAATTGTCGAAACAATCATTTTTTAAATGGTTTCTTGCAGTGCCTAGCATATGTATGTTTTTTTTAATGTGGCTACCAGCCACACCTTTTGTTAATTTGAACTCAAGATGATTGAGTTACGAGCCCGACTACTTAATAATAGGATTCTTAACAGGTACATTTGGGAGATCGTATAAATTAATATTTGCAATCGATCATTTTGATTCAAGTTCTGAAAAGTTAATGCTGAGATGATCGATAAAGTTAAATAAAGCTGCTGATAAGCGATTGATTTTAAAGAATAATTATAACCTCTCCATCCTAACTAAAAATGTGTATAAAACAATCTTAAGCTAATTTATCACAACTCTTATTTTTAGGAAAAAAAAACATACGAAAAAGATTCTACAAAAATGAAAATTATATTTTATATAAGAATTTATGCTTGTAGGTTGTTTCTTGTTATTAATGTATAGTTAATGGCTCGGTCTCAAAAAATCAACATAATCAAATAACCTTATCATACATAGTTTAAACATTTATGGAAGGCAATGGGAAATCATCACATAAAGATCATAGTGCATTCAAAGGAGAAAACTAGGAATATCTTGAGTATTAGCTTGATTATTGTATGATTAACGGCTAATATAATGTAATAATTTCACTTGATTGTAATACATATCCTCTAGTAACAATATATTGTAAATTGTGTTCACCATTTACTAATAAAATAGCGCAAATATAAAAATATTATGAGGTTTTCTTCGGCGAAGTATTGCGGTGAAATAAAGTGCTAAAGCGGAATATATGTTTATAACTCAATTGGGTCAAAACTACTTATTCGTATCTAATGCGCATCACGCACCCCAAATTTTGAAAATCGCCTCTGGTGGGGCAGATACCATTCCGGAAGCATATAATAGGCCATATATCGGGTATTTTCCTTTTTTCCGTGGTAATCAGACGAAACAAAGGATCAGAAGGCTGCAACATTTTCCGTTTGAGATTCAGCGCGCGGCTGCTTCTAATGTTGGTTTTCCAAATAAGCCTCTCGGTATGGGGTTGGCGTATAAAAACGATTGCCAGGGCTATCGGCTATTGTTTACCCGAATAAAGGTTTCGGGTTTATTTCTGCGCACATGTCTATCGACGTGTGATGAGATAACCGCCTCTATGATCATGCAGATGCTGGGAGGCTGATGATTTTTGGGTGAGAAGAAAAGTCGATCTTCTGAGCCTTCACATCGACCATAATCATCAACTTGGATGAAAACATGCTTAATAACGCCTCCAATTTAAATTTATCCTACCTCCTATTACATGCATTTACGATTACATCAAAATCAATTTAAATAAAATTAATTATAAGCCACTGTATGATAGAATTTGTCTGCAATCAACACATGATTGCAGTATAATTTGATTTCATTTTATACCAGCACTTGTGTCAGTTGCTGCCTATTACTACGACTACCAGCGATGCAAAATAATAAATAAAAATTGCATACGTTTAAAATGCATATCTGAACTGTGCGATTTTGCGATAAAAGCCGTCACGTAGGTTCGAAGTCGTGTTTGACATTTCGCTTTGTAGTTGAATATGGTTACCCCTATTGGGCACAACTACCACTAAACGGGCTTTATATTTATCCAAAACGATATTTCATATTGGTCATGTCTGCTTTATCTTAATATAATTATCTCAATTCCCATTACGAAAGAAAATATCGTATTGGAAGCAGTTGGGTAAGAAACGACGATGTAATTGATGTAAATATCTATATAAAATCATGAGAGTTGATCTTTGATATTAAACAAATTTGAATGTCTATTATAAATATTATATTAAATAGGCATTCATGATTTTATCATCTTTTTATGAATTTATAATAAAAGTCAGAGCAAAGACATTTTACCAAGGGAAATCTAAGGAGTGATTAGATTAGAAAGGATGTTGATTACCTTTTATTATGTTAGAAAATCACTCTCTTTTCCACACATTGGTGCAAAAAGTTTGATCAGGCAAACTAATGGTAAATTTCTATCTTGCAGAAGACATGAACACATTGTATCAGTATAAAAATATATTCATACAAGATTCAATTGCTTCCAAATTATTGGAGTATCTTTAATTTGCAAATCATACACTTAAAAAATAGATCTTTTAAATTTGCCTCCTTATTTTTCTTTTGAGGCTACATAGAAGAAACAGTTCAAGTTTTAAAAAAAATTAAAAAATAATATTTGAATAGAAGAAGCGATTGTATCTTAACACACCACTCAATAAGTTCGTAGGATTTTTTGAAGAAATTGAGATAAAACGACCCAAAAAAAAATTAAAATAAAAAATCGTACAAACGATCAAACGAGTATTAAAGTCAATGATATAAGCACCAAATAAATAAGATAATTTCATATATTTTACATATTCATTAATTAGAATATTTTCAATTTTAAAATAGTAGTTTTTTTTATCATTTTAGCCACTTAATTATTACTTTGGATTGATTTGAATAATCGAATATATTATACTTATTAGCAACTTCTAGGTTTTAAATTGAAAAAGTGATGGCATACATTAAATTTTTTTTTCTTAAATGTAACCAAAAAACTATTTGAGAGGTAGTACCATCTTGTTTTAGACTCAAAATCAACATTAAATGTATATGTTGGATTTGTTGATCAATGAATATTATTAGAGGCATTAAAAGCACTATAGATCATCATAATATATGGAAATTTGTTGCAATATAACAAACAAATACTCGATCATAATTATTAATTTTATGTATAATTTATGCAATTTTTAATATAATTGAATAACCATAATTTGCAGACATTAAAGTGCGCACAGTTTGAATTTTTATTGGTCAATTTTCTCTCCGAATAATTTAAAAAATAGGGTGGCCCAACCCGTCAAAATATGAGCGCAACATTGTAAAGCCTCCGACGTCCGTTGCATGTGTGACAAAAAATATGATGTCTTTTTTGTGTACGTCTAAATTTTGGGTTATCTGGAACAAAAATGCCTAAACTGCTTTCTCTTGTCCGGTGTCAAAACAGAGTGGCTACTCGTGCCTATAATCAGGCAACTAATTTTCACGATAACCGACCCTTCATCGAGCACCTTGTTAATACATAATAACCCAAATTAGTTTATCTGCTAACAGGGCTCAACTAGATTGTTTATCCTCGAAGAGCAGCCTCAACTGCACCTGCTCTTTTTTCATCAACATACCTTCGCACATATCAATTATACTCTCCTAACCGGAGCAACATTCAAGTATCCGACACATAACATGCTACTTCCTTTTGATCTCGTTAAAAAGACATAAAATTAATAACGAATCGGAGCAACGAATTGGAACAGGGAAGATCGCACAGGGTGCGTTTGGCACTCAATCAAACATAATTTCAAAAAAGGTGGTGTTGATATCCTATTAAAGATGCGCTTAAATCTCGGGCACGCCCTCGTCCTCACACCTTGGCTCAGTTCTTCAGGACCTGACTAATTTGTTACGAGGATGCTCCGATTATGAGGCGAGATAAGTGCCTCGAGAGCGGATGAAACAAATCAGCTCACCCTCGTCACAAAAGCCTTTTTAATGGCTTTCTGAAAAAACACTTTTGGATATATCTGATATGTGCGGCTAAATTGCGCTCGGAGCCGACGATTTTTCACACATTCTCACATACATAGAGATCCCGAGATAAACCCCGAATTTTGCTGTTAAGCAATCACGAGAACGGTCCCAAAATGAAAAAATGTATCAAACATTTACACGGGAATCTCCTTCGGCTGAGGTCATCTCTGGAGATGGCGTTCGGATACGGTCGACCTGGTCGACCTCGGCTCGAGGATCGAGACCCTCGAAATCTCACCATGTCAGCTTGTTTTTATAGATCTTTATCCATTTTTAAGCTTATTTTGGCAAATGATATAATTTGTACGAATTTAAAACCGGCTTAAGGAATCATGGATGAAGGCTCTCACAACATTAATTCGATTTGTTGGATGTGAGTTTTTTTTACATTTTTAAGCAGCTTTAAATCATTTAAATATAATAATATCTATATACAAAGAGATGATTGTTTTCTGGATTATCAATATTTTAATCCTTTCAATGCGCGTGAAAACTTCCTTACATTTTACAAAAATTGAAAAGCTTCAATTACAAAAAATCAAAGCAGAATCAGATTTGAAATTATGAATACAGAAGAACATAATAAATACTAAATAGCCACATACCTTCTTGGCTCTTTTATTCTAGATATATATGACACAGATAGCTTATCATTTAACAATTTAATATCAACATATTGATCATAAATTTTATAGTCTTAGTATAGTCTATTAGACCTGCCTTGATAAATTATAAATATATTCAATATCATCGATGTTAATTTTTGATCTCATTTATTAAACAGAAAATTAATTCCACCAAAATTACGCTAAAAGCAATAATAACTGATTTGCTCTTTCCAAATAACCCTTACATATGACATAATTAATAGCTATCTATAGCTTCATTATTTGTTATGTAAATACATCCTATATTATAATATTAATGGTGTATTTAGATAATATTTACAACCATGCCACATGTTGCTTACATCCATTACCGTAATATTGTTGTACAATTATATTGGATATTCCTTGAAATTCATAAGCAATATATGATCTCTAGTAGTCAACAATTCAAATAAAAGCACATACGTCGAAGAATTATAAAAGAAAAAAGGAAAATTGCTATGTAAATTTTATACAATTTTTTTTTTACAAAAAAAATCATCAATAACATTTTGTTAACAGTGGAGTCTTAACAGTTAGTCAGTGGAGTTTATAAGGGTTAAATATTTAAGGTTTAAAAGATAAATACATTTCTACATTTGCTCAACGATGAAAGCTTTCAATCTCAATACAGAATAAATCAGCGTTTTTCAACGTGGTTTTTGCGAAACTCTAAGGCTCCGGAAAATTTTTGAAGGGTTCCGCGGAAAATTAGCATTGGTTCAAAAAATGATTATCAATAAATATCCGTAGTGCATTTGTTTGGTTCCTTTTTAGCTATTAATTATTTTGCTTTGGCGTGCTTAAAATAAATAATCACTCAATATATTCGTAGGATTTTTTACTGTAAAACATTTCTACTTCATTTGGAATCGTCATTCCGTAATTTTTCCCAAAAAAATCCTATGAACTTATTGAGTGGTGTGTGAGTAAAATTTAATTTTACAAAAATAATTATTTATTTCCACTTTCTGTAAAAACAACTCCGGTTCCGAAGGCAATGAGAGATTGTTGAAGTCCGGATTTTATTAATTTTAATATTAATTATTTTTTTAACATGAAAAATCTCATAATAGTCATCGACTGTGTAAAGTCCTGAAATTCTCAAAATATGTATTGTATTATTAATTTTATATACAGGATATTTTGCACATGAATCTGTGAAGGGTATAATCAAATCAATACAAAAGACGTAGGACCTGTGTATAAACGAACCAAAAGACCGCCCTGACCCTCATCCTAAAAAAAAATTGTCAGTTCATCTGCAAAACACCCTTATATAGCAAATTAAAGATTCCTTATTTTTCCGTGATATTAAGGGTCTATTCTATTAATATATACAAAAACGCTAAGTTCTCGACTCTTATCAAAAATGTCATGAATATTTTATATAATTCTGACATTATGTCGCTTTTTTCATACAAAAATATTTTTAAAAAGGCTTTGTATGATTTGAAAGATGTATATTAAAGTGTTGTTGTTTCCTTTGTGCTAAAATTTGCATTACAAATGTACACAAAAAAATAAGTCAGTTGTTGGGTTCGTTTTGAAAGTAAGCTGCCAAGTTTACATGAAGGCCGATCGCCTCTTTACTACTGGTATAATTTATCTTAAAGTTTGTTAGCTCTAATTTATTAGCTGCCTGCGCAGATAAGTCTTTTTTCAGAGCAATGTTGCCGAAAAAATCGGATGTTAAAAATAAAGAAAGATACAAGATATGCAAAAACATGGCGCGCTGATGAAATCTCAATCCATACATTATAAAGGCAATGCACTAACAAGGGTCTACGAAATTTCTTAATTACGCGAGTTTTGTTTGAAGAACATGTTAAATTTAAATTAAGCAAATACTTTATGTGAGGAGAAGTCATTTAGTTAATTCTTCACATAACGTAATCACCCCATCGACCACCGCGTTGATTTCCGAGAACCAGGTAATGCAATTACATAATTTCAGGATTAAATTGCTAAAGAGTGGCCTTTTAATGAGTCGATTCGCGAGTTGAAATTTTTGCGATGGAAAGTTATTGCCGTGGTAATTTGGGCTTGCGTTACATAAGCGCAAATCTGATTTACGCCAAATTTAAAGCCGACGTTCTGTGCTAAAAATTGTAGAATTTTTCAGGGGCGCTATTTACACAGCACGTTCATATGGTCGGCAATTACCAGCACCGATAAAGCATAGCGTTCCAGTTCACAAAAGCTAGACATGTCTCCAGGGCATAAACCAGACACCGACCGTTAACAAGTGCAAATGGGAATGCATCAAGGAACCGAACAGGGGTAGAAAAAAAGGAGCGCATCAGATGAGAATAATCCGCGTATCTCGATGGCCGATCTTCCCCCGGAGGATAGCCTCCATCCGAACAGAGTAAATAAAGCTCTGGACCAGTCTGTGAGCTCGCATACGAAATCGGATAAAAAGAGCACATCGAACCACCTCTAGAGGCTACTGATGGAGGTAATCATATAGACTAATCGATGCGATGGATAGATCACAGTGGGATATGAATTAAATCCTCATAATGGAAGTCATTCCGATAGGTACTTACATGGGCGCCTAGAATCGAACAACGTCATATGAATATGCTTCGTAATTACCTTTTTTCTACGTTGTGGCAATTTCTCGTTAAAGTATAAAAGATTTCATGCCTTTTAATGTGCAAATCATCCATGTGGAATTGTATATGAAAAATATACGATGGTATTTATAGTACGTTGCAATCTTGCACATATAATTGATTTTGTATTTTATGCTTGAATTCTATTTACTTAAATTTCATCTTATTGCAAAACAATTAGGCAAACTATATGAATGCAACGTGGATATACAAATTAAACACATCTAAAATTCTTATATATACAGTAGAACCGATAATCCGGGCTAATTGGGGATGAAAGTAGTCCAGATAACAAAAATTCGGATACATAAAAATAATCATAATTGATAGGAAAAGTATGAATAATTTTTATTTTTCTAAATTTCTCAAGCCATTTAATGTTGACATCTAAATACTGAAAAGTTTCAGAATTTGTAGGACTAATATCTCCCCCTTTGCAAATCTCTTCTTCGTCTTCTCAGCCTTGTTCTTCTGAGGCAGATATTTTTTTAATTATTTCCTCATTTCATCATTTAAAACTAGTGCTATTGCTTCTGCAATGTCTCCTATGTCAGTTTCTACCGCGTTACTGGAACTTACTAAAGGTCTTTTAAAAATTTTGTTTCACGATTTTTTCAAAGTTCACACATCGAAAGAATTCCAATATTCTACGATGTAGCAACAATCTTTTTAATTTATTTCTTGTAGAAGCTGATAACTGTTTCTTTATTATCTTAGTCTGCTAGCAATAATCGTCGAAGCATCTGATTTCTATGTAAACTTTTGAATGTTTCATTACACCCTGAACCATCGGTTGTATTACCGACGTGCCATTTGGTGGAAGAATTTTTACCGTAAGCATTTCATCGATCTGGTTTAAACTTTCTATAGATGGGTGGAATGGTTCATTGTCTAGTAATAATAATGTTTTTCCTCTTTTATCTATGGAATTTTGATATATTTTCACTTCTGTTATAAGCTGTTTCATCTGTTTCAATGTGTCAATGAATGTGTTTGCTGAAGGTATGTCAGTAGAAAGCTTTTCCCCGTGAATTACAAGTTTCCTGATACCATATCGTCCTTTGAATTTTTCAAGCTTTCTTTGAAGGTGGAATCTCCATTTAATGTTGTGTTAAAAATATTGCTTTTTCATACTACAATGGACCAGATATTGACTGTCCAGTTGATTGTCTTTGTATGAACCAATTAAAATACACTCTTCAATTTCTGTATTTCCTGATTTTTTCATAACTTTTCGCTATAATAAAAATAATTGATTTATCAATTAAATCTCAAATTCGTATATAGACTAAAAATGAAATCATTTGTAGAGTATATATATGAATAAAATAACATTGACAGCCACCATCATTCGAAGAAATGGAATGGATTTTCCACGTCCACTTTAATGTATTTTACCTTCTAAGATATGACTTTCTTTAAGCTTGACGGTTTCGTTGTTAGGTTGCAAATTGGAAATGCGCACACTATACGGAGCATGTGTTACATTCTATTATCTGGCATACGCTACAAAGATGCTGGGAATATTTAAAGTACATAGGATATCACGTTTGGGCCATAAGTACCGGGGGATTTCTCATCTTCTCCGACACATTCAGAGTGCATCTCGAGAGCATCTCGCGAGAAGATTTAACACGAGGGCTAACAACACGATAAGTGGGCAAAATTAGAGTGAACATACGGCGCAAGCTCACAGACAGGGGGCCTTCGTCACCCCCGCGTATCGTCGCCACCGACCATGAAATAATAGAATTATCATTAATGATGCACTTCGTGACTTCTAAGAAACTCATGATGCTATCAATCAACGCTGTAATAAGTGCGCCGACTCTTATAAGTCGTCCAGCTGCCGTTTTTCAAATTCGAATAATCATATAATAATGCCTTGGCTTAATCAAGTCATGGGCGACTGAAGATTCGTCCCCTGCCTGGACATAATGTCATTTTAAAGACAGAAAATGTATCGTCAAACATCGAAAACATCAAAAAAAATCTTAAGAAAGAAGAAAACATGACAATGAAAACGAACCTGAATACCAATTATATCTAAGGTATATAGATAAATTACTTCTTTCCTGCACAGGGAAATTGATTATTGAACGTTCTTTGTATTTTACTAAGATGACCAAGTGTCGGTTAAATGATCTACATCCAAAATCCTTATTATAGAAGTCCAGATTCAGATCTCAAATTCTATTGTATATATCTGAATATTTAGATAAAATTGAATACAACCGTTCTAAATTATACACGTTTTCATATTTTGCATTCTTTTCTTAAAATGCCTACGATCTGCTAATAATAGTTTTGAAAAACTAGGCCATTGCGAAGGGCTAATATATCCGATCGATCGTCTTGATCCAGGTTTAGCCTGATTTCCTGAAGACATGCAATATCACCATACATACATATTGAATTTAATAAAATTTATCAGATTAATTACTTAACAATATCAAGCGCGCAATTTAGCAATTAAAACATTCTGGATTCAAATTTATAGAAAATATCCTATAGAATACTGACAGTTTGTTTGTTTTTGATCATCGAAAAATTGAAGATTCAATCTTAAAAAAACAAATAGAAGGCAATATTTAGATCATCGACGACTTAAATCAAGACCTGAATAAGTTCTCAATCTAGTATGGTCACTAGCTGTTTTTAACCATACTAAATGGTCATTTATGACATTCCACGGAGAGGGAATGAAATAACCTCCATGGTCATTCCATTTTCTCTCCGTGATTTAATCTCTTATGCATAACAGCTTCCATGCTATTATTTTAATGGTTATTAATTGTAACTGATTCAATTAGACATTTCTCGGAAACTATGTCAAGCAAACAGTGCAGCGAGCCACAGTTTTGAATACGGGGGTTTCAAGTGTAAATTGTAGGTAATTTGGACAGGGTCAAGAAATGATCAGGGCTTGCCAAGCTGGGTCTGCAGCTCGACTGTGACTCCATAAGGTGTTATTATGGATAACTAGATTGGGCAGGTGCCGAAAGACGTCGCGGTAAAGTGTTAGCTTTCTCGCTCGCGCAATGTCTGCAATATCAGACAGTCATTGCAAACATTTTATTAAAAACGTTTTCATATGAAAAAGCGACGTTCCTAAATTATTAGCTCTGTAGGTGGATTGGTACGATGTGAACGTTTGGTGGATTTATCTTATATATGCACATATTGCAGTTAGTCTGAAAAATATTAGATGGTGGTTGTTAGGTTGTGTATATTGAAATTGCACGCGGTGCTTTTATTAGATATTACTCCGAGAAAATTGCGCACGTATAAATGGACGCGTCAAAGATTTGCTCATCTTTTATGTTTTTACTGCAGATATATTATATTTTCAGTGCATGAGATTGAAATACGAATCGGAATGTATTCTATAAATAAAATTGAAATTTAATAGAATTTCCAAATATTTGTCGCATTTACATAGTATAGAAAGCTGCGCGCGCATCTAATCATGCGCTGATTTAAAGGAACTAATTAATAGAAGCTCAAACTCCATATCTAATTTTTCTAGGAATGATCAATACATATTACCAATCCGATATGAAATGTGGGATTGATAGATTCAATCGTTGAAAAACTTGAAGAATAATTTTCGATATATCGGTTAAATGAAGAATATTTAGATCGTTTAGGTATATAGTCGAATTGTCAGGTATTCAAATGTTAATCTGGAATATTTAACAATGAAAGAGTAATTAGTTGCGATTTGATCACCAATAATGGTTTTGTTCGGTGGCAAAATGGGATACAAAAGGCAATCAATCTGGAAAATTATTTCATTCCTATTAATCCTGAAATAGAATCTGAAGAATAGCCCTGGAAGTGGAAGACCATGTGAGATGGCTCCCGCCATACTGACTGCTGAAATTGAAAGTGATCCTACGGCTTCTATAGAAAAAATTGAGGACAAACTTGGATGCTCATGGTCGAGTGTAAAAAACATTTTTAAAAAATCGGGAAGACGTGGAGAAAAGGAAGATGGGTACCGCACGCGCTAAGCGAAGAGAATCTGAGCGAGCGCATACACGCATGCGAAGATTTATTGAAAAAGGAATCCGAAACACTGTTTTTAAATGATTTAATAACTGGAGATGAGAAATGGGTGCTGTACTCTAACCACGGATGCAAAAATCAATGGCTATCGAAGGGGCAGGTAGCAAAACCAACCCCGATACCCGGATTCACGACAAAAAAGGTTCTTTTGTCTGTTTGGTGGGACAGCAAGGGAATTATTAATTTCGAAACTCTTAAACCCGGCAAACAATAAATGCAAAAGTTTATTGTGAGAAATTAGACCGTTTAACGGATAGAATGCTGATTTTATTTCAGTATAAAATGATAATAGTGTATTTGATGATAGTTTATTACATTTTCTTTTTCTCAAGATTCAAGTTTTATTAGAGGTATATCCTGAAAGTAAGTGTACTAAATTTTAATATTTTTTTAGAAAAAGTGTTTTTGAAAAAAAAACAGGATATTGTTGATAAACTTGTTAACTATGTTTCAGCATAAATGCCATCCCATTCAATGAATCTGATGAGCCGTGGCACAAGCCTCTTTATGTGCTCCTCGAAGAACTCTCGTGCCAGCTCCTTCGCCTACTTCAGAACCTCTTTCTGCACCAGCTCGTTGGTTGAAAATTTAATTCCACCCATGTGTTCTTTCAGGGAGGCGAAAAAATTATAATCTTAAGGCGCCAAGTCAGGAGAATATGGGGGTGGTTCAAAATATCCCAAACAAATAAGTCCAAGTCTTCCTTAATGGCTAAGGCTGTGTGAGGACGGCCACGCAACTGGACACTACAACGTGAATCCTCCTGCTACGCTCTTTTTATCAGATTATCCCCTTCTACTACTCAGTATAGCCAACCCTTAAAAAACAAAAACAAAAAACATGATTGTCACAGTACACTTACTTTCGGGATATTGCTCGTATATAGTCCAGGCGTTTAATACAGTTAGTCCGTCATGTATACGCCAAATTTCATACTATTATACTGTTTTCAATATACGCTTGTTATTTTTTTCTATTTCAATTGAATTATGCATGAAATTTAGTAAAAGCACATTTTGATTTGGATTACTTTAAACGTTATAAGAGAAAAACGTTTCATATTGTATTTTCGATGTCTTGCAAATTTAGGTGATGATCGTTTATTTTCAGTGGATTGTTCAAATAATAGTAGTTCTTCTTGAAAGTAGTTTTATGGTCAGTGAAATACTTGTGTCTGTTGTTACGGTCCTTCCACACCATGTGAATGCTTCCATCAGCTTGAGAATAACAATCTCTCCAAATGGAATTGGAGCTTCTCTTCTGAATATTGTAAGCAGATATCCCTCCAGGTGTGGAACCTTCGTCTATTTCTCTCTAAACTTTTCCACCAGAAGCAGTTTCGATAAGTTAGTACTCTACTTATTTCGGAATTAATTTAGGAACTCAATTACAATTTTCTTCTCGTTAATTAAAGTTTGTTATTGGTGCTTGAAAACTCTAATTCATACATTGTATCTAATGATGAATTAGATTACCAAATCACATTACACATAGCCAATATTTTATACTGATTTTATAGACTTTGAAGAGCAAATTCCAAGCCAAAGGATGCCAAGACATTTTGGATAACATGCATTTTACTCTAAAATGAAATGATTTCCAATGAATGCAAATTGATGATTCGGGAATGCAAAGACGAAAGCCGATGTAAACAGGAAATTTGGAATGCTTGGAACCGTTTATCGGGCACTTTTACTATCATGAGAAATGCACTTTTGTGCATAAATTATAAATTGATATGCACCCAGTATGAATTACAGATGAATATTGATTGCATGTTATAAATAATAAACAAAGAATCATTTGCCTTTCACGTTATGCTTTGAGCATCAGTCGAACAGTGTTCTTGCGTTCATGGTTACTCACCGATTCCAATTTGTTATTATACTATAATTACGATGGCTATTTGTTGTGCTAAGGCTATTATTTTTGAATTAATATAAAATTCATGTAGTCTCCTCATGCATTTTAATAAGTCTATTTAGAGAGATATTTCGCAGAAAAAATGTGCAAATTCGTGGCATGAAGTTGCAGACGAAACGCAGTTCAGCCGAGTACAAAATGTGTCCGCTCTTATCAAATCAGTTTTGGCCGACCAGCCTTCACCACCTCAGGGGTTCAGCACTCTCTACATGTGTTACATTCATCACTGGATGCAAAGGTGTGGCTTGCAAGAAAGTGGAGTTGGGTAATTGCCTCGGTTACCACTCAGGTAGCAATTATATCGGCAAGTTTTAAGCAGATTCTTGTTAGCGCCCCACCATCGCGGTTCAATCTACCCGCCACTTATCATTTTCGTGAGCAAACCCGACTCTTATATCACATCATGCTCACCTTTTTACTATCTCGTTTTTTTCGCCTCAAATTGCCCTATTTGTTCCGTGCTGGGGTTTTTGGGACCTAATTTCAAGTTAATTTATTTCATTATAATTTTTTTGGCTCAACAGCGTATTTCACAGCTCCTTTCGCGGTAATAACACCAGTTTCCAATATGATGGCAACTTGCAATTGGACTATAATTACGAGCCTACTTTTCCACATGACTGCATATTAATTTCTAACAGTAATATATAATTTTTAAAATAACATAAGAAGCAGTCTTATAATTCAATATTAGCCCAATTAAGTTTTATACGCAATGAAATAATTTGAGCAAAATATATAATATGCATCGTGAAGTGAAATTACTGTAATAGTAATCGAGGTGTGTTGGGTGGCAGGGCTTAAACGAAGCCGTACGAGCTGCCAAGACGAATATCGCAATGGTCAACTAAATGAGGTGACCACACCAGTAATGGTGAAGAAAATCCAAAAAATGGTATTAGATGATCATCGACTGAAGTGGACGAGTTAGCACACTTGAAAGGCATGTCATAATGTATTAATATATCGCATATCTGCTGAAAATTTTTACATGAGAAAGCTGTGCGAAACATGGGTGCCGCATTTGCTCACAACGTTGTGAGGATGTTTCAATCTAGTATTTGGCGATGTTTCACAGGAATAAAGTCGAATTTTTGCAAAAATTCATAGCTATGGATGCAACATGGGTCTGAACATATCCTTAAAAATTGGCTCTTCCTTATACACGAAAGAAAAAAAAGATTTTTTGAACCAACAAGGTAAAAACGTCCCTTAAATTACTTATTTATTGGGTTTTGTCTTGATCAATTAAAATCTAAAATATATCTGTGCCCATACGATGTTATCGTATATGAAGAAAGAATTTACTTTACGAACTGCATTCTACAAGCCAGCAACCCATTAAGGAGGTATTTTTCGATATTTTCCCAAAATATCCCACAAACATGAAGGCTCCACGTTTGAATTATGCTAATGTGCAATCACCTCCCATAATTACGAACCATTTATTTGTAAATTTTATTTCATCCGGCCGCGTGCAGGTGATGTCGCCTTTTCGCCACATTAACTCTGCAAGCCTCCATATTATTCCGCCTTAAATTCAATAAACTGTATACAAATTAATTTGCACGTACAAATTATTCCACGCCTGTTACGTTTTAACGAGACGATCCTGCGGAAATTAAATAAAATCAACGGCCATCATCGATACACTGTCCGCGACTGTGCGGGTCGAATGCAGCGTGTTAAATGCTGCATCCTTATTAATTCGTCTCGATATTTTATATCTTCATTGGTGACGGGGGCGAAATTCGTCCTTGCATGTAAATGCGCATTTATTTGCGGAATGCATTTTTTATTATTGACATTCGCAAACTGCTGTTCGCTGCCTACACATGATGTGCTTTTTTAAGTGCTATATTTATTGAATGTGCAACCATAAATATTGAAATGCCTTCTAGGTCCTTTTGGTGCGGTGCGCTTGAGAATGCATTCAATGCGCTGTGGTGCAGTGCTAAAAACGTTTATGATCACACATAAAACTTGCATTTCTATTTTATGAAAATTAAATTCTTTGATTTTGTGTGTGAATGAAATTACAAAAGCCGAAAGCTTACATTATAACACTTTAAACAATAAACATATAATACAAAATATTTAAATACATCGGGCATTCCCACTGCGTTGAGCCACTTCAACTCTTAATCATTAACATAATCGAATATTCTCAACAATATGATTATTAATAATAATTGCATTGACATTTTTTTTTGCACAATGTTTTCATCAATCAAATATTATCGTAATGAACAGCTTCTTTGGACGCATTATTAAGAGCCCGTTTTGTATTATTGCGCAATCAAAAATACCCAAATTTCTCGATTTTGTATCTTAACTGGCCTTACATAATATTTTTGTTGATACAAGCAAATAAAATACGAATAACTGCGCCAAGATCATATCATTTGTTATTACTTTTATTGAAACATTTCCGACAAATCGCCTAAAATCTTATTCATAATCTAATAAAACTCTATAATAAACCAACATATTAACAATGGAAAATAATTTTGTGCCGCTGGTTTTGAAATTTCATAGTGGTAAAAGTAGTGAAAATCAATCCTTGACTCGCATACCAATAAAAAATAATAGACATAATAGATTGCAATTAATTAGAATAATGAGTAATAAAAATGAACTCCCTTAAAAAATGAATATTTCATGTACCCTGGCATTTGTATGCACAGAATGCAAATAATTTGATTAGAAATTTATACTTTTTCAAATTTGAAACTGCTATCTTGAGCGCGCGGGTCTGTTCTTCTTTCAGGTCATTATGTAGCCTTGGCTAGAAGACGTCCTTCCCGCAGCCAGATCTCTCTCGCGTTGAATAAAGAGTTATCATCACGAGAGAAGAACGAATCCTCGCACTAGCGTGGCTATCTCGATGAGTACATGGAGGTGGGGAGCCGTCCGGGGACTTTACTCCGACGCTTCATTAGTATTATTTGCATGCAATATTCTTATACATATATAAAAATGAATCTCTCTTTGTTCGTATGTAATGCGCTGCCATACCGTTCATCAGATTGCAATAAAACTTCGTCCACTTATTGCTAAAGATTATGTGAGTAACATAGGCATAGTCTAATACAGTGGTTCTCAAACAGGGGTCCGCGGACCGCTGGGGGTCCGCGAAGGTATAAAAAACATTTATCTGTAGTTGAACAAGATATTTTCGTGAAATTATTTACAGAAAACATTATAAGAAGATCTATTTTGACCAAAAAATGTTTGATTGTTTGAAAAATTAAGTCACAAGGGTTGGGATGAGGTCCACAATAAAAAGTGTTCAAGAGGGGGTCCGCGAAAGAAATTTTGCTCAAGAAGGGGTCCGCGGACTACATGAGTTTAAGAAGCGCTGGTCTAATATACAAAAATAAATAAAAAACGTTTGTTCGTATTTTATGCGCTGCCATACCGTTTATTCGATTGCAATAAATCTTTGCCAACGTATTGTTTGCACTTTCTCAAATAATATAGGTATAGTACAATTAACTTACAGTAGATCTTATATATAAAAATCAATGTTTGTATGTTTGTTCATATTTATAATAAAACTAACAAAATAAAATAAATAGAATTTATATTTTTCCCTTATATATCATTCAATTTCAACGAATGTATTCTTTATCTATCTATATAATTATACAAGATAACTCTTTCAAATTTCATATTTTAAACGATATTTTAAAAATTGTGTATAAAGTAGAAGTGATGAAACGCATAAATCTGTGCGCACGGTATTCATTAGGTTAAAATAACATATCCGTTATTGGACATGAGATGATTTCCTTAGAAAATTTCTTTAAGGGTTAAAGACTATCCATATGATACTTTGCCGTAAACTTTTACGTACGGTTAAACAATAATTTGATTAGATTTTGAGGAAGAACTCAATTGATTAAATTGGTTGTCTTAAATTCTTGCTATATATTATATTTATTGATTGCTGCTTTTCGTTTGGATAAATTATTTATCTTTAAAACGTTCCCATGGAAGCATAAACGACATACAATATAATAAAAATAAATGCATGAGGATCACTAACGAATTTGTTGAATCACTTGAATTTTTTTAATGAAAACTTAAACACCTTTATTTGTCCAAATATTTTGCCTTAATGTCAATGGAGCATTTACCGCGTAAATCTAAGATTTGGTATATTAATAATTATTTTATTTTTATTGTGTATTAAATTGCAGTATTTAAAATTCTTGTCGTCCCACTACAGTGTTGTGTTATTTCATCGAAGTGCAGCAAATCCATAAGAAATTTGATAATTTTCAGGATATTACCATTAATTTCAGGATTAAAACAATTATGGTACATTTTATATTGTCTTTTATAATTTATATTTAAAATTTTCATAGCAACAAAGTGGATTTATAGCCCTATTCATTGCTTTAACACTCAAAAAGGTCGGTCTAAACATGGAGTAGATTCGCACCGCCCACGGTAATTATATTTTCTCGCTTACTTGTTATGCAATGTATGCAATGAAAGCATACTTTGAAAAGTGAATTAAACTGTACGATGATGAAAAACAATGGAATGCATCGAGCTCTGCATGGTGAATGCGCTTATCGGCTACCACCTTTGTGCTGCTGCAGTCGCTGCGATGCCTCCTACAGAGCCTGAGGCCTCGCTTTCAACTCAACACCTGAAGCTGTGAGCCCATTTGAATAAGCCGAGCAACAAACGCTATGAATGCCACCGGCTCCTTCCCAGATCGCATTTATGTCCTTTTATTTCATCCTCGACCACATTCAGTATCGCCTCATAGAATCCGCGATGAGCTGGGAGGCCTCAAAGCCTCCCGGAGCATGAAGAGCTCCTCAGGCTACCCCGATTCTATCCATCCGCGCTTTTGATCGAAGGCCTTTCAATTCAAAGGACTTGGGTGCTGATTTTTTTTTAATTATGAAAAAAATCGCAGTCGACGCGACCAACATGTTGTGCAAGCAAAAAAATGACACATGTGTGAACGAGATAATAAAATTATTCAGTGAGGTGTTCAATAAGTAACAGGAGCTCAAAAACAGGTTAACATAACGACATTCGTGTGACATGGCGGCCATTTAGTAGCCGACAAGTCGTAACAGATATTGAATTATTTTCTTATTTTACAACAGGTATTTTGAACCATCGGATACCTCGAGGCCAATTTTCGTAGTTATGATATTATTTCTCAATATAATATATGCACAAAAACTATACGGAATTGATGGAAAGCGTCAAAAGTAAATAAATTAGATCCAATGTAGCACAAATTGATCTGTAATGTTTTCAAAATATCTACTATTTATCTTTACACATACAATCAATCATCTTGATTCGAATGATCGACATATTCGCAATAAGTCTTAAATGATTTCCATAGAAGATTTTTATAAATTTAAATTATTTCCATCAAGAGGCGAAACTATCATTATTATAAATCAAACATTAGAAGGCCCTGCCCAAAACAACAGACAAATGACTGACAATGCAATTACAATGTCTTAAAATGAAATACAATAATGTAAAGAGCAAGTCTGTTCCAAATCTATCTGGCTAACCCACTGGTCAATTGAAGCAATGAAAATGATCTGCTTTTAAATCTGAGCCAAATTGATCTTATATCGCCCTATGATGATGCAACTGTGATGTGATACATACGCAATTGGCTTAAATTTTGATCAAATGCTGTCGATATTAAATTAAATTTACGTTTTTTTTCTTAAAATATTTCTTAAATTTGCTATAAATTGCATTATTTGAATGCATACATTTAGAATATTAATTAAATAAATAAATATAGAATACATCTTTTTGTTTGTCTGAGAAAAAAATTCAGTTTAAAATTATTATATTATGGAATTACGATATAATCGAGGATTAGCAAAAAGTTTCGTATAAGTTTTAACAATCTCCACGTCCATTTATTTCGAAAGTTCAAAGCTTTCCACTGTGGATCCTTTTGTCTCAAAGTTAATTTTTTCCCCATTTTATAAAATAGTTTTATCTCCTCCGTCTCTTTATAATCGTAGTTCCTAAGGGGCTTTGGCACTAATTAAATCTACCGGCGCAAAAATCCCCCCCAGACATTTTAAGTCGTAGGGGATAGAGATTAAAGAGTTTATCGTTTAAACACCCAATCCCAGGATTAGGGCATATCGAAGAACAAAGAATGGGATTCGGCTCCCGGACCGCGATTGTCGACCCCCGACATATTGGAGCGTCGTCGATCGTCAACCCACAGTCGACGGACGGTGGTCGTAATATGGTTTGATGGTCTGTGTGTCGTCTTCGGGGAACACGACCAGACCAGGACCGGCTATCTCGCTAAGAGATTGCCTGTAATTGTGTTTATGCGATTCTCTGGCTCTGTGTGACGTTTACACAGGTTCGCCAACACTTAATGCGATTTAGTTTAGGGTGGACGTACAACGAGACATGATTGTTTACCGAACTAAATGCAAGCCGATGATCAATTAATTTGGTCTGGCCATAAACTGGCCGGGCAGACTTATGAAGCTTACGGGGAGTGATGGTTCCTGGCTTCGAGCTACAAGAACAATCTGCGCTCACCTAACGTTCATTCATGCCATGAAAATAGTTTCAATTTAAGCATGATTTACTTGTAAACATTGTTTTATACACAGATTGATTTCTAAAATACAATAAAATACACTGACTCTATAAAAGATTCATAATATGATATTTAAACACGCAATTTAAAGACGACAGTAAAATAATTGTCAATCATCCAGCACTCTTAATATTAGATCGATTTCACTTACACCGCATAGATTGATTTTTAAGATATTTTCGATGTATCAACTTTATTAAAACTTGGTTATTTTACGTATAAATGCAGTGAGACAAATCCTGAATTCATAACAGGAGGCAGCGACCTAAATTTTGCACCAATTTCTACAAAGATATTTTTCGTTTAAGTCAGTGTTTATAGCCACGAGGCATATCCCGAAAGTAAGTGTACTGTGAAAATAGAAAGCGGTGTTTTTGGTTTTTAAGGGTTGGTCATACTGAGTGGTAGAAGGCGATCTCTTGAGAAAGCTAGTATAGCAGGAATACAGTAGCATGGTAAATTCGCATTGTAGAGGTCCAATTGCGAGAAAAATGTCGGTAAAAAATCCCGCCTAGTGCGAGTGGGTCAACAGCACCCACGAGTTTCTTGTGCGACTTGAATTGGAAGGTAAGGATTTTCTGAGCTCGATTGTAACTGAAGATAAAAAGTGCATAATTTAGTCGAATTTCTACTTTAGGGAGAGACCATCAACGCACAGCGTTAGAGTTAGTCGTGTGACTCAAATTCAAAAGAAGCTTTCAAAACAAAAGGAGGGGTACTCTGACGAGAGGAGTGTGTTTATTTCATGACAAAGTCCGTCCTCAATAGCCTTAGCCACCAAAGCACTCTTAGTTAGTTAGAGTTATTAGGTTGGGATGTTCTGAACCATCCCCAGTATTCCCCTGACTTGGCGCCTTCGGATTATCATTTTTCCCCTTCCTGAAGGAATATATGGATGGAATTAAGTTTTTATCTGACAAGCAGATGCAGAAAGAGGATCTGAAGTGGCAGAGGGAGCTGGTGAGATGGCGATTATGTTGAAATACACTTTTTCTAAAAAAAAATTTGTACACTTACTTTCAGGATATACTTCGTGTAACATATTTTCAGTATTATAAGTATAAGATATTTATATAATATTACATTTATTTATAGGTTTCAAAAATTGTTATAAATGTAAGCAATATCATCGTGGTAGACTGCCGTTTTTTTACTCCCAATATTAAAACAACTTTTATGCAGTGATGCAGACTGTCCGAGTTTCATTTTGACATTAAAATTCATAATGTTTTAACATGCTATAATTCATTTTTGATTTAATTTTGTGTATATGAGCTACTATAATTATCTATGATTTAAGACTTAATTATAATAAATAAATACTATTAAAAAAATATCCATAAAGTTTATAATCTTAACTACATTTATGGATTTATTTCATAGATTTGACATCATGAAAATTATGTTTCACGCACCCCTAATTGAATTTAATAAACTATTTGCCCGATAGCAAAAATCGATTCTTTATTATGTGTATAAAAATATTTTCCAACAGTTATATTACCCAGTTTATCAATAAAATGAAAAACATATTGATGTATTCACTGAGATGTTAATATTTGCAGTATGAACATAATAAGTAGCATAATTTCGCAACATTCCAGGTAAGCTTGTAAAAAATATTTGTACGTTAAAAATATTTTGACATCCCACCGCTTAGTTTATTGCAACACACAGGCCATAAAAATCAATGTAAAGTAACAACTTTACATTTGTTCGGTAAAATCCGGGCTCGCCGTAAAGGCGACTCTCATTCTGTTTTATAAACGACGTTTTACGACCGAAATTTTATGCTAAAAGTTAACATTTTGTTAAAAATTTGCTTCATGCTTTGTTGCATATATTTGAATGCGCATAGGTTGCATCTGTGGTAAAGTTTTAATCTTTGAGTATAATATCAATAATTCTGTATATACTATCATTAATGTTTGGCAAAGCTTCGATCATTAGTTTCGTACTATGATGACATCTTCATGAGACATTCTTGGGCCCAAATAGTAGCAGACTTATTAGAAGATTAATTACATTACCTCAATTACATTGAGTTGGTAATATTTGCAAGGATACCGAATAATTAGATAATTGCATAGAGGATGATTTGGAATAGCATATAAACCACATTTGCATATATGTGAATATTCTATAAATTTCCATGGTATTTTAAATACTCGTTTATAGTATTTCGAATCAGATATCTATAGTAGATCGAATCAACGATAGCCACGAGTTAGGCGAAACGATTTACATCAAATTCATTAAATATTCAGTGCTTAATTGACATTGAATAAATGACACCGCCGAATGATATATCGAACACAAGGTATCAAATCAATTTCCTTAACGTTGATTGTTCATTATAAGCTTATAATTTCCTCGCATTGTATTTTAAGTATGACGAAAAAATAATATGTTGTCAAATAAGCTCGTATATAAACACGCACGTAAATACGATCGCTTCTTCAAAAGTAAACCGGCCTGAAATTCTTTCAGACCCACTTAAGGACCCGTCCAACTATTCTTGGAATCCTTTTCTTCCTTTGGGAGCTCATTATTTAATAAGCTACTAAAAGTTGAAGCAATTGAGGAGCCTCTCATCCACTCTCACCAATCTATTATTATTATTTGGATCGATTTGATCCTTGTAGAGATGATATCCCATCCTAGAAATACGATCCAGCATGTTTATCAAAAATACTTTTTTCTTCATTATGACCAAAAATAGATCCAAAATAAGTCTTATTTTTGGTTAATTTATGACAGAAGAGAAATTCTCGTCGGCAATCAACCAAAATTAATTTCTCATCGTTTACCGGAAATTTGATTCTTCCTCCCATTTCTAAGGGTTTGTTGTTTTTATCGAGCCCCAAAACAATGGCCAAATAATTGGATGTTGTTTATTATTTTTTTATCAAAGGCCGTTGTTTCGGCATCGTCCTTGGACATTTATGATATTCGATATTTAATACGGTCTGCGTATTTTTTATGAAGATGGAAATATATACAATGTTCCAGTATTCAAAAGCAAATTTAACGAAAACAAGTTTAAGAATCATAATATTTGTACTACGATATTATACATATGAGATGCAAAATATTTGTTCCGAGTATTGAAAATTAATTTCTTGAGCAATGTATAATTCAGGCGAAGAATAATATTTATATTTATTTTAAGTCCCAACAATATTTTCTTTGTACAAATTCAGTTGATGTTTTACCCCGCTTTATAAACTTTAACTGTTTCAAAAGTAAATTACAATAATTTCTTCCTTAATTATAATAGTCCTTGCGACGGAGAAATCCATGTTCAACAAAGTGTTATCAGCAAAATTAACGCGATTAAGAATTACCTAATATATAACTTTTTGTTTATTTCCGAAGCTCTGCTTTTAAAACCACCCTATCTTCATATTTAAAAGATCAAGCATTTCGATGCGTTCACCCTGGTGGCACATAAGGGGAACGTTGCCAAATATCGTCAATATTGGGCGCGTAAGAAGGCCATTGATTGATGGAGTTGATATTAAATGTCAAAAAAAAGCATTATAATTTTAATACGAGAATTATACCTATAATTATATATATATAATTTTTATTAAACACATCACTCAATAAGTTCGTAGGATTATTTTTGAAGATATTGCGAAAAACGATCCCATAAAGAAAGAAAAAAATCCTACGAATTTATTGAACGATGTGTAAATATTGTGTATCCATCGCTATGAATTTTGTTGAAAAATTGTATTATATTTACTGATTGATGAATTCTATCTTATTTTAATTCGATAATCACAATAACATAATTTTCGTTTTAATATATGAAAGCATTGGTAAATTACCACAACAATCCACAACAAATTAATCCCAAGAGAATCGTCAAAGGACACGACTTATATATAGTAATCGAATTTCGTACAGTATTAATGTAATCAGCAATAAAACGAAAATATATTTAACTATAATTCATCGCGAAATAATAGTTAAAGTATGAAAATAGCACATTGAGATCTTAATAGAGTAACGTGATGAATTGAGACGATGATCCATTGTTGGCCAAATAATGGTCACCCCGAATATGCATACAATGTAGCTCAAACCAGAGGGTAATGTTCATCGGCCTTAGTTTGCTTTTTTTAATTAAAAGGAACATGGTAAGGTGGCGCAGCACATTAATTCAGTTTGGCGAGTGACACGATAGTAATCTAATTTAGTCATCAGGTTGGCCTGACCTCCGCCTCATCATCATCACGTGGCGCAAAAGCTGCCTGCTCCAGGCTTATCTTTTGCCCACCCACAGCCTCCTCGTATTGTCTAATTAAATGCTAAATTGAGCCACCCGAGCCACCGACTACCAAATCGGCCGTGCGACGAGCTAAAACTTTAATTCTTCGAATGCAACCTTCGGTGCGAGATAAAATCTGAGGAAGATTGCACAGCCTGCGCCCGAAATTGGATGAAACGTTTTCAACACGTCAGACACCCCTCGTGTCATTAATTAAATTGTATCAATCAAGCTGTAGTGATTTGAGCCTGATGGATCAAGTGTGCACTATTATAATTAATTTAGATTCAAGCTGAAGGATAAATTACATTTTTCAGCTTCATGATTTGTAAATATTAAAATTGCTATATAAATATATATATAAATATCATAAATTATTTTATGGAGCAAATTAATTAAAGTTTATTTACAGAAAATGAAGACAAACGTGATATCCTGTATAAATTCTTTGAAAAAAATATCTAGGTCTAGCTATACCTATTTTATTGACTCTAGATACATAAATATAAATATTATTTTTTCTCGAAACAAACTCAGGGAGATTCGATAAGATCTATACATAACTCCTATTACAAA
Organism: Stenopsyche tienmushanensis; assembly: GCA_008973525.1. NCBI lineage: Eukaryota > Metazoa > Arthropoda > Insecta > Trichoptera > Stenopsychidae > Stenopsyche > Stenopsyche tienmushanensis. Next base: position 372,370 of record WACJ01000146.1, read on the forward strand.
AACCCATTACAAAATCATAATGGTCTGGCCAGACCATCTTATTGACAGAAGGGTTAACATGCAAAAATTGTCTTTCAGGGAAATCCACTATATTTCCTTTTACAATGGTTATGATTGAAATTTGGTTTAACACTGTTCATCGTTCAACTTCCCTTATTTTTTAATAATTTATCTATTGTTACAAGATTGAAAAAAAGGCCTTACAATGAATAAAATGTAAAAAGCCTGGGCTATCAATGTTTTTATTTAGCGAGCGCGAAATTAAAATACCTAAATTAGCTCTACATAAATGTAGAATTGCATATGAACCTAAATATTAGGTTGTCCCATAAGTTTCTTTCGCAAATGAGCACAGATCTAATCATAGCCATGGTTGAAGAAAACCCAAGATATACTGTTCGCGAAATAGCTAACAAGTTAGAAATTCCACGCATATCCGTCCATAATCATCTGACAAAATTGGGCCTCAAATAAACTTCAGCGTATTTTAAAATGTGATCTTCTTCTCCAACGACACAATAGTCAACCTTTTTTTTGAAGAATCCTGTCACTGGAGATAAAAGTTGGATACTCTATGAGAATATCCAACGTAAACGGTCTTGGAACAAGGATACAGAAGCTTTAACTGTAGCTAAATCTGGCCTACATCCAAAAAAAGTTTTCCTATCCATTTGGTGGGACTGAAAAGGGGTAGTTTATTATGAGCTACTTCAGCTCGTCAGAAATAAATTATTATCATTTGACTGGGATATTTTACCTCATCCTCCATACTCTCCGGATATTGCCCCTTCAGATTTTTATTTATTTCTTTCATTGAAAAATTCTTTACGTGGTAAAATATTTAATTCAAAAAATGATATAAAAATGTACCTTGATCGATATTTTGCCAACAAATCTGGGAAATTTTGGCAAGAAGGCATTATGAGGCTTCCGGAGAGATGGAAAAAGGTAATAGAACAGAATGGATCATATATTATTCAATAAATTTTAATGTAGTACAAATTATTGTTTATTTTTTTCTTAATATGAAAACTAATACACCAAATTGATCTAGTATATTTTTGGACATATCCAGCAATGAAAATAATTAATAAAACATCGAACAGAATTTAAATATGAATATGAAATATGAAAAAAATGATTTGCGTTTATAAGCGGCAGTGGGGACGAAGTGTTAATTTTTTTTTAATAATATGAAAGTTTTATAGATTTTATACTATATGATTTTGTGATTTATCAATTAGTTTCGTAGCTCAAAGATTTTGTATCCAAATTTACAGGAGTTTGGTTAGCAACTACATATTTGAAAACATATAAACGCTAAAAAAATCATGTCAAAGTGGTCAACAATGGTTAATATATAAGTTATTGCTCATAAAATAGATTAAATCCATAACTTGTGTTTTAGAAATTTATCGGTATTTTTACTATTTGAAAAATAAGAATAAAATCTTAACGTAATTGAACAATTAATAAAGAAAAACTGTATTTATTTATGCAGATATTGGTATAATTTTGATGATGATGATTTGTGTTATTTTTTTATAATCATGATGCTATTTTGGATATTGCATATTTTTTTAATCAGAACGCAGAAAAAATCTTGCATTTCGTTCGAAATACTTAGAATTCCTATTTATATAGCTCCATGCCGAAAGGTTTTTCACTGCCTCTGATAAATCTCACGGCCTTCTTTATTCCTCACATCCTCGAATGTATCCCTTTTTTCGGACGGCGGTTGTCCGACGTGTCCATGTGTCCTCTGGTAGGATTGTCCTCTGACGCCCGCGGTATGTGCGACCGCTCTCTTTTTTGCTGGTCGCCTTCGCTGCAAAGATATGTCCTGGTGGTGTAATGCTGAGGATAATTGGCTGCCGCGGTCGTAAGATTTGTATCGCCCTACCGGGAACAAACCCGACACCTTTCTCACTCCAGCTCCGCTTATGAACAACCAGCGCCGGCCACAACTTCCCAAACCGTATGTCATTCATTTTGATTATGGTCATTATCGTGCTTTTTATACTGATCGACAGTCCACTTTCGTTTGAAGAACTTTCACTGTCCATAATTTGTACCTTGGTAATGCTATAGGTAGTAAGCATTTTCTTATTTTGTATTCTGCACACAATTGTTGACTTATTGCTGTACAGCACATGGCATGCTTAAATTGCAAAATACATAATCTTACTTTAAAAATTATATATATAACAACAAAGAGAGTATTTTTTACACATTTTGTTAAAAGTGAAATCGAAAGATACAAAAGTATTCTGATGATGAATCATGGATATATTTATATTTTTTACTTCACAAAAAAAAGTGATAGTCATATACGAGGAACATTCAAATATAACCCGGAATTTCACTGTATATTAGTGATAATAAAAATACAAAAGGAGAATGTTATTTTTTTTTGTTTCCGATATCGGATAGGAAGCTTCTTGATCCCATCACTGAAGAAAGAAGGTGAGAAGTAGCATCATCTGTTGCGCAACACGTAATTACTCGTTTTCTCATAAACGAAGGCGTCTAATCAAGTGAAATTTTAAGGAAACTTAAGGCACAGTTTAGTCATGCTACTCTAAGTCAACAGTCGGTAACTTTTTTGGGCTCAGCCGACCACTAAAATTCAAAATTTTAATCCAGCGGACTACTAACTGGACGTTTGTTTTAAATATTATATATTGAAATTCGTTTTACATGTAAATAACTATTAAGTACTTCAAAAATCGATGAGATGGTTGTTCTACCTGGCAAATTAAGCTGAACAAAGTAATTCTTCATACTCAACCCTGAAAAGAGAGAGTAAGTGTGCTTTGTTTGTAATATAAGTAAAATTGCAATAATGCCAGATTTCTCTGCGGACCGTTGTTAATACCTTAGAGCCTCTTGTAAGTCTTTGATTGGATTCCAATGTTTCGTGAAGGTCTGAAAGTCGAAAAACAGATGGGAAACCGTGGCTAGGATATTTTGAAAATCGAAAGATATTTTATTGATTGATTTTCTAAATAACAGACAGGAATTACTACTACTACTACCGCCAGCTGCTATATTACGCTAAAGCTGCTTATCGTAACAAAAGACGAAGAAAACCGTTTTGAGTTGTTCTTCTTCTGCATAGTAGCCGTAACTGGTGATAAATTCTCCCAATTATGCTGAAAAATTCTTGAAGAACCTACCTTACATTCCAGATTTGACCCTATGTGACTATCATAGTTTTGGTCTATTGAAAGAGGCATTAAGAGGGCAACGATTTCAAGATCACACTTCGGTGGAACAATACGTGCGCAACTGGTTTTCGGAGCAGCTACCTTATTTATTTAGTGATGAGATCAAAAAACTCCCTATCCGATGGAATAAATATATTTCTAAAGAAGGAAACTATGTAGAAAAATTAATTTATTACAATAAAATTCCGGGTTATATTTGAATCACCCTCGTATTTTAGTAAATCCATTTTTTACCTTAATTTTCTAATCCTTAGCACATTTATTAGGGTTAAATTGATACTAAATCATTTTAGCTACTGAATACTTTTGTATGAATTTTGTATAAAGAAGCAATAAGAAATAAATATGTCATTTACTAGTTTTATTATACAAAAAACTATTGCCTATTTATGCTATCCAACTTAATGCCAGGATACAAACAAGTAGAATTTAAAGGATTTACAATCCTAGTATAATGCATATCTGTGTTCTAAATGTTATGCTCAAGGCCTTCAATTTTATTTTAAATTCAGAAACAGTATATCCTAGAATTATGTTAGTGAGCGCCATAGAATATATCCTACAAATTTATTGAGTGAAGTAGTTATTATAAAATGTATATTTTTCACGATAAAAACTGTACTCATATCAGTAACAGATAAAGTCATAAATATTTAAGAAACTCTAATGAACAATTCTTTATTTTGACGTTAATTTATAAAGACAATTATTGTAGAAGAATCCATGTACGATTTTTAAATGTATAATTTTATTAATAAATAGAGAAAAAAAATAAGCAGAATTGATTCTTTTCGCGAAAATTTAGGATCTGTGTATTAAAGAGATGGGCGGTCGGTTAAGCGGCAAACCTGCGCTTTTTTATGATAAATTATAGCAAACGTCATTATTTTTTAATCGAATGTTTACATATTTTTTTAAATAAAAAAATAGCACTTTGAGAAACTTTCTGTGAGACTTTGATGTGCCATCGATAATAACTTAAAATACTCTTGAGGGTCTTGGTCTCTTACATTGACAGAAATATTTTACACAACCAATCGTTTAAAGCGATTGATTTTATCATATTTTCTTCATATTGTCCGTGTCATTTATGGTTAATGTATTATAATACACGAAAGATGACTGATAATGGCTTCTCAAGTCGTTCTCGCTGTAATTATTTAGTATGGAGTTTGTCAGTTATAATTTTAGTCGCTGATGTGTTGAACTTTTTTGATCGATAGGAACGATCGTTAGAGCGTTCCTAATAATAACATTTCGTCAAATAAGACAGTTGCACAGGTACTTAAAAAGTAATTATGTCACATTAAGCATGGCATGTGAAAGACAATAGTTATTTATGACATGTGTTAGAAATATGACTTATTTCGGTTGGCAGAGGTGTTCAATCCCGTCTTTAAAATTTCCTCAATGTCTTTTCGTCGGAGTATTTTATTCAAAACAGTCCACGTTCAAACATAAACCGCGCAATATTTTCGTTCAAATATATATGATAGATGTTTAAATATAAAATATGCCGCTTTTGGTGCATGATTTCAGCGAAGTTTGTTTCCCACAGATCGGAAGCCCTGAAACGTGTGTCAAATCTCGACCGTGCACAATGCAGTATAATAGAGGTATAATTTTCAAATCACTGTCAGTTATGTTGAATCGTCGCGTTCGTGACGCGAGATGACTAGGTTCGAATCCACAGAAGTCGTTAGATTTGATTCGCATTCTCATGAATGATCAAAAATAAATCAGTCAGGCTAACGAGCGACCGCCCCACGAAAAAATGAAACAAAGAACACTGCCCAAGAATCCGGCACTGGACAAAAAAGTGATCAACGAGATGTCACATATAAGGTGTAGACAAACATATGAATGCGTTCACATATCCACCGATCCAAGACACTATTTTTGGCTTGGCTTTTTTTTTAAGTAATTTAGCCGTTTTTGTCTTCAATTCTTTGTTTGCTTTAAGATGAACATCTTTTTTGGAAACTATTTTGCGTGGCAATCTAAGCTTGACTGGGACAATTCTTGTGACATTCCCATGGGCCAGTTATGCTATCAAGTCGGACAAAAGAATGGTTTTTTAATTTATTTTATCAAATATTACCATTGAAAAAATCTCAGCTTGCCGCCTGGATTATCTAATTTTTAATACTTATTGTTTGTGTCATTAAAATTTAAAAATGAAGCCAATTTATGTAAAATTCAATGATATATCTAACCAAAAACTAAATTTGGATAATATAAAGTAGTACTTTAACGAGATTTCTTAAAGCTTTTATGTTCCATTATTTTATATTTTTTATTTTTTTCCCTCCTAGACAAAAACAAATTATTTTCAATCACCAATCAAAAATTTTATACTTAAAATATATGCGATTTTCTTGGAGTATACATCATAAATTATTTTTCATGCAAATGTAAATTTACCAAGATAAATTGCTAATTAATTAAAAATGATGTGTGCCAAAATGAGAAGTTGAATCTATTAAATTATGATTTGGAAGCATTTAACATACAAGTCTGTCATGTAACTTGTCATGTTGATAATCTTGAATGTTTGATCTAATATTTTAAAACCAACTACACTTTTCTTTCTTCAAACATGTTTCAGATTTGCATTTAAATCAATAATTATACTTAAGAGATTATCACTATATAGATTTTCGTTGATAGTTTATGTCGATATCCAAATTATTTAAGGGCTTAAAAATGAAAGGTAGTAGAAAATTAATTACATGATTTCTTATAAATTAATTAATAGGATTATAAAACCACTTTCTTAAAAAAATACTATTATATACTCATGAGTGTTACAAATATTTGATTATCCGTTATTTGCTTTATACTAATTGATTTTCAATGGATCTTATTAATGTCACATTACAAGTATAGCTTTATTACTTCCACCAATAGATAGTTACATTTTAAGCTCATCACATTAGATAATTGTAATGGATTTGGTTAAGTTTGAAGGAGAATTTAATAAATTCTATGGAGACAGAAATTTACTATAGTTTTTTAGTATGTTATTATCATAATTTCATTTATCAAATAAGTAAGTACGTCCGTTAATATTTAATGAACGCTGGAAAAATATAAGACCAAATAATTCAACATGTCTGTCTAATTAAACCAACTGAATATAAGTCTAATAGAGGGTAAAGTTTGAATGATATGAATGTTAAGGATATTCTATAATTGACCGATGGAAGAAAATATTTTTGAAGCAAATTTTATGGATTTAAAAGGAATTTTATGGAAAAAGACGAATCTTCTCAAGTTGACCTTATCTTACAGATAAATATAAGATGGCTAAGTAAAACCAAAGCACTTGGTTGATTTTTTAATCTTCTGGAAGAGATATAAAAATCATTATAATAAAGATCAAACGTTTTAACAATTAGATAGCCTACAGTGGTTGATGAACTTCACTTTTTAAACTGAAAATGTGAAAAATTGAACAGTTTATACCTGGATTTCTTGGAAAAAATATTTTTTTAATACTTTTTTCCAAGAGATTCCTCCTCTATAAATGAAGTGTTTGAAGTAAAAAAAGTGACTAGTGAAAATAAGTTTGATCCAACATTGTTTATATAATATATATCAGCAATTTACTATTAACGAATTCGCAGTTACATTATTTATACATAAATACTTTTACAATACAAGTAAATATTATTAAAACTACTAAATTTATAGCAGATCTTCAAGAAGAAACATCAAAAATTAGAGACAGGATTTCCGAAATGATATCATATTAAAATCTCCCGATATGGATGAAAGCTTTTTGGAATTTATTTCAGAAGAAGGAGACTTTAAAATTAAATCTTTTTTTAGCTGCAGATATTTGTGCAAATCTTTATTTTTCTCCATAAATATTAATTCAACAAATATTAATCAACTTACACACCCGACCTAAAACTGAGCAAGATTAGAAAATCTTACTGTAATTAATATTAAAAAAAAACAGCTAGTTCTGATATAAGAAGGTAAGAAATATCTGGATATTTTGGATATCTTTTCATTCATAAATTTAATGAATTTCATTCGATCTGTTTTTGTCTGATGTTAATGTTTATCATGAGCATTTTTCATGGAAGTATTTACCTCTTGAGAGGAGTCCACCAGTCTACCCCCCTAACATACCAGCACGCACCATCTGCAACAATAACCTCCTCATATAAACCCTCGAACGTCCTTTTTACCTAAAACAAACGACAAGACTCCATCAATAAACATTAAATTTAAGTACCACGAACTCTATTGTGACAAAGTCGTTCGTGACAGAACGCCGAGCGTGTCTTGACTGATTGGCCCATATTAATGAAATAGTATAAACGAAGTCTCACTAGGACTGCTTTGTATGAAGCAATTACTTTTTTGTTCGCGTGTAGGCTAAGTGCCCATACAAAGGCAGCATTTGCATTTTTGATCACCGCTAATGAAAAACTCTAATTTAAAGTTCAAATCCGAGAGCGCCCCAGAGTCATTATCCTAACCGGCCTTCATCTCCAAACATCCCAAATAACGAGATGTGGAGATTTTTTTCACACGAACTTAAAGGCCAGCAGTAGGCCTTTTAATGAGTGAAATACGCCGGCTAATAAGATTAAAAGTGATACGTTTATACGGTTTTAAGAGAACGGATGATGATATCTATTTTTTTTATCACACTAAGGATCGTATTAAATACGGAATCGTTTATAATGCCATCGCGTGAGGTTTCTAAAACTGTGCACCGACGATGGATATAAGATAACGCGGAGGCTTTCATTCCATCAACATCAGGATGTGAATTCACCCAAGATTAAATTAAACCAACAGAACGACCAATTAAATTAAATTCCACAAATATTTCCCTTATTTCAAAGCTTAAATAAAATATTTAAAAGCATGCAACTATGCCACGTTTAAAATTACTCATGAATACACCTTATCTAATGCGTTTATAATATCAACGTGTAATTTTTGGTCTTTATTTATACTGCTATGATCATTCACTACCACGAAATTTTATAAACCAGCTGCAAGAAATCTATCAGCAAAAAATTGGCAAGTCTTTGCTTAATACAAAATTGACATGTTAAACTAAAGCGCTGAAATCAAAATTGATTGATTTCCGTTAACACAACATCCTTGAAATACCTCCAAGATAGGGATCAAAATTATTTAAATGAGGTAATACTATAAAACTTAATAAAAGGAAATGATTATATTGAATATTCAGCAACAAGAAAACACAATAAATTGATATTTATAAAAGCCATGTGCAAATAGCAAATCAATCGATCTTCATTAAGATCTATATATTTTTATATTTGATCTTCGTTGTTCATTTGGCAATTTATACTTAAAAAAAATTAAAAACACCAAACAATCGATGAACGATCAAAATCGTGCGTTTCTATCAGTAAACTATGCTGTTTTCATCAATATTGTTACAGATTGTAATAAATCTTACATCGATATGCTTATATTAGGTCAATCGTGACTTAATATCAAATCTTCAAGATGATCATCATGACAAATACAAGACATGTCTGAGTTGATATATTGCTTATATGAGACGTATGAGCATATAAGATTCGAATAAAGTAAGTAAGAATAGGATTATTTGGATAGGAATTGCAATAACCGAAATTTACCGACTATCAATGAAAATCTATTTTTTATTTATATACAAGCTTCATACACGCTGCGACGGTTCTAAGAGATAAGTAGATTTACACCGACGATAAGTGGCGGATATATGAATATAGTATCTAAGTTTATGATGATCTATATACGATCATAGTGAATTTATTGTTGATTTTAAATCATATTATAATTATTTTCACAAATCCAATCATTCATACGAAGCCCTGCCCATCTTTGACGTGTACAAAATCATCTCATTATTAAATTTTCAGATTTAAGACTAATTCTGGATCCAGACAATTAATCAAGTATTTAATTGATCAAATCCAGTAAATCAGGATAAACCTGGATCTAGACGATAGATCTGAAATATTAGTATATTCAATTTCTTAATACGATTAAAAAAAATTCCACAATCTGGATTTGAGCCCAGGTGAGTCCCGAATCTAAACCTGTGTTGAAATAACATTTAAAAGGATCTGAAGATCATATAAATATTGTTAAATTCGACCTGAATGAATAAGAGCCTTAAAATTCAGCGAATAAAATAAGTAACGAGATATTGAGATCAGTTTTTCAAACGTTTCTTTTCGCTTCGGTTTTTTGTCGAATCAGATCATTCAGTCCTATATAATCGAACTGTTTCTTCCAAGTCACTTTCCAGAGTGATTTTATAGAGCTTCTGGTCCATGTTGTCTTCTATTAGAGTGCAGTAGCCAAAGCCGAGGGCTTTATCGATTCGAATTTGGTCCACCACACAACACACTTGACGGATATCGCGTTCTGTCAGCTTCCGCGGTCTTCTTCCTTTGTTCTTTGGACAAACATCGAACAAATCTTTGCGAATAGTACTGATTGAGCCAACGTTGACTCCCGTTTGGTCCACGATGACTCGATAGGACGTATTGGAGATTTCATCGACCAATGGGCTGGAAAAAAATGATACTTAGTTGTGTAATATTTCTTCAAATATACAGCGGTACTGACAAAAAAAGTAAGGTTTAGCCGGTGAATATCGACAGAGAATCTTGTGTGCACAAAACTGTTTACGTGGTAAAAATTTTAATTTAAAAAATGATATAAAAATGTGTTTTTTCCTAAATATAAACATTATTTAGGAGAAAAATAATTTATATATATTTTATTAAATTGAATCATATTGTCAATTTATTTAGTTTGGTTGTACATCTTCATCACATTCAGTTGCCCTACAAGAGCTTCAATGAAATCTAACGAAAAACTGCATGAATGAATTTGTCACAAATGACAACATTCTTTAATTCGTTCGGGGCCCAAAGAAATTCAGTCATATCATTCAGATTCATTTATTCAATAAAAAGAAAGTCGTCGATTTTATCGTGTCATTTGAGGTCCTGTGCTTGGGACGTTTTTGTTCAGGTGTGGTCAGCATTTTTCAGCGTCATATCACATTCCCCATCTGGAATTTTTATTATAACAAAACGGCCCTAAAAGCGTACATATGAGTATGATCGGGATGCCGATGCGACCCTTTTTGCCCTCAAAGAGTAGCTGAATCAAAGCAAGTGGCTGAATAATTGGAGAGCGCCGAGTACTGACAAAAACTAGTTTGGGACGTACCAAGCTATTATATTAGTGGCACAGATATGCATCTCGGCATCTTGCATTAAGCCGTTTACCATGTGATACGACCCAGTGGTGCATTCCCTGCACTTGCCTTAATTTAATTCGAAGGCGGCAGCATTGGTCTTTTTCGCCGATCGCTTCCGTGACGTTATGCCGCTGTTTGTCACACGAGGCTAGACACAAATTCTTCGAGATGAACAGATAGTGTCTCGAATGTGTGTACGGGAATCGAAAATATTCTTCGCTAGATGATATCTTCATTTCGTAGGTCTTGCATGACGAATAATGCTTCTGTCACGCCTATTCCTGAACTACATCGTGATTGTCAAAAACGGTTCTACTTCTGGTGGTCAGAATTTATTTGACAGCACAAAGTGCTACTTTACTTCTCACACGTAAGATACATAAGATAAAATGCATAGGTCTTCATTGTAAAAATATGATTATATATTATGTATCAAGAAGAACGGAATGAATGGGTTAAAAAAGCGTAGGATAGCCATTCTGTTTAGGATATTTATTTCAGTTATGCAGAAAAACGATCGAGAGAAAGACCCAGCCGCGAGACTTTTTTGACGAACCATTTTCTCAAGCGAGATTAAGGTCAGTTAGAGCAGTGTTTCCCAACTTTTTTGCGGACCACTAATACTGAAATAAAAATTATTATTAATGTAATATTTTTGTAATCTTCTGATTATAACCAATATATAGGAAGAGACAACCTAAAAAAATGCAAAATAATGATAAAAAGCTGGAAATTTGGGTTGATAAGAATATTATCTGAAGCAATGACTTAACTCGTTCGTCGCTGCGTCGCGTAATTTCAGTGGACGTTTTATTCCTCCGCTTAAATACGATTTAACAACTTACTTTATTTCTATTTAATGGGATTAACACATGCAAATATAAAATAAACAGAATATAAAATATATTTATATATAACATATAAAGACAAAATCAAAATAACTAAAATATACATATATAATACATATAATTATGTTTAAAGTAAAATATAACTTTATGTTATGTAGCATGGTATTCATAAAAACAATTCAAAAACATATGAGGAGATTTTGGATGATTAAGACAATATGTTGCAACTCTTTTTACATTTTTTTTCACTTCCTAGCGATCGAGAATTTGTCTCATCTTTTTGTAACAAAGAGTACAATTCCTTCTAATGGATTTGGTTTGCGGATTTTTATGAATTTCTAAGCCGTGAAATCAATCACAACCTTTCTCTTACTGGAAGTTTCTGGATTTTTTTGATTTGAGTATAAAAAAATACTGATATGTTTGCAGAAAAAGTATGCTTTTCAACCAAAAAAAGGTTCTGGGATAAGTGTAATGAAATCTCAAACAGTGCGAAAATCGAACCCAGCGTCTCGACTGTTACGTATTTCTATAACGATTTACTGATGTTAACTTTACGAACGTCTTTCTATAATGTCTTCCAGATGACAACTGTCTGAATATCTTTCGAGATCGACCTCGAAACTTGCATTCCTACGCTTGTATGTTTATCCCATGTATTATAAAATTGCATTCGCTATTCCTTCTGTTTACGCTCCGACAATCGATTTTGGGTCCCCGTGAGAAACAACACCGATTCACGTTTGGCGATGAGTGTGTTAACAGGATGAACATAGTAATATATAGTATTATTAGGTTATGTTTTTTACGGTATGTTACGGTTTTTGTTTCGTCAAAAATAACGGTTTTATCGCTTTTCGGTTCAGTTCCTGGTTCGACGCTGCTTAAAACCACCATCCAATTTAAAAAATAATCTTCAATCTATAGAAAAGTTTAGAAAGCTTATATCTAAAATTACAAGCTTAAAATAATTATTGAAGGGTGAATTAAGATTCGAAACTATTCATTTTCAGACAACACCATATACTACACTATAATAGAATTTATTTTGTATCTCTATCATTAGCATCAATTAATCTTCGAAATAAGGGTTGTTTCGGTTAATACTATTTTTATAACATGATTCGACTATATTCGAAGTCCGATTAAGCCACACTGAAAACATTATATAATATGGTTTCAACGAGGACTTTGATTAAATGTAATAAACGTATATTCTTCAGGGATATTTTACCACTACCGTTCCACGCTGTGGACATTCTTCCCAAGCAATAACATCCCAGGTTCTGCAAAGGCACGAAGCGAGTCCTTGCGGTTTCCACCGGTCCTGCGGACAGTCCCGGTGATTAATTTCATTGTCAGTCTTGCTGTAGCACAACACAGCCGAATGGCATATAAAATGAAGCATAAATTCAATGGGAACCGTTACAATTTGTTAAGTTTGGGTCCCCCCAAATTGGGCTGCGAGCAGGTCCCACCAATGGGGGCCGACCACGCTACTGTTTAACATAAACACGAGACAGACGTACTTATTTTTAGGTGCCTATCCGGACGCAGGTCTTCGCCATTATCTTGTCTATTTTATTTAATTAATGTTTCATTGTTAAATCGCTGACGCGGTGGTTTCCTCCCACTTTGTGTATTATACTGCCTTAGTGGCCGAAAGTGGGCGAGCGCTCACCATTTGTCAGGTGTTAACCCTATGTTGACCGGCACTATTAATACACCTGTCCGCCGACACGACCTATAATGCAATTTACCTATTGACTAACAACGCTATGAAATGTATGAATCATCCACAAAAAAAAATAACCAGAATTTCCGGATGCTTATTATGGTGTTTTACTACATAAGAACTGTACATATATAGATCACAGAACATTCTGAACGATTCCAAAATGAGACTTCATCCAAACACTGAAATGTTTAACATAAAAACATTTTTAGGTTTTTAATTGCACTTAAGCTTTTTTTCTGCTCTTTAAGTTAGTTCAAATGATAAAATATTAGTTGGTTCAATCTCTAATTTACATTTGCTATCAGAAGCGCTAATATTTCCGATTAATTGAATGGATCCAGAACTAATTATTATATCTGAAAATTAAACAATGAGACGATTTCGTATACGTTAAAGATGGGCAGGGCTTTGTATGGGATTCATTTGGGTTTTCGTTATTAGTCCATAAATTTTAGCTAACGATTTTTACAATCTTACGATGTACGCAAGATACTCTCTCCGTCTCTGTCTCTCTCTGAACTCAATATGTACGAACGCTCTTTCTGAATAGCTGGAATTCGAATACAAATGCGTGTCTTAACCCCACAAAAACTTAACTTAATATGGTATCTTAAAAAACATTTCGGATTTTGAGTTAATTTTAAGTAATAGAATTTATATATCATTTTTATATAGATTTTTATTGCATAGTAGTATTTAGATATAGTAGTATTATACAAAAATAAATAATTTACACGTATCCAGAACATCACTATTCAATCTAGAAAATGAATAGAATTATGATGACATTGGACTTATATGAATTTGTAGACACAAAGAAATATAATATTTGTAAAAAAAATAAAAATCTTATAATTGTGTTAGTATGAAAAACCTTGAAGCTCTCCCCATTATGAATTGCAAGCTGATTTGCGCACGATTGACAATAATAAGCAATTAAAAGCCTTTTTTTCGAGATGCTGTAGATTATGTAAAAGTTGATAATACACCTTTCCAGCCCCTAAAAAATAACTTTCTCCGCCATTTCAATGACTTTCACAGTAAACAATACGTCGGAGCGTATTGATCCGCACGATCCACAACATCCATGTTTGGTATATAATCAATCTTCAAGCCATTTTAGATTTATCGACTGATACTAACATTTATACCACTTAATGTTCTAGGGGAGATTGCATTTCTGTATTGTGGTAGGTACTTAGTAGTGTGTAGATTCTCTTGTCTTTCCATGTGTACTTCTCACGTTCTCACATGTTTTTATATATCTTAGTAATTGAATCATATTTTGATTTGATTTCTAATGCCGTTTCAATAAAACACAGTTGATTCGTCATAATCACTTATAAACATTAAAGTTCCAACAGAGGGGACATCCGAGTGATATGCTAGAATCACGATGTCCCCTGCGAAGGGACAACGGAGTACAAAGGGTTAATATTATAGTCAATTGTAATACCTGGATTGTATTGAATTTGTTCTATCAAAATATGCATTTGCATTTGTTTGGCACATTTAGATTGAACGTATCAATATCAAAACTTATTAAATTACAAATAATACTCATTTTTCAAATTTAAATAGTTTAAATTAATTCAATCATCCTGGGTACAAATCCAAATAAGATGTGTCTGGTAATTATATATGTTATAAACGTGCCAAAGTAGTAATCATTGGTCTCATATAAAAGACTTTAATAAAATGTGAAGAATCTACGACCTATTGTATTCGGGGTCAAAAATGCTCTTATGGGTCATCGATGGGTTGACGGTCTCGTTCGAACGATCGCGCCCGGTGTTTTTATTTATAACGAGAACTGCCCCATTTAATTGGGGTGAGCAACAATTTAAGCTCATTTTTTGTCGGAGGATCCCCAATTTTTTTCGCTTATTAGACACCAAGATATGTATCATTTATTCTCTACCTGTTGACATTTTATTACCTCTGGTAATTGTCGGGGAGGCCGCCTTCGGAATGGCTCGCCACATTATTGTGTATGAGAAAAAATGATTATGTTTGTGTCCGAGTAGACCGATTGCCTCGTTTTTCTCCTTATCCTCGTTCGGGGGGCGGAGCGGGAGCAATTTGGTTGTCATTTCGCGCGAATTATCACGCAAAAAATGCAAATAATTTCATATTTATGCGCGTCTGCAGTCGCACTTGAGGATGTGTAAAGATTTATCAGACCATTGTTGAAGGCTCGGCCAATGAGAGCAAAAGCGTGTATTACAAAAAACAAAGTCTGCTCGATCCTAAGCCCGACAATGTTGTTGATATTTAATGACTTCTGTTATTAAATATATCCTTGAATATTAATACATGAGCTTATTAGGTAAAACATGCAGGGTTATAAATCGTTTGCAGGCCAGCTTCTAAAGTCAATCACCAACGCATGCAAGTGCTTATATAATTTATAACATATTGTGTTGACTACAATGTGTTTTTATTACAAGTTATATCAGTCTAAAAGATCAACCATTTATATTTAAATATTCGAATTTTTAAAATCATAGATAGTATCTCTTTGTCGTATATCATATGTGCCGCGATAGGAACGCTTCTTCTATTGATGACAGATCCAAATTTAATGTTTTAAACTACCTCTATGCTTTAAAAGCACCCCAAAACTATACTTTATAGTTGCCATATATGACCTGAAAAAATACAGTTCCGCGGAAAATCGCACAAATAAAGCTATGACTTACATAAAAAAGTGAAGATGTGCTCCATGGATTTTCAAAACTGCATAACTTTGAAACAGCTTTATAAAATAAATCCAAAATCGCATAAAAAAAGTTTATAAAGAAACGGGGAAAACAATAAGGCAATTAAAAATAACATTTTTGGTAACATTTAAAGGACATCTTGCATCATTGGTAAAATTTTAAGGATGTCTGACATCTGGCATCTCAAATTCCAGACATCTACTAGAGAAATACTAATTATTTTAATAACAAACTCTTATTGCTATATGATAATTTTCGTTGCGATTTTCTATATGACTCAAAATTGCTCTCTTCTTCGGAAAAAATAGTATACCTAGTATATAATTCATAATTAGTAAAGATGTCACTATAGCTCAACAAAAATATCACAAAATGGCAACTGCTTAAAAAAATCAGTTAAGTCATTTTTTGGTCTTATTTTGTCACAGTTTTTTTAATAATTAGAAAATAAATTTTGACAAATCTGGTAGGAATAATAGAGGATTATATAGAAAAGACTCGTACCCAGTTTGAAGTAATTTCATTAATTAAAACTTGAGAAGTCGCATCACTAAAATAGCTATAACTCCGTAACTAGTTGGAATTTTGGAAATTCCTTTGGAGAATGTATTTTTAAAAGTCGAAACATTGAAAAAATGCAAAAAATCCGGAATCATTTTTTTCAAAAATCTAAACCAGAATAAAGGGCATGGTCGTAATTCAGCGATAGCAGATGCAAAATGATTTACACAGTCCCAAATTATATTTTTTTTCCAAATGTCGGTTAGTGTTGATGATTTATTTCCTATTTTATCCAAAATATCTCGATACGTACTCTTTATGAAACTTAAATTGCTTTAAAAAAAATCGCATAACTTCGAAATCGCACAAAAAAAGGTTTGAGTGTACAAAAATTGAGTCCAAAAACTATTTATTTGTCGATATATTAGACATTATAAATTTGAAATATACTTCAAAAAATTGATGTGATTAATCAATTTATATCAGGGCATTAAGGTATCTGAGTTTATTTTGATGTTCATAATGTAAAACTAAAATTAATAGCAAAAATGGAGATAATCTATCGTTAACTGCTGTAATAACATTACTTTTTGAGATATAAAAACATTCAAAACTATAAATGTGGAATTGTAGCCTTATTATTAAACTCTGTGTAATATATAATAAAATAGGCAAACTATAGGCTTGGTAGTTTATGCTACGTATACACACAAAGGACATACGGGGCGGCGCATGCGCGTAGTATGTCTATGATGAATGCGACAGACACGGAGACACTAAAAACGATTCTATCTCTCTTTCCGATCAACTGCTGATTAGAGTTTCACTTTTCGTGACGTTCAAGCCAATTTGCCTTAACTCGCCTATAGACGATTAACTTTTTATAAAAATGGATAAGGATGGGGATACTGGACAGGACTACCCTTAACAACGCACATCTTCTCTCAGCCTGGATACACGGCTCACTCTCTGGTTCCCAAGTATAAGGTCTAAACCCCCCCCCCCGTATTAGATTTAAACATATACACTTGCATTTCTATGAACCTGTTTTTGAGGCAATGTAACACGGCGCAATGGATCGTTCTATGGATCGCTATCAAATTTTGCGTTAAACATTGGAAATCCGCCACTGAAACGTTTCTGTTAATTCAGCAAGCCTTTGGGAATGATTGCTTGTATGTAAGTTCTCCAATGGCACAAGTTGTATAAGTAAGGCCAAGAGGAGGTCGCCGACGAATCCTGCAGTTGACATCCATCAACCTCCTGAATAGATGAAAATATGACGTGTGTGCTTGATTATTTGAACTCTGACAGACGGTTGAGCTTTCAATGGACAGCAAAAACTCTAAAAATAACAAAAACAACCGTTCATCGCATTGTAACTGAAGAAACTTCCTCAGTCTCCCTACAGCCCTGATTTATACAGCTTCCCCAAACATTTTTTAATTTCCTCGCTTGAAACCATCCAACCTCACATTACATCGGCTATTTTGCCTCAGAACATTGATTACATCCTTATACAATATTTTAGAGTTAATAGTCTTTATTTATTTCTAATTTAAATAGATTATAAGTTGTTAATGGATTGAATTACTCATCGGGATAACACATCTGCCCATATATCTGCCGTCGCCCGCAGCAATTAACTGCTTCGTTTACATCTGTATTGAATAACATTTATATAAATGGCATTTATTATTTATTTTAATTGAGCCTTGAAGTATATAAATATAGAATAAGGGCTAATTTTATATAATTTTCAGAATGTTAATATACACCTATTGATTTAAGAATACATCTTGGTTTTGCAAAAAGTATATGTTCAGAGGAATTTCAAAGACATGCGACATCAAATCTTGCATTGCTTATTTCTTCTTAAATTCCAAAACTTCTTAACAACAATAATTTTTCTCCTTAATACACTCATTATGGCTCATTTCTGTCGGCGTTTCAAACAAATCGCACTGTAGAATTATTTTTAAAAGCCCAAATTAAAATGACTATTACTGGACTAGTATCAAATGTAATAGCCCTTAAAACGGTTCATTACATGACGGCTCTCATCAACACTGCAGTGGTCTAGTCATTACCTCCACATGGTTCATTGGTCTTGGGCTTTTATTCTCTCTGCACGAAATGTCTGCCGATGGAAATTTCAAGTTTTTGCACCATCCGCGTAATTGTTATGTGTCATACAAATTATGTGATAAATATACGTTTTGAGACGCTCATATGACCAAATGCAGAGGAATGCAATCGGACTGGCCTCAAGGAGGACCGGCTGTAATTGCAGCAGTAAATTAGTCCTTCAATCCTCCAGCACGCATGAAATCCTCTAAATTGCCGAGAGTAATTTCGCCACAGCATTATTCTTCGGAGGAGCTGCCGGAGAAACTGTTCATACTAAATTTTCAAATGTGGATTTGAAGCCGCGGAACAAAGGAGCATTATAAATTTTATGTTACAATATATCGTGGCCGTTTCGAGCGATTAACTTATTTTCTCCATTGAAGCCTTTTCCTTCTTTGAAATGCTTTGAAGCGTTGGAATGGCACCGCGCTCGAGTAATAAATTGACTATTATGCAGATAATCGGACCTGAATTCCATCGTTAAAAGTGACATCCGAACGCCGCAGAAATATTTTTACAACCGTTATTAAGCAATAAAAATAATAAGTTTGGAGCCTTTATTGGTGGTGTTATCGGAACCCCTTATTCTTTGCGATTTTCATAGCCCTCCTTAATGGGTTGCGTTTTAACCGCAACAGGATACGTGCAATTATTCTGCTCCCCGTAACATAGAACCTATTTTACTTGGCAAAAAATAATTTCAAGAGCTTTATACGAAGGCAGTATCATTAACGTCCTGGAAAGGGACGAAATGCTGATGCTTAATATTATCATTATACGACGCGAGAATGACGCGACTTGTATTGATTGGAGACTTTCGTAATGTGGCTCGTGGGAAACGAGGACTTTAAATTGTTTAATAGTTCCGTTTGCATGTGGCGTCAGCAACCTTTTTAAATGGAGCATACCGAGATTCGCCTGAATCATACGTGAAAATTATTTAAATACATATTTAATAACTATCTCCACCAAAACCAAAAGGACCAGTAGGACTTCACCCCAGCTCGACAGCGCCCTCGCGAGGAAAAGGGGGACTGGACTCTTTGTACTCCAGAAAGCCCTTTCTAGTAAAATCAATAAAGTCGTCTAGAGTAGTTTTTCACTATCTCCTGAGGAAAACTACTCAATCTGTATAAATTACCCATACTCTCTATCGAGATGATCGCAAAACCACCCTTCGACACGTTCATCTAGGTGGCCCGCTGGTTAAGCGTTCTAAATGAAACTCTGAGTTAATGCTACCTTCAATATTGAGCAAACGAGAAGATGAATGTATGATACAGATGAATTTGATGTAATCCCTCCCTGTGAATGTACATTGAAGAGGCCCTAGTCCTGCAGTGGACTGTTTGCGACTGCAATATGATGATGATGATATACAATAAGAACTCAGATTGATTTATCGTATAGCAATATTTTGTATGCTAAATAAGCCAGTGATTTATCGATTGGACTTTCAGATCGAATCATTGTGGATTCAAATATATAAAATATGTCGTTAAGAATCATGATTTTAAAAGTGTTCATAAACTAAATCAACGTGATCTGATAATTATCCCATATAAAGGTTTTTCAAAACAATCAGCTATAGTAAAATTTGTATAATCAACTCACTTAAAAAATACTAATACAATACATAGGAATTCATATAAAATCACATAGATCTTGATTGTTTCGTTCTCCTACATTTTTAAGAAAAAATACTATTATAAACAATTTGTAATTATTATTGTAGCTGCATAGATATTTTTCGTAAATTTTTTGATCAATTCTTCGGCAAAAAAAGTTGATGTCCTACTAATTTTTGGTCAACAAAAAAGAAGATATTTGGACTGTGAAGAGATGTATTTGATCGAAAATCTGATTCATCACCGCTGCTGTAAACGTTGAAGGTTCATGTTGCATTTCCAGGAACCCAAATTTCTTCATTGGAATCAGAATCTAATATAAAGGCGGGATTTGATAGTCCGAAATCAGTTTTTCTTGCTATTTTTATTGGTGTTTTGTGCTACACAAGAAATATCATCTTTATTACTGTAAAATAATGCTATTTTTTCCAATTCAAAAGTGCGTTGGGGCGATGTATAGACGTTGAACTAATCAAAAATTTTAAACTTGACTCTCAGAGCACTCAAACGGTTAAATGTATGCTAAATATATCAATTCATATTCTACATAGAACCTATCGGAATAACATTGGAGAAATTGATGTCTCAAACGAATGATCCATCGAAACAAAATCTCAAATAGATGAGACTGCCGATCAGTTAAAGTGTTAAATGCACATTAGCTTATATAAGGTCATTGCAGATAAACGCTTTTAAAAATATGATCACTGGTCACACCTATATATTTGAATCCAATATACTGCTAAATTATAGGATTAACCACAGGTATAATTTTTAAATATAAAAATGGATTAAATACAATCACATGAATTCTTCAAAGAAGTTTGTGAATCTATTTACCGTATGAAATTCATATTTAATCTTGTTATTTATATGCATTACTTCCAAATAATACGTTTGAGGATATGCACTTGGTTTTTATCAAATGCTATTTGTGCCATTTTTGTCTCCTTTGGAATCTTCTAGACATACATAACACAGACTCCATTCGGCAACTTTGAATGTCCATCATTGTCCTTCGAGTCTTGCCATAAAGCGTCGCTATTTCAAAGATGTGGATCTTTTTGCGTTCGCCTTTAAAAGCTCGCATCTTCACTCAATTTTTTCATATCAATTCCCGGCGTTCCCTCGGCTCGAATCGGTATTTTAAGTAAAATTCCGAAACAATTAAGGCAATATGACTTTCCGAAGAATGGAGAAAATTTCGATCGCCGCGAAATAATTCCGCGGGCCGGCATTTCGCGACCCCGCTCCGCGGAAGGCAAGATGAGATAGTGCAGAAATAATTAGCTTTTAAAATTAATACGTGAGTGCGGGAGAAAAAGCCGACACATTGGTCACGAAAGAAATTTCCATAGATTTTTTTCGAATGATCCAATATTCGTCCAGTGCCGATATCCCCGTAGCAACGTGCAACGCTCATTAATCATTCATAGGAACGGATAACCGAAAAAATCGGTCGTACGTGTGTAGACACATTTCTGTATATGTTGCCAAACAGAAACACAACCCACACACTGACCCTAAAACGTTTCATTTTTAATTAGCCGCTTCGAAAACTATTGATGATTATGGGGGGAAAAAATCATGTATGCATATTAAACCGTGACACGCTATAAATCATGCCATTGGTTACCTCATTTGATAGACATTCATACAGCTTGACCACAACTCCAAATCAAAGCCTGAAGACGCACCACTTAAGAATGTTCTCATATCCTATTTAATTAAAATTTACATTATCCATGTGCATCCGTACTTAGAGTAAGGTAGCCTGATGACTTAGCATGTAAAGATCAAGTGTTGGCATAATGAGTTGGATCATGGTTTCTTGTTATAAAGGTTCGGATTTAAGTCCTTTTTGTAAGGAAAAAATACCGTATCAACGTATTTAGAAAATAAACGTATGTAAAAAGTAAATACTAAGGCGATTAATAAAATCGTGCAGGATAGCCTATGTTTGAGCGGGTTTGTAACTGTTGCGTGGGTGAAATGGCAACCCTACGCACAGCTACTGTTGATCTATGCAGATGCAATTCGCCCACACATTGCATCTTGTTAACGACATCTATCTGAATTCTTTCGCGTGCATCGCTTCCCATCCTATGGTGAGGCACAGAAAGTGGGGAGTCGTCGGATAGCCTTGGCTGCGGGAAGACGTCCTTCCTGCAAGTTTATAGCTGTAACTACTCGCTTCGCCAATAAAATATAATAGCTAAGATTAGAAGGCTTCTATCAGCACCCGGCCTAACATAATCATATATGGAAGATAATAGAAAACCACCGCTTTAAAAGTCATTTATCAAGAAAAATCTCCTATGGAGATCGTCAACATCTAATAACGGATATGGCATCATAAGAAGAAGGATGTAAAGAATTATACAATATTTCAAAGTGTTAAGCTGTGCTTCTATCTTGAAGCCTCTAACAAGGCAATGACTAATTTATGAGCCGATTTGAAATTTAGAAAAAATCAATTACTACCGGTGCTTAGGATACATCCTAATATTAATAAACGTATGTGTTGTACATCTTAAAAAATATGTTGAAATTATCTACCAAACATATCTTAAAGATTAACTTTCAAATATCAGCAGGTTAACAGATTATGGATACCGGAAACATAGTGGTTTGGTCATGGCTTGAATTCTTTCCTTTTGTCAGTCCAATATACAGGGTGTTTTGCACATGAACTGACAAAATTTGGGTGTTAGGAGGGTATTTTGCTACGTTTCACACATAGTATTATAAATATTTTCTCAGCCATGACCCTGGCAAACTGATAACTCTTCAATTTTAACAACTTATTGAATGATTTTATGACATGTATCATATCGTTGGAAAGGGAAACTAGAGACATTTTTAAAACTAAACTAAGTTCAAAATAGTTAGTTTTTAGTTTAGATAAGAAGTTGACATTTCTCATGCGTTTGCAAATTTTTTATGACTTTGGAAGCTCAAAACTAATTTTCTTTGAACCAATTGAACAAAATAATGATTAATTTAGATCAAATATATATTGGAAATTACAAAAACAGTTATTTTATGCAATTATGACTACAGATTAAAAAGTTATGATGATTTAAAGGTGAAATTTTAGTTTTTTTTAATATTGAAAAAAATTCTATTAAAACCATGACCCTTAGGGCATATGGCTTATATGCGAAACATACCAAATTTTAATTATTTTGCAATGAAATTTGGATTTTTCTATTATATAAAAATATAATATAAAAATTGGACTTTAACAGTACCTTCTATGGGATTATTATCATTGATAGTTGTATAGCTATTTTTCGTATATTATGGCATTCTCAAACGAAATGGCATTGCGATCACTAAATGGTATCTAAATTTAAAACTCAATACATCTGGGAAGTATTATAATAGATTTTTAATAGGCCAGTTGAGCAAATAATTGATGGAAAAGTAGAACTTGCTTAGTTATTGAAGGGGAAGACTAGCGATATAAATGTTGCAAATATTCAAGAATTGCTTTTGACAGATGAAGTGATGATTGAATTGCACCTGGGATGATCCAAATTCAGAAGATGATGGTAAAGATGGATATGATGAACAGTTTGAATAATTCTAGTCACATTTTTTGAAAGAAAAACGAAATTTATGATATAACTTCACAAGCTCCATAAAGCAAAATTTATTAGGATCTTAACCAAAAATTACTGATTGAATATAAAAGATTTTTTGTAATAAATAATGCACAAAAATTATGATTCCTCTGAAAAAAGCTCTGTAAATTAGAACATTTGTTCAAATAAGATTGTCAAAGAACTTGTTTAATGGTGATTAGTAGTAGGAAAGGGAAGATCTATTCTAAATAATATGCTTGAATTATTCAGGAAATTCGGCAATTTTTTCAAGGGAAGGACTTATATTTAAATAAAATGATAAAGTCGAAAAAAATAGTATTTTTTTATCGTTCAGGGAATTTGCGTCAATTACACAGAATACAGATAGGTTTTCAAATGCCTAAATAATCGTATAAATTAAGGCTAACTGCTATATTATTCATTGAATTACTTTTTTGTTCATTATCAGCTCTGGCTGACGTTGATTAAGCGCTTTGCCATGGCTAGATTCGTAGATAAATGGGGTTAAATATTCAAATTAAAAATCAAGTGTTTTCAATTTGAATCGGCTTAAAACTCAGTATGTTAATCTCGCACTGTGTGAGCAATCGAAAGAAAAAATCTCAACAAGCACAATTTCCTGAAGCGTCGCAAAGGAGGTTGTCGTAATAAATGCAAATCATACACGAGCAATTAAGCCTTATCAAAAAATTACCATTAAATTCTTTTTTGTCAGCCCATTGATAATTCCTATTGAGAGAACATCGTCGATTAATGGCGTCCATTTCGGTTGGCGATAAGAGAGAAAAAAACTTGATTTATTTGAACTCATCGGTTGATTGAATGAGTTTATCTTTTCACTTATCGAAATGTGTCCGAGATTTAGATTTTCGATCGATCGATGATTTTATTGATTAATTATCATAATCTTGTTCTCGGGGCCTATTAGAGGGCCTACAACCGATGCGGACGATTATTATATCAATCAAACTCTTTTATGTGACCCGCCAATCGGACGGAATATCTGGCATCATCATTCTCGGAAGATGGTCGTCTCGCAATGCGTGGGTAAGGTTTAAACTTTATGTTTGCTATTGTTCTGTCGGTACGTGTGTCTGTACGTGGACGTGTAAACTCTTCGACGGATGTATACAATTTTTTTTCATGGTTTACATTAAGTCCTTTTGTTCAATGTTATGATCGTTGCATGCAGTTTAGTCTGTCGGTAATAAAAATGCTATTAAATTGTAGCTCCTGTGTTTACTGGACCACCCTGTTGAAAAAATACATCGAAAAAGTTTGGGAAATATTTCATGGTGTTAACAAGTGTTAATGTGATGAAGATATTGAATAATTTTGGATGTAGAATATCTGGGATGAGGATTGAAAAATAGCGATACCAATTTTTTTCAAAATTATCTCCATGACAAACATTGGCATGATTCTATATGAAAACATATATAAAAGTTAAATGAAAAATTGAGACTTATACTATTAACCCTTTGCACTCGAGATCCTTTTTCGCGCGGCGAACCAGTGTCTCGAGACGTTTCGCAGCACTTTTGGCGAATTTCTTACTCCTAACTTAAAATCATTACACACACAAATTAATGTATAAAACATTTATATTTTAACATTTTATATATCTTTGCACCTTTAAGAATATAATTTCTTAAATATTAGTCTCTGTAATTTTGCTGTGTGTGATATTTCATAAAACAATTGCCAAAATGCATGTCCGGCTTTTCGGGGTAAGTATTACAATTATATATAGTTTGATGTCTTTTTACGGCTTTGTTTCTTTGAGAATAGAATTTGCAATCCTTACTAACTCCTGTTCAATGCTTATAGGGATCAAAAACTTAATCGTCTTTATGCCACGAATGTCAAGTCCGAATTAGTGCCTTATGGCTATTTGAAGGGGTGTCAAGTTACACTTTATAAGATTATACAGAAGAGCATAGAGACCCGCTTCAAAAGAACTAAACGTAAATAGTTATTGCCGTTAATCGATCATCAAACCGAGTGGTGAGCGAGAGTCACCTCTTGAGTGCAAAAGGTTAACATTCACATATTTCATATTTGAAATATATTAAACTATCTATCAACAAACAATAGATTGAATTTGAAAAACAAAAAGGTTTTGTTTATCGTTCGTGTTTTTGTAGGAACACCCTCGGAAATAATATCTTAAATTTTTGGGATTCAAATGAAATCTGTGTTTATCTCTTGATACAAAAATAGACAATTCGGGATCAAATCCCGATTTTATCTCAAACTGAAAGGAAACGATATCTGTCTCTACTCTTAATACTTGTTAAATGAGAATAAATATTTTAATTAAACTGCAGCAATATATTCATTACATTCCTATGAACGGTTGCATAATTTTATTTTACAAGGGCCAAGGATAGGTTAATAAATCTCATCATGAATGTAAAACCAGATTGCAGCTCATTAAGCTTCTCATCTATGTCAATTTTTCAGGATGTACAAGCAGAAGATTCAAGGTATGTATAGTGCTCACTTAATCATGCGTTTTGGATGTAATAAAAGTAAAATAATGTTCAATTTTAGGGATAATATAAAAGCCTGCATTTTGATTCGCTCTTCTTTCGAGCTCCAGAATCTAATCACTTGAAAACAATACATTTTATTTACGTCTTTAAATGAATTTTTCTACACTTTCAAATAAACTAGATCAATTTTGCTGCATTATTTGCATCGAATCATCATGGAATATAAAGAATCGCGACTTCTTCAAAAGGGGATGTCCTTTATTTATTGGCATAAGATCATCGCCAAAAATATTGGTATATAGCGCTCCGTGCTCCAAGTGACCCCTCCGTCTTGAATTCTGCAGCCGAATAACGCGGCAATCGGCAACTGCCGCAGCGTCGAAGGTAAAGCCAGCAACAATTTAAATTTTTCCTTCTATTCTATTTTTATTATTGCTCGCCGATATAACAAAAAAGTGCCGTATAAACGTTAAAAAGTGTTTAAAAATAACATCAGAATATTATAATTAGTAAAAATAAATAAATATGTATTTATATTTTAAGCAGTTGAAATCGAATATAAACGATACAGATAATAAGAATTGAAGGAAGATGAACGAGCCAGTTCTGCTATCTTGACTGCGTTTATCTGATGACGATTGAATTTCCAGTCAACATTTTCATACAGCTTATTAATAATTATTCGAACAAACATTTCATCTTTGCCTTAAAAGGATAACATAGTCGTTCATTACGTCAATTATCCTTAATCATCCTTGACAAATTTGTATCAGACACGCAATATTCTTCAGTTGATTCAAACATTCGTTGCCGCATTTAAATAAGTTCTGCATTAATTACTTTAATTCAAATTTAACACTGTAATTGCTATCCATTCATGAAACGAATTGAGGAGATTGCTCTAATACGGGGGCTCAATTCAATACTCCTAAACCAATGTCCAATTGCACATTTATGACCACAATCAAACATATGGATTCAAAGCAATTGGATTGGATGCTTCACACTGCTTGAATTTTTCGTATGGAGTATTTTCGAAATAACTCAGATTTAAGTCGCCTTTCTAAAGGTATCTTCCATCGATGAACCCATTATAAGAAAAAAAGACCGTCGGACCAAAACCGCAACGCATCGTCCTCAATTGGCTATCGATGGTGATTTATTCCCATGGTTTCTGGCGGACGTATCTCAAACAAGTGTTTAACGAAAAAAAGCAAGCGATGTACAAGAGTCGTATATCATGTAAACAAGACAAGGCCTTCGTATCTGCTGCTAAGGTATAACTACTTCTGCAGTACAAGACAACTTAACTATTGAAGGAGTAAATATACTGAACGTAGTCCAGTAGGCAAATCAGACGAATGAAGCTCGTTTAAATATTGTCCTTGTTTGTTTAAAAATATAAATACATAGATAGATGATAATCTTAATGTTCCTATTTTAAAATAGGTTTAAAATCAGCAACATAACCCATATCCATATCAAAGTATAAGATTATATTTCAAATTAGAGATCAAATTATAAATTAGGAATCAATTAATTATTAAAGTTTTTTTGTTTAAAATGAGAGCCATTGTTATCATTTAAGTTTTTCTTGTAATAATGTGGGTTTGGACTATTTATTCGAGCCTACACCTTATTAATATTGCATTATTTAAGCATTGCATTAGCTTTCAGGGTGAAAGTTATTATAAGAAATATTTAATTTATGTTTAACGCGCTAGTGGACACGTCTGCAATATGCGACATTTTTTCATACTAAAAATGATGCATAATGCAGACGTGTCCGTCAAAGCGTTAGTGCTGCCTAAATGATCATACTGAAAACATCCCGCTCATATTCAACAACAGAATATATTCTAATTCACTAACCGATTGTACAATCTCAACAATATATTAATCTGATTTTTTAGCCAAGGCAAATTGGGCTTAAAAAGACATAAAATGAAACTCTAAGCGGCAGTTGGCCAGAAAGAGAAGTATAATCTTTTGTAACCTCTCCGTCTCTGTCGCTCGTATACGTATATATACCCACTACGCGCATACGCCCCACCAAACAAGTGTGTATACGTAGCACAAAGCAACCAGTAATACTTTTTATATATTACACAAACACAGATTACATTGGTTTATTTAAAACAACGGTAATCAATGTTTACATCTAATTACTGTACACTTAAACATTTTTATGCGGTAACCGCATAACTTCGAAACAGCTATATAAAATATATCAAAAATCGCACAAAAAAAGTTAATAAAAAAAAGGAAAACAATATGGCAAATAAAAATAACATTTTAAGGATATCTGGTATCTGGCATCACTAATGAGATATTTGACAAGAGAAATAATCATTATTATATTTAAACTTTGTGCCTTTCTTTTCTCTACCTCCAGTGGGCCGTTCCCAATCGACGCTTAACTGTAATAAAATTAAGGACTTAAAAACCTTTCAATAATTGTCAAAGTTTAACATCCAGTCTTCTCCCGATAGTCGGAGGTAAAACGACTCGGCGCTCGATACGCTTTGCGAAAATAATTCGTTTCTGTGATACGTTGAGTTCTTTCTGTGACTTGTCGGCACCTCACCGCCGGGGCTGCGCCCTCCGACAGGGCCCCCTTCATCAGTAAGACCGTTTCATCTTGTCCTAACGAAAATTACACGCGAAACATTATAATATAATGCTAAATTTTATTACATCTCATCCTTCGTTATCGCCTAAACATGCGGCTTATGGCAAACATCGAAATTCAAAGAAATGCATTTTTTGTGCCTTTCTTTTCTCTACCTCCAGTGGGCCGTTCCCAATCGACGCTTAACTGTAATAAAATTAAGGACTTAAAAACCTTTCAATAATTGTCAAAGTTTAACATTCAGTCTTCTCCCGATAGTCGGAGGTAAAACGACTCGGCGCTCGATACGCTTTGCGAAAATAATTCGTTTCTGTGATACGTTGAGTTCTTTCTGTGACTTGTCGGCACCCTCAACGCCGGGGACCCCCCCCCCGCACTCTCCCCCGCGCAAGTTCATTCGTACGCTCTGACGAAACGCCGACTACACTTGTATATAAAATTCGCGAGTGACGCCGAAAAACATTGTTTTTACGACATCTGCACAAAAAATGGAACATCTTCACCGCGTCACTTGAGAGGAACTACAACAAGGATAATAACGCAAGTAAGATCATAATAATCCAACCTTCCAAGGTAAGTGAATTAACAAATACTCGCACACATCCGCCTCCTACTATCACATAAACGCGGGAACACTGGGAGCAAAATGCTTTTTCGACTGCTCCCATAATACAATCTTGACTATAAAACTATTTGATATGGACCTGACTATTTGATATTACTTGATACCTGACTTTAACCTATTCGTTTCAGCTATGTCTATATATTTGTTTCCAGTTACTCCCAGTCTGACCGATTAAATATTATTTGATTGTGCCCGGTAGACACTAAACGTCAAAGTTCGAATACTGTGATGCGACATAACTACCCCCTGCTAATACAATTTGACTAATACTTTTGCGGCCTAACCACATTTGACTACTCCTAACTATTATACTTATACGATTTTATGTATTTTAACTATTGGCCACTTGACTAGTACCTTTTTACAGAGTAGATACTTAAATACTCTTCTAACAGCAAGCTGATACCCAGTTTATATACTATTCATTGCTTTTTATACGAATCTTAACTTGCATGTCGCTCGTTGTCTCTTGCATGATCTTCCCTACTTAGCAGTATGGAACTCGAGGAACCTCACCGGTTCGGATCCGAGAGGCTCTAGGAACGGAGCAGGAACAAGAAGAACACCAAGAAGACGGCCTCGAGGAGATGCATTTGATGATCTTTACTTTGCAACGAAAAACAACATTGTCTTCCGTTGACTTCTATATCGTTTTGTAATCGCCGAACTGAGAGGGGCAACCTGAAAAAATGGCAAAACCACTCAGTTTCGAATTCGCTCGGGTAAGTTGTACGGTGACGGGGAGACACCCTCAGTTGGTGTAGGAGCGAATCCGAGATGCACTTAAGCGTCCCGTATGTCTTCACCCTACCCCGGCAACGCCCTAGCGAGGAAAGGGGGGACTGGACTCCTTGTACTCCAGAAAGCCCTTTCCAGTAGAGTCAAAAAGGTCGTCTAAAGTAGTTTTCCACCACCTCCCTATGAAAACTACGCAGTCTTTACAAACTCCCCAAACTCCTTATCGAGACGTTCGCGAAAGTGTTCGTCAATACGTTCACTCAGGATACCCGTTGGGTGAGCGTTCAAAATAAAACTCGGTGGTAATGCTACCTTCAATATCGAGCGAATGAGGAGGTGAATGTATGATACAGACGAAATGGATGTAACCCCTTTCCTATGAATGGATATTGAAGAGGCCCATAGTTCTGTAGTGGACTGTTAGTGGCTGCGCTATGATGATGATGATGATATTTAAACTATCATCGCTGTATGAACATTTTCGTTTCGTTTTTTGATATGATTCAAAATCGCTCTCTTCTTCGGAAGAAATTAGGTAAATGTCATTATTGTTCTGTGTAGATTTTCTCTTTCTAATAATATAATTTTTATTAAGAAAAAATGTTGTTATAGTATCTAACTCAAAAAAAGCACAAAAAACGATTTTAAAAAAAGCCATTTTTTGATCTTGTTTTTTCAGTTTTAATATTTTTTAATGTAGTTAAAAATTAAATTTTGACATAAATCTGGTAGGAACAATAGAAGATTATAGATAAAAAAGTTTTTACTCAATTTGAAGTAAATTAATTGATTAGAACTTGAGATGTTACGTCAACCGTGTTGAAAAAAGTAGTTTCGAGAAAAACGCTCTCACTAAAATAGCTATAACTCTGTAAGGAATTGGAATTTTTTGAAATTTCTTTAGGGAATATATTTTTAAAAGTCAAAAATTTGAAAAAGTGCAATAAAAATGATTTTTTTCAAATTCTAAACTAGAATACCCCCTTAAAAGTCTGTGGTCGTAATTCAGCAATAGCAGATGCAATATGATTTAAACAGTCCAAAATTGCATATATTTTTTTCCAAATTTCGGTTAGTGTTGATGATTTATTTTCTATTTTATCAAAATATGTCGATACGTACTCTTTATGAAATAAAAAAAATGATTTAAAAAAACCGCATAACTTTAAAATCGCACAGAAACAATGTAAAAACATTCCTTCTTTCTAAATACATTGTTTTTTATTACTGCTTAAGGGATTATACGCAAAGAGAACCAAATTATTTGCTGAATCTTCGACGATGTTCCAAAAAAAATATCGAAAATTGACCTTTTTGAGTAAATTTTAGAACGTTTTCTATGTTCAGCTTTTTAGTTTCATAAGAATTTCTTTTGCGATTTAGTGTAGGTTAAGTTAGGTTTGGTTTGATTGTATTTTGTTGGGTTCATAATCAGATATTTATATCAATGAATTGATTAGTTTAAAAATATTACTTAAAATATAGTATTTTAATTAGTATATGGGGTAGTAATCTAAATTTTACGCTGTTAAACTGTTTTTTATTTTAATTAATATGAATGCGTATACAATTGATATGTCATTTAACCCAGCAATGTCATTCCTGAATAAAGGTTTATTAATACGTAGATCTAATATAACTTATTTAGCGTATTGAGCAAATAATTTAATATCCGGCGTCTAAATGAAATCCTAATGACTTGATTGTCATGGCAAATGTCGCAGATCCACATACTGAAGACGACGCCACTATTTTACGGTCCATAATATGTTGGTAGCATGCAAAATTACCTTCAGCAAATCTTCGATATGTGGCAGGTGGTAAGTGAGCCGTTGGAAGTAGAGCTGATGAGGCTGACACCGTGACAAGCAGCCTCCAATAAAGCCTTACGATTATGGCATGTCAAGAGATGTTATGACACCATAAATTTGCCATATTGCCCATCCCAGCTTCCACGTATGGACCTTCCAGCTAAACGGATTTAGCTAGCAGTTAATGCATTCCCGGTCCACCGGATTCCAATTACCGGCGATAGCTTCCACCAATTATGCTTTTCAAGGCGATTTCTTTGAACCGAAAGATTGTTTTGAGCATGAATATTGATGCTTAAATTGCATACAGCTGAACGAGCTCTCGTCCATTGGTTGCTATTATGTTGAAATTGCATAAGAATCAAGTCAACTTTATGCTGCCTGATATCATGGATATGATTTATAAAAAGACGAGGTTATAAATATAATTTATGCATCATATTTATTAATAGGACCTAGACAATCTCCATTGTATATTGTTATTATGGGTATTCTCGTTATTTTCCACATATGCCATAATAAAGATAGAGCTATTGAAAACTCACAGACTTGCATAATTTAAAAAAACTCCCAATATTTAACTTTCCTGAAACTGAAATATACAAGAGGAATTTCAAATCTGAATCATTACAATACAAAGTCAAAAAGGAACTCACTGGACTAATATTTGACAAAATGGTGATCCAAAGTAAATTGAGTGATTGGCAAATCAGCGCTTAATAATGTCT
The DNA here is from genome assembly GCA_008973525.1 of Stenopsyche tienmushanensis. Taxonomy (NCBI): domain Eukaryota; kingdom Metazoa; phylum Arthropoda; class Insecta; order Trichoptera; family Stenopsychidae; genus Stenopsyche; species Stenopsyche tienmushanensis. Next base: position 405,075 of record WACJ01000146.1, read on the forward strand.
TCAATTTGGAAAATAAGCCAACACCAATCAAGGCTTGCCAAACATTTGAAATTGTTTACTAAAGAACTATTGGATGCTCCTAACATCCAGAGCAGACCATTTGATAATTGGATTGGTTCAAACCAATTCAATCATCAAATACTGCACATATATTTCAAATAATCAATTAATGGATTGCACAAATGTAACTTTGTAGTTTTGGTATTTCAATTTTTTAAATAGTAAAATATCGCATTGAATAAAGTATTTCAACTTATTGTTTTTCATCTGTTCTTATATGTCTGTAGAAACCCTTGGAAATGAAATAAGATCTTAATCCTTTATATATTGTAGTAATGACGTACGACAATATTTCCATTGGTGAATAATTCAAAATGTGTTTTTTTAACTATGTGATTTACTTTTCATGTCAATTTGACGAAAATTGGTTAATTTTATGTACATTTTAAATAATTTTCTTTGATATAAAATTCCAATACATTAGGGATATCGTCCATTAGTCCGAAATGAGCACAAACATCCGATATGACAAAGGCAAGGTGTTAATTCGAGATAGACCTCTGTGTTTGGGGCAATTTTGCGCCTTGAAAACGCTCATCTGTCCAATTGATCAGTTTAACTCAATCACAGAGATGACTCAAGGGATCAGGGCCTAAGTCATCCTAATCCGAACCAATCAATTCCGCCTGGACCCGTCTTGGGATCGGCTACTTGGTCCCCTCGTTCATGGCATATACGTCAGATAATCACATTATACACGATCACATCTCCCATTTAACCGGTTCTCTGCCTCGATCAATAGACAGGTAAACAAAAACAGCTATCAATCATCGTCACTCTTCCCTAATGCTCTTTATTGAAACATGCTACTTTTTTTGGTACCATATCCTATCGTTACACTGACAACTCCGAAGTGACTTCTAAGAAAGTCAAAATATATAATGGCACATACGAAAAACAATTTAATATTAGAAAACATTTTTTCATGTACATCCAACAAGTTTATGACATTTAATTAAAAACGCCAAAGAAAATTGGTGGTATCAATTGTGTCCCATATTTGTAATGCTTATTTATTATGATATACAAATATCCCACATAAAAAAATAAATACTTGAAAAACATGGGTTGTAAATGAGTTTATTATATTGAGTTAGATAATATAATATTTTTAATCCTTGAAATCCTTGAAATTTGTTAGAAAAACATATGGTCATTTTTCTTCAAACTTGATATTGATATGTTACTTTTCTCGCTACAATTTGATGATTTTTAATGTGAAAATAAAGCCATCGATGTTTTATATTTGTTGTTAACATTAAAAATAGATGGGACTTTATTTATCCCACCACGCAAGCTACATAATACTCAAAGTGGCTGCTTTTATATGGATTTTTTAAACTTATTTCATATGAATAACCACAACAACGATTGCTCACTTTATATGGACGCTAATTTATTATTTAGAGTCAAAAAATAAATTAATCATACAGAAATCTTAAAATTCTGCTCGAAAATGATATTGCCAAAATTGAGTTAAAATAAAAATCAAAAGATCCCGAATTTTACAGTATATTGATTGTTGTGATGAAAAGGTAGATTTAATTTTAAGTACACATAAAATCAAAATGTTGAATCCATGCAATTGATCTACGCCGGTAGTATCAGTTAAAATGAGCAAAACTACCCTGTTTTTTTTCTAAACTACCCGCAGACGATGTGTCGTCTGCATTACGAAAAAATCAAGTTTGTTTTTTATTGTCTCGTACTGTTTGCCAATTGCCTCTATCTCGTAGAAATAAAATGTAACATGGAGGGACATTTTATGCCCCACCTAATTAAAGTTTATTTTTTTCGTGTTCAGAAACTTTACTCCTAAATTAAATTAAATAAGCATATTTTATGTATCAATAGCGCATGATGTGCTCAAAAATCAATAGATGCGTTAGTTATAATTATTAGATGCATTTATTAATATTCCTAGTTATATTAACAAAATTGCTTATTAAATTATAAAGGATTTTAATCAATCATTTTCGATTTTTAGAGCAATTTTGAATTGAATATTATAAGCGTTTGTAAATTTTTGATATCGGCACGTACATTAGCCATGCACTGGGAGCTTTCTCGTTCATTCTTATGCACAGTGCACATTAAGCTTTTACGATTATGGCCAACTGAAAGCTTTGAGGTCAAGGAATTCCGAAGCAATCTGAAGATGGATTTTAAAGAATCCCCGGTATTCAATGCAGTGTTTTTAAATAAGAGACGCCGCATCACTTAATATTCAGTCGGTAAATTTTATCTTTTGGCATTTCTCGATAGATTCATAAATATCGTACGTATCGGCTTGCATATAATTTGCTCTACGCGGTAAATAATGTGCTTTTCATACGTCCCACATCTTTGAAATAACAACAAATAAAATGTATCGCTTTTAGTCGTATCCAATATGCAAAATAAGCAAATAAGCAAATTTTGCAGATGGTGTGTATTTCCGGACCCGGATGCGGATCCTCCCGGAAAACACTTTTCCGTCGAATAAATGACACCGCGAACGAGAACAAAACGTGACATTTTCGCACATATTTTCCGATAACCCATGTAAAGTGCCCGTCATACAAGCGAACAATTTGGCACTGAAATCACATAAAATGTGTGACCGAATTTGAGGTTCCGTTTTATTTGGGCAATTGTAAAAGTTCGATTGAGCATTTAGAATTGTGTACGGTTCGCATGCCGGAGGGGCAAATAAATTTTATGGGCGAATATTTTTAAAAATAATATTTACAGAGGGCCCTTTTGTTTTTCATACGGAATACGCCCGTAAAATGTATTATTGCACATCCCTTTTTGCGATTCGAAAGCTTCCGAAAATATATTTTTTATCAATGACCTAACAGCCTGTTGTGGATCTCTTCTTTGTTGCATATTCAATTTCAATCTAGATGAACAGTCGATTATATCACAATTATAATACTACCAAATAAGAGAAAAATTCATGATGCTACTTCAAGAAAACTAATTATTTGACACATTTACCTTGATGAACCCCGTGTGATCATTTTCCATGAAACTATGAAAATTTTAATTCAAGCTTTTAATGCTCACGAACGATTTTTTATTTGTTTTATTTACAGCAATACTTTTGTACGATTGCTGAGCATAGTCGTTAATTGATCTAAAACTTTTAATCTGGATTGAATGGAAGCTTTCATCGAGTTTTTGAAATCGCATCCGAGCTTTAAGCTTCCGAGGGAGTATCTGAACAACTAGGATTTCCAAGTTTGACTCAATCCGAGTATATTCTATTGTGGAAAAATATTCGCATATCCGGAATAAAATCACTGCTGGAACATTTTATCGTTTGTTCGTTCTCCAATGCTTTTTCCCTCCTATTTTCTTCATAAACAAATAATGAACAGCTTAAAAAATTATAATTTGATGAAATATTCTAAATATTTTAAAAGCAGGTTCTATAGTTTACATAAATGAAATATTGCTATTGGAAGAGAAAACCATGTCGAATTCGTATAAGGGCAACAAAGCTATAAGATGAACGTCTGCGCCGCGATTGCTTTCAACCACTTGCATCTTCCAATATTTTCTTGGGTTTTGAGAGGAGTAAATATTTGGGAACAAGAAATTTTAAAATGAAAAATGATCAGAAGATTACGCATAATTCATAAGTCAAGGGATGCGCGAATTTTCAGTATTAGTTTCAAGTATTAGGATGTCCCATAAGTTTTTTTCGTTTTCATATTGAGGAAAAAATAAACAATAATTTGTATTACATCAAAATTTATTGAATAATATATGATCCATTCTGTTCAATTACCTTTCTCCATCTCTCCGGAAGGCTCATAATGCCTTCTTGCCAAAATTTACCAGGTTTGTTGACAAAATATTGATCAAGGTACATTTTTATATTATTTTTTGAATTAAAAGTTTTACCACGTAAAGAATTTTTCAATGAAATAATAATCCGAAGGGGCAATGTCCGGAGAGTATGGAAGATGAGGTAAAACATCCCAGTCAAATGATAATCATTTATTTCTGACGAGCAAAGATACATGAGGCCTGGCTTTATCCCAATGAAAAACAACGCCTCGTCTGTTCGCTAATTCTGGTCGTTTTCTGGCAGTTACATCCTTTAGATTATCTAGTTGGAAACAATATTTTGTTGAATTGGTCGTTACACCTTGCTGAAGTGGTTCATAATAAACTACCCCCTTCCAGTCCCACCAAATGCATAGCAAAACCTTTTTTTGGGCGTAGGCCAGGTTTAGTTACAGTTAAAGCTTCTGTATCCTTGGTTCAAGACCGTTTACGTTGGATATTCTCATAGAGTATCCAACTTTCATCTCCAGTGACAGGACTCTTCAAAAAAGGTTGGCTATTGTGTCGTTGGAGAAGAAGAACACATGTTGAAATACGCTGAGTCAGTCAGTTCATGAGGAAACCACACATCTGAACGATTGATTGGTTTTCTTCAACCATAGCTATGATTGTCTTTGTGCGCACTTGTGAAAGAAACTTATGGGACAACCTATGAGAAATCAGGATAAACCTGAATCGAGACAATCGATCAGAAATATTAATATTTCCGATCTCCCAAATTTGTTGGTACGGTGAAATTTTATTCCATAATCTGGATTTGAACCCGAACCTTTACAATATAAGTCCAGGATCTAAGCCACTATACCAACATTTGGTCTAGCTACGAATAAGACTACTTTAATGCTATCACAATATTAAAAAGTTGAAAATGAGTAGTTCTCGGGCTACTTTTTTAAAATGAAATTAGTATGAGTGGACTAGTATGGACCTTATTAATAGGCTTACATATAGTCTTGAATACTTATCAGAATATCTTGGTATCGATATGAAATTCCACAGCTTGTTAATATATGAAATGTGCACAAGGCTTTTTAATTGTCAAAAACACATATACGCAGCAGCTTTTCTTAAAGTTAATTCAGATTACAATTACAGATTGTTATTTTCTTAAATCGGGAGTTAAATAACGTTGAGCAACCTTGGCTTTAAGTCTGGAAGATAAGGTTGGCCTTGCTTTACTGGAACAGTTTTGCACAAGCATAGAAAAATAGTGCAAGGGGTAAATGCATGTTGATGTACACATTTCTTGCGCATAGTTAGAAGAAAAATGCCGTGCACGTTGTCGAAGAAGTTTCTCACTCGAGCGTGGGGGTTGAGATGTGGGTAGATGGGGGTCGTCCGGATTAGATTTGTAAAAATAAAAGTTATATTTTCTCCACGCGCCCCCGGGGAAGTTTGTTACTTAAAGTTTTCCTCGGGCCGCCGTAAAAGGGAAAAATCCGGATTATGTGGAGCCGCCGTCGCGGGGTAATGAAAGCTAAAAAAATAATCTCTTTCGTAGGGAGACGTGCACGAACTGCCAGGATTGAATCTTCTACAGGGCTGAAACTTGCCCGGCGAATCTGCGTAGTAAACACGATAATGGTTGTTGTGAATAATGATCAAAATTCGTCATAAATTATTATCTCCCACCCTGGGGGGCTCTATGTAAATTCCGAATGAAACTTTCCGAATGCTATTCTTGCCCGTCCTTCGGAAAATTAACCTGAGGTGGAATCGAAAATCGCGCTAGAGACTTATCTAAGCCCCACGAAAAGTGCGTAACGTCGTTATGCCAGAGTTACGATTTACTCGAAAATATTGAATATTTATTGGGCTCCAAATTTATAGCCATGTTCGAGAAAGGTTAAAAGTTAGAATATTCATTCCGGACATTAGTACAATTCTTCTTTTGAGGAATTAAAATGAACCTCCTTTGAAATTTGTAATTACTTTAAAATTAATTCCAAATTTAGATAGCGAAAAATTCGGAACATTTCCCATATTTTTTTCAAATAATGATATTAAATATACATTAAATTATAAAATCATAATATTCATATCTTAAATAATGATGTTACTTATTAAAGTATCATCTAAGGCCCTTAAGATGAATATCAAACTATATTAAGTGAAATTTTATTTGAAGGCTTTTAACTTGTCCAATGAAAAGATATACATTTACTAAAAATCTTTTTTGGTAAAATATGCAATTTTTATAGATTTTAAAAAGTCCCACGAGTCAAAATTTGAATTTCAAGCATCACTGCTCTGACTAAAGTAAGTGTAGATTTATAATACCTGCGAGCTTTCAATTACATTTATAAAGAGCGACTGTCAAAAAGAACCTTCATCGTCGTTTTATTCAAGAAACGACTAATATTTTGCGAAATTTAAAACAAAAATAAGCTCCTCTTTGACTTTTTTAATATTTTAAAAGCTTTTATAACGAGCCTTCTGTTGAGAGTTGCGCAGTCCTCATCTCTGACGAAGGAACAACTTATCCTCTTCGGAGAAGTTATTAAATAATATAGGGAAATACTTGCCAAGGCTCTATTACGTCCCTGATGAAAATATTTTTAGGAAAAACTCCATACAGGAAATCAGTCCACCGCATTTTTATCTATTAAATACCATTTATTTTTCCGCAATATAAACACCAAATTCTCAATCATGGCGTACATTGGGTTAATCAATGGACCATTACTCGTCATTTGATTGATAATCTGATAATATTACATAATTGTCGTATTTTAGCTAATAACAGTAGATAATATTGGGTTAATTGATAGGACGCAGTGTTAGATGAAATGCATCAAAGCTGCAATACGCAAATTGACCTGGTTAAATGTAAACAATGTTGGCGAAATTGATTGGTACTATTGATCGTGATTACAGATGGATATTGTATGAGGGATATATAGTCAATTACGGCTATGTACTAAAATAAGATTTAACCCTTTTAGAGTAATATAATCAAGACTTCAAATAGATCGCGTGATCTGTCATTTGTCGATTGTCCTTCCATATGTACTCTCGGTAAAAATAAGTTATCTTTATGAATAAGCTTGCAATTTTGCTAATCTTAATGTTTGTTAAAATTGATTAAGTATTGGAATAATGGGTTAGATCAACGACCCTTATTCTAAATTTTCTAATTCTAATCGGGATGATAAAAAAATCATCCTTACAAATTTTTGATCTTGGTTTATAATATCTTCCTGGTTCTTTAAAAAGAAATACTGAATAATTAATATTAGGGTGCTTTCTCATGCACCCACGATATATCGTCGCTAGCGCTTTTCACAAATTTGACAGCGACGATATATCATTGTTTGGCATCAAGAGGGTTAAAGTGTAATTTTTTCCCCCTAGAAATCATATTTAGAGATCATCAATATCCAATATCAGATAAATCTATCTGACATTATAGATAAGGTCTGAATAATTAGTCCGTGAATTTATGAAGTAACAATCCATAAGCTAAATTATATGGGTTTATATAAATCAAATTATATATTTTAAGCACTTTTAGTAAGCTATATAATGTGTTTTCATTGTATATGTTTAGTATTCGATTAGATCTCAATCGGCTCCCCCCGTGGTGGGACTCCTCCTGGGTGGGTGGCGGGGCAACGCCGCGCTTACACAGGACGCCCATAAATCCAGACCCCGCTGGTAAATTACATTTATATTTAATAGCAATTAGGGCTGTGCACTAATTATAATTGCAGCAGGCATTGTATCGGAAGATAAAGCAATAGACCGAGGCGTATGTCACCGGCTAATTCGCACGAGTACGACAATTGCCTTTGTGCCCGTCGCTGCGAGCCACAATATGCCTGTAAATTTTAATTAAAACGACGCTTAAGCGCATCACATGCACTCGACTGCGTTGTGCAAATCACTATCATCGTATATTATCATAGAAGATGATTGAGGGCAGGCATGTAATTGCTTTTGCTGAAATTTTCAGAGCGCAAAGGAAGAGGCGCTGCAGCCTGATATTGGCATTTATTTGAGTTTACAACAATACCATACTTCAAATTATTAGGCTAAACGAACCTGTGATCGCAAAGGCTACCTTTGACATGTGGGTTTGATTGAAAATACACTGCAGTTTTTTTTTTAGACAAAATCAGGGAGCGATCCCGGCTGAATTTGTCTAATGCGCCATGTTGATGCGACGTGGTACAGGAAGATTAATTTGAAAATTGTTTGCATTACATTACATTAGTGGCTTTTGGCAATCCCTTTGACATGGATTATTGCCAACCATTTTGACATGGTTTTTCAGAGCGGATATATATTTTAAAAATTTGTTCATCAGCCACACCTCCTGCGGATATGAATCCAAGATTATTGAGTTATTAGTCCTCGCTAATATCGCTATCGCTATATCGGTGGATTCCTTACGGGCATAGGAAAACTGTTTAGCAAAATATTTTTAATTTCATTCAGTCGAGGGTTAAAAAAAATATATTCGTAGATCGTATATAAACATTTTTATTGAAAATTTTCCTGAAGGTGTACAATTTTATGCAGGATGTTTCCATTGCTTTTATGTAGCAAAAATATCAAATAAATGGTTATTATAAGAGAATTGATCATTATGTGAAATTTATTTTTCAGTATTCTTAAACAATGCAAAAAATATTGTCAATAAATCAGTTACTTCCAAGAAATCCTATTTAATTTTTGTAAGAACAAATATTAATATATTTATGCGAAATGCTTGATAATTTAACTGCTTTATAAAATATGTTTTGTATTTAATATCCCAACATCTCATAATATTTTTTATCTCAACTTAATCTCCATGGAAAAAATATTATATAGCTAAAAATACCTTCACATTTGTATATATCTTTTAAAAGCTTTTTTCTCTTTAATGGCCTTTTGCAAAAATGTAAATGTGTAGGCATAAATCTGTCCTATTGTAATCTTCTTCAGTGAATTCGTGAATTAAAAATGCAAAAATCATCCATCAACCCAGAAAACAGTTATCATGACTTTTCCAGCTAATTTTATACTTTTTATTAGGTTAATGAGAAATCATAAGATTCCATTGATTTCTATTCTGAACTGTCGAAGTAAAATCAGTATTTTCTATATTAAGAAAAAAATAAACAATAATTCGTATCACATCAAAATTTATTGAATAATATATGATCCATTCTGTCCTATTACCTTTCTCTATCTCTCCGGAAGTTTCATTATGTCTTCTTGCCAAAATTTCCCTGGTTTGTTGGCAAAATATTGATCAAGGTACATTTCCTACCATAAAGATTAAAATCAATAGTTCAACTTCTTGGTATTTTTATTCAAAAATTGCTTTAACAGGATGCTCAGTTTTGAGAGTCATCTTCAATCGAATATCTCCTCTATTTAAAGTGCTATCTTAAAAAATTTAAAGAGTAGATTTTAATATGTTTACTATGGTACATGATTTTTGCTCCAAATAAGTATTTTTTGCTAGCCTTAATTTGCTATGAATTTACATTCCTCTTATTAAGATATCATATCCATCATTAGGCGATATTCATAGAAGACTTTCCCAAAAAAAGGATTGTTCATGGGATGATTTTCCATTGCCTTTTATATTTACTTTAGATAAGCTAGGATTATTTGAATAGGATCCATAATTATAAACCCACTAATTTATAGATGATTTTACCCAACTTCTGTATTTACTTTTTCACGTTCAGAAAATTAGAGTAAGCCTGAATCAAGACAATCAAAGGGAAACTTTAAAATCTCTTATTTCCCAAATGCATTTATAAACTAATTTTTTTCTATTATATAGATTTGAACCCAAAAACAATGTGTCCAAGATCTCATCCACTATAACAACAGTTTGTCTTAAATTACAATTGGGTTAGTTATAGTTGTCTCATTATACTTATAATTTTTCAACTATTGAACATTAATGTATTCTGTAATGTTTATATTCATTTTTGAATATTTTGATCGTAACCTACTTATTAAAATGGGATGGAAGTAATAAGCAAAGAGATAATGCTTTTCGTTCTAAAAGAACGAGCTATTCAGGCCTCATTTAAATAAATATTTATTCCCGTTGCCAGTATAAATAGCATGCTAATAGTTTCTTCGGGAAGCATTAATTAAATATGGTAGTGGTCTATGAAGGCACAATTCCTACCGGAATAATTCAGAGATCGTGGGATTATTAAAAATGGGCAAATGGTAGAGCTGCGGTGTTGTTTAAGAGGCTTGTAACCAAAGCCTTAATGGCAGCTGAATGGTGGGTGGATAATGACATTAATGGCTTCATTGAACTTAGCCACAGAAGGCAAATACTCATTCCCGGAGGCAAATGCGACTTTTTAACCCTTCGCTCTCTGGCCAAATATCACTCATCATTCTCGACACGAACTCGAACCTAATTACTCAATTCCCCGACGGCATTCCAACAACATTTACATCGACATTCTCGCAGCCATCGACGATCCATAAACGTAGAAATCCAAACGATTTTAATAAATTTTTGAGATAAAATCAAAAATAATCGGGACAATGTTATTATTTATTCCATTCCTTGGGTTCTTGCTTAAGTAATGTTTTGCAATCTAGCCGAGATTGATCCAAGCCCTGAATAAAATATGGCGCGCTCCGCCGTGAAGTGGTTAAGCGAGGTACGCATATAAGGCAAGAAGTCGCGGCATGCAGCCGTAATAAAGGCAATCTCAAATTCTTATTAATAATAATAAAGGCATGTTAGCGCCAGGGACGTTCAGTATTCTTGTATATTTTGCATGAGCCCGGGGCTCAGGGGAACTCCCGTGGATTGAACTATAGCAAAATCCAGCACAGCATACAAGCATTGCTAATTTCGTGTCCTGAAAACTTAAAAAGTATAGAGATCAGGAAGAAAGGGAGCGAAGCGAACGCGTCATCTGCATATTGAGCTAAAAATATATTTAAAAATAGCAACCGACAAAACAAAATTGGCTTACTAAAAACACAAACAAAAATATCAAAAAAATATTATGATCTTAAATTTAACCAGTTCTCAAATACAAGATTAAGTAAGCTTTATTTTAAATGAATCATGTTTTAGGACTAAATTATACATTGAAAATAATTACAATAGGAATCCATCAAATGGTGTTGCGTGTAAAGTTATGTGCCTTTGCGGAGACAGGGAGTTAGACAGGTTTTTAATCTATCAGTGTGAAGGTGTTGGGTGCTATGTACCAACGAAGATATCATCATCATCATCATTTGTTGGATATACTATTGCCAAACAAAAACTTCTCCAGGTCAAATATCATTCTATGATGACTGTCATCCAATTTTCATAAATCGCCTCATTTTATCTAAGGTTTTTCGCGTGATCATATGGTAACGCGCATGTTTACTGAGAACATGCACTTAAATTTTTAGTTTAAATTATATAGACATTTTTGGGTAATTGATTATTAATACCATTCGCATAATTAAAATGTAATTCGGTAACTATTTTTGTAAATTTTTATACATCATTTTTCTAAAATAGAACAAGTGATGTTTACCGTTATCGTATATTCGCGCTCATCTGTAATATATTTGAAGCAACTTCTCAAGTTCTGTGTTGCCTTCGTCGCTGCGGCGGTGGCCGATTACCGCGTTTTTCGGCTGCAGGAACTGCACCGGAGGGTCACTTGGAGTACGAGACACTTTGCACCATTAGTCTCGATTATGATCTCGCTGCTGATAAGCGATGGATAATCGATTCTGAAACGGGCATAGTTCTATATATTCGACGGCAATTCATTAATGTATAATTTATTTACTCTTTAAATACTAAGCGTTTGTTATGGGGCATATATAAGGAGGATATCAGTTCATGGACCAAAATAACCCAGACCAACTTTCAAAACTTCCACTCTAACTTTGACTGTATTCTAACGGACTTCAACCAACCAGCTGCTCGGTGCCAAAACCACAAACAATACGGTTGGCCTTATTTTACACTATTTTTTATGGCAAAACATTCGGTCCACGCAACGTATCTTTTAATGTTTTTTTAGATTACTTGTATTTCATAAAAAAATGCATTAATGACTATCATCGGATCGTAATTGCAAATAAATTACTTTAATTAGCAAGGATTATTATGTCTTGAACATTGCATCTGCGTCCTTTTTTGCCATCAAAGAATGCAACAAAATCTCACATTTATTAGATTCCAGTAGATCTGCGTGTTGGCTACCGCGTGTTCATTTACAATGTACATTCCTCATTCGTATCAATAAAATCTCTTCTGCCACAGCCAAGATAAAACCAAAGCACTGAATAACTCGATCCGGCAATAAAGTTAACGCTATCCAGTTGTAATTTTTATGTCAGAAGTCACCCACTGGGCCATTAGCAGAAAGTAAGATGTAAGCAGGTCCTCCGAGACGTCGAGGCTCAACTGGAAGCAATCATTATGGTAATAAGACAAACTGAAGGAACCCGAGATCGGTAAGAAGGGCACGAAGGTCTGGACAGGTTACTCGAGTATTAAATTTCATCAAACGTCGGCAGGTGGGCGACTTCTTACACGGGGCTTTTTATTCATTGATTACAGTCACACCGGGCACTTGGTCTCTTTAAGGAAACACGATCCCTCAAAGGCCGCTCTCGATGACCAAGTCGTCCGAAATTATGAATTAAAATTTGAAGAGAGTCCTTGGGCTTTCACGGCAGCCAAAGTGTTCAGTCGTGTGAAAGTGGAACAGAATCATGACAAGCGTACATAAACATCCTCCCCCTGAGAGAATAACACAAAAAGTGCATTATGCAAGAATATCACATAAGCTTAAACAAAGCACATTTAGCTGCTATTATGTACGGAGAGCGAGATTTTATCGGGAATATTACACGCGTACTGGGACTGTAACGTGTGTGTGCTGTTACAATTGCAGGCTGCAAGGGGTCAAGCGAATCAATTTATTGCAGCATTCGAGGTCTGTATTTTGTATCATTAAAAGGAACAATACAAAAATGCACTTTTAAAAGCGATCCAATCGCTATGTTACTCGGAAACGATGGAAACTTAAAAATAACAACATAATCCACATCCTTGCACTGTCTATACTAATGCTGCAACGTCTAGTCCAATGAGCAATGGAGCTCGATATCCTGCTTTTAGCCAAGTTAAATTCATTTTTTTATCGATTCTATCCGATACAAGCATTCTTTTGAATTTAAATACGCAAGATATTAAAATAATTGATTAATTTAGTAAATAAAAAAAGTATTTTCTTAACCGTGACCCTGGCAAAATGGTAACTCTTCTCTTTCGACAACCCTGATGCTTAGGACATTGGAACTATGTATGAAACTTAGTAAAAAAACCCCCTAACTCACAAAAAAATATTTTCGGGCAATGTGCGAAACAATCTGTATATGTTAACCTTTCCCTTATTGTGATACGATGATATGTATTTGGTACACCATATGAAAAAGTGATGTAAAAACCACAATATTATTAGAGTCGAGTTGTAGTAAATACATTACAGGGGAGGAAATATTAAAGTTCAAATTATGATCATACATATTTGGGATAGCGAAAGTTTTAACAATGTTTAGGTGTTTTAAGTAAACGTAATCCCTAAAAATTCGGGATTAAAATTTTTATCTAATAGAAATTGTACACCTCACCAGCAGGTTGAAGGCTACTAAATCGAGATATTCTCGCTGAAATCTGGACGCTTGGAAACAGTGGCGTAACTACTAATTGGTGAGCTTGGGTGACGCCCAGGGACAATAACTGTCTAATCTATGTATACATATATACAGTACATACATGTTTTTCAAATTGTTATATTAAACTTTCCCTACCGGTGATGTATTTACTACACCTAAACTCTAATAATGGGAATATCGATATGAAATATAATAGATACGGGGTTCGAATTTTTTGTATTCCTCCCTAATATAATAACGAATCATATCAAATTATTATAATATATAAGTATTCATCTGCAGCGACGGAAATAAATAATTTGTTTTGAAATCGGGAATTTTGCGAGTTTTAGTCCGGTTCTCAGCAGAAAGGAATTTTATCAGTCACAATGATGGTATTATCCGAAAATGGGGGCTCACGCTGTCATCAACTCAAACTAGCATTTAAATATATTTGATAAAGAAGACACTCGATGTTTAATGTTACTTCGAGCATATTTTCAAAATAATATTTGAATATTTTAGTATTTTATTTATCTATTTTAGAATTATATTTTCTTAAATAAATAAAATTCTTTTGCCTTCAAATTATTTTTATAGTAAGCACAGGTTTTCATTAAAATATTTTAAAATTGCATAAAGTCCAATCGTAGAAAATTCTGGTTTATTTTATATTTAAAGCTTATTTGGGGTTGCTAAAAAATTCAATTACGTAATAATAAAATCTCAATTGCATAGCTACCGTAATTAACCTTTATAAATGTTGATATTAAGAGCGTTCTCACGGTGTCACAGACATTTGAAAAGATATTCTTAATCAGCCATAGGTGATTTTCATTATATTCCACATAAATTATATTATTTATTAAGGATTAAAGTAGGAAAAAGTCCATGAGTGAGAAGCAAAATTATCCTTGTTTGTACAAATTGCAATATGCTAATATATTTTATTATCTAAGTATTGACTTTTAAATACTCGAGATATCACAACTTGATACACACAGATATACAATTCGAATTTGAAACCGAATCTTTATATAATAATGAGTACAATGGTTAACTACAGATTAAGACTAACATAGATTTTAAAATACAACTTCAAATGTCTGTATGAAATAAAATGATTTTCGGGAAAATTATCTAACGATATTAGTAGCTCAAATAATTTTCAGTCCTACTTAGAGGACTTATATGTCACTAATAAATTTATACAGCAAAATTCCGGGTTGATAGCTCCAAAACGCACAGATTTGTGCACATGGTATTTATTGCGTTATACAATAGAATTTATTACATGACGAAGATCTAAAAAAATATTTTCTGAAACAATTTATCTTCCTTTATTAGCCAATTATAAATATTTATGGTCAATAATTAGCTCCTTTTTTAGTTGCCAAATAAATGATTTGATGATTAAGGATTAAAACAAGGGGAAAATATTTAAGTTTGTTCTTTCTCCTGATATATTTGACCTTTGGTGTATCATAAATCAGATGATTGTATCGTTTTACACATAATGATCGTTCTTGCGTTATTTGGATCGACCGTTTAAAATCCCCAGTACGGTATTGTACAGCTTGATTCTTCCGCAACATGTTGTCTAACAGTCATTCGCATACCTCCTGTCGCCCAAGATCCGCGATACTTTAATAATGAGATCCAAAATGCACAAGATTCAATAACTCCTCTGGATTCGGCCTGGATAAGATCTCAATTCGGAGTCGCAACTCGCTATTTATCCTTAACGAGATGTCATCGACGGGCGCATAAACTCTTCTAAGCAGTCATCCGGAGTAGGATACTAAAAATATTGCTTTATCGGCACAGTATCGTGCCGCGAACCTGTTCATCTGCGGATAATGCGGCGTGTTGGCGTGAAGCGTTGCATGTTTGCATTTTATTGCTTGCTACCGAGGCGATAATGAGATCCTGAGTAAATTTTATATCGGACCTGGTTCTGGATTAACTTGTCCCTTGCTAGACACCTAATAACGTATAAAAACCTAAGCTACGACCTCGTCCTCGAGGATCTTTGCGACCATCGCCTGAGCCTTTTATGGCCCCATCAAATAAGAAACATTACCACCCCGACTCAATGGAGAGCTAATCCAACGATTCAATTTAATATTGATTTGTTGGACTATAGACAATTACTTTCAAGTCTCTTGCCTTAATACCACAATGAAAACTTCATTTTATGCGACGTGCCAATTGGAATTTTGTCGTTCTGCGAAATTTATTATCAACCTTTGAAATGAAAGGATTATGAGTCCATTCGAGTCAATCGATTGGATTATTTCTTCATATCATTGTAGTCATAGTTTTATTTTCTTATCCTTATATTAAAATATCTAAAATTCCATCAATACATGAAATATGAAAATAAGCTAATCGAAATGTTGTGTATATTGCGACATACATGGTATGTTCTCTTTCTTTTTTTTTGAATGGTAGTCTTTGGAACATATCCTCCGTGTAAAAAGAGGGTCGAATGTATATCTGTATACATGGACAGATCAACATGTCTGAAATGTTTGAAAGAAAATCGCATAATATGACTCGTCGTAAGGGTTGAATTTATATCTTCACTATATTGTATACTCTAATTAAATGTATTCATTTATCTTTCATTTGCACGCTACTGTATCTGTATATAACATGAAGCAACCAGTAGATCAGAAGCTTGCCTATTTTATTATATATTACACAAACATAACTTAATATTTCACGAACGGAAAAATCTAATAAACCACAAAGAAATGTATCAAAAAATATATTGGAAAGAAGTAGAGAGTATTGAGCCAAGCAAAAAGCGAAATCAAACTTTGGTAGTAATTTCACGCTCCTTACTGCAAGTGGAAGATATATTGATTAAACAGATCATTAACATAAGAGTTCAAGGAAATTGACACGAAGTCATCGGATGGTTGCCTTCAAATTGTTAATAAGGAATTGCATGCCTCAGTCGAGTCTTTATGTGGCTCATTAACATTCAAAATGACTTAACCCAAACAAAGAACGAGCCAACGAGCAGGCAGTGGTCCTCGAGGAAGACCGAAGTAATTTCTCCGGGTCTGCAGCACATCCTCCTCCGAGCATAATGTCGATCAGATCCTATCGATAAGGTAATGTTCCGCATATCATATTTTATAAACGCCAGCCGCTTCCATGTAAGCCAGAACAGTTCACTTTCGTACCGTAGCTGATGGTGATAAATAACTTGCACATGAAAATTGCTACATGCAAAAGGTAGCATCAAACGGAGCGGGTAATTGGAGCCGGGTACAATCGACCCCATACAAAAAAGACCCATGAATTAACGCGGGTAGCTTAGTCGCGAGAGCACTCGAGGCGAGCTTAATGTGTCTGAATATTCAGGTAGACCGTCTCAGGTGAACCCATTATGTTCATCGACATTTTATTTGCATACACGCTTCGAGATCTCATGAAATATCCCGCGGGTCAAAGAGGTTCTACTCAAAGGTTAAACATTTGCAATGCAGAACTGATGGTGGATGCTCAACAGCTGCTCAAGAAATGAAGATGCCAACCGCGACCGATGGGACGCAAACGTGTCATGCTTAAATCTCATCCTCGGTGGAATTCACTTCTTTATTCATATCTGAAGAGGATGGCCTTAAATGAGATTCTGCCGAGGTTAGCTTAACACTAAATGCGATATATGAACGGGCATGCCTATTTGTCTTCTCTGTAATGCAATAACATTAGCATTATAAGCTTCCGGAATAAGCTGCGCAAAGATGCAACGATGGCAATTCGTTAAAAGAATAATTTAAAAATGTCTGGACGATGCATTAAAATATTAAAACGGTCGAGATGAGATCGCATTACGTCTTCTTATTATGCAGAGTCTTAGCTAATTTTTAATATTTAAAATTTTAATAACACAACCATTCTCAGCGCCTTTAAATCACCCCCTAGAGGTAAAATTACCCCTGATTAAGAGCCCGAGACCTCTTCCTGAGCTTAGTATGCTTTATGAAAAGCCACAGTGGTTTTTATAGCACACGTAGCTAATTTTTGAGCATTTTATCACGGCGTTTGTCGACTTTTTGCTAGTCGTCGGGCTCATGAATGCTAATTTTTTACAAGATTCTTAAAATCCACGACAAAAAAGCCTAGTTATCTTTTAGCCATAGCATAATTAAGGAGTTTATACCTCATAAGATATCCTTATGATATGATAATAAAAAGGTCCTTTTAAGATACAGATTTACAAAATCTTTCATAGTTGAATATATAAACAAGGTGGATACTTTTATATTAAACGATCATGCAATATCCGATGACACAACGTGTGTATCATAGTTCGGGCAACTGTTCACGGCCGATGTTATGTATACTAAATGACTTGATGTGTGTTAAATAATTATTTTATATTACAACTGAAATGTTATGTTAAACGTTGTTTTTAAATTTCATTTTTGGAATTTCCAAATTAAAGCTTTCGGACAATGAGAAGTCGTTGCCTTAAGATCAACTGGCTTTAATTGATTTTTCAGCCTGTTTAAGACAATGTTGATGTATGTTCGTTATTATAAAACTAATAGGGGACCCAAATTAGAGTAAAAATTTAGTTTTGACTGAGAATGAAAATTGAACCCAATCAACCATTCAAACCATATCTATAAATGTTGAAACTGGTTTTTAAAATGAACAACAAATTTAAGTATTGAGATAATATTTTCAGGCTCCTTATAAACATATTTTATTAGCATTTACAATAATTATCATGATTATATGGATGTTAAGTAAAGATTTTCTTAAATTTATGTAAGTAGAACCCAAATGGTTTTCGCTTTATTGCTTGACTGTTTTTGGGGACTAGTTGCACTTAGGCTGTCGACTTTTAAGGTATGTTTTATGCTCTTTTGGTGACTATACTCATCAAGAATAAACTGTAATTTTTAAAGTTCAAATTTAACAACCCAATCTACTGTGGATCGATTTTCGCTGAGCTTTATTATTTTCTCCAAAAATAAACTGTAACGCGCCACTAAAAATATTTGCAATATTATGGGCGATATTTTAAGTATTAGCGAGTGTCAAAATTGGTTCCAGAAATTTCGATCTAGAAATTTTGATTTAAAAAATTGTCCTGGAAGAGGAAAACTGCGTAAGGTGGACGCTGAAAACGAAAGAAATACAACAGTAACCATTGAAAAAATATCGGCCATTCTTGAATACTCATAGGCGAGTGTTCAAAGAAATATGAAAAAATCGGTAACTTGTGGAGACAAGGAAGATGGGTGCCGAACGAACTAAGCGAAGAGAAGCTGGGCGACCGCACCGACGTGTGCGAATCACTTCTAAAATGAAATCCGAAACACCGCTTTTAGGCGACTCAAAAACTAGAGATGATAAATAGGTTCTTTATTTTAATTATAGACGCAAAAATCAACGGCTATCGAAGGGTCAAGTAGTAAAACCTACCCCTAAGCCCGGCTTGACAAAAAAATATTTTGTCTATTTGGTGGGACTGCAAGGGTAATGCTATCATTCATTTTAAAACACTTAAACCTGGACAAATAATAAATGTAATACTTCGTGAAAATCCTATCTTGCGCATCGAAGACAAGTATTTTTACAGCATGACAATGCTCAATTAAATTTTGTAATAATATGCTTTAGATACTATATTTTAGCTATATTTTAACCGTATTTCCATTACAATAGATCCAAGTAAATCCAATTGAAATAAGAAATGTATTTGATTTTTATTTTGGAGAGATTTGAATTTTGATCCAATGAATCTCTGAAACGAAAGTTCCATTATAAATGCTTCTATGCAAGTGAATGTTGAGACGAATGCACATTGCTCTCATGCTTCTTTGGTTCCAATTGAATGATGCATATGGAAACAAGATCACACGGGCTGTCGGGTCTCACGTGAAACCCTTCAGCTCCCAAATACCTTTTTTAGATACCGCAGCATTCAAGATAAAGACTAACTGAAATGGAAGAGATTTGCTGGTGGTTTGCTAATTTTGCATCATCCTGTTGTCGCTGCTAATTCGCTCGAGGAAATCGAAGCTTTCTATCTTTGAGCGACGGGAAGTTGCGGTCTCCAACCCGGAATTTCGGGCAGATGACCCATATATTAATCATTCGGAGATGACCTTCATACTTCGCAGCTGAGATTTCTGGGTTTTGGGTCTTGATTTTTGGTCTTGGGTTAGTCCCATTCCTCTCGGCAGACACGATCCGGGTTACCGCAGTTAGTTATGGAGGCCATAAATCTAGCCGCACGTCAATTTGTATCGATTATCGACTCCAAAAACAAATTGTAGCCAATACCTTGTTAGCTTGATTAGCTGGTGAGACGGAACACGAGATAATATTCTTAAGGTAACCCCATCCGTATTATTAAAACATAATTTAATTGAATCATGTGCCGGTCGAATCTGGACCGATCAATCACGCGGATGTTGTATCACGCTTCCCATAAATAATTAGAACGCTTAAATATTTTATAAAGTACATTTAAGACGTATCGGACGGAATAACGGGAAGCAAATTAAATACATTATTAAAATTGATTTTTTTCACCGTTGAACCAGTACACGTTTAATATAAGAGCCACTCAATTAACAATCGATGATACACGAACGTGATCCAAGCATTATCGCAGCCACAATAATACATAGTGATTCATGTAAAAATTAACAAAACATGAATATTTTCTTGTGCCACTGTGAAATCGATTGTTAATTAACATCGTTCAATTGAAAATCGGCGAATGAAAACGAGCAATCCAATATATGAGCGCTCTGCTGCAACGTACCGGAAGTATTTGCGATGAATAACGACGGTGAAAGCGGAAAACAGGAGTGAATAATCATTTATTAGTTCAAACTAATAATCGCTGCTTTGTAGCAATGATTCACGTCCATTATGAGAGAGGATTTTAATTTAGGGCAAACGATTCAACTCGAAAATTTTAAGCCGAGAAAGCTCTGCGCTAACAAGCTTTTTGAGCTTAAATAAAAGCTTCATCGGATTCGTAACATTCAATATTATTATTTCGACAAGTTATCAAGCGTTCATTTTTACAATATTGCAAAACTGCACAATAAAGCCGGTATAACCATCTTTTTTGCAATTCTTCTCTCCTCTTCGAATGTCTGAAGAATTCAAAAATATGCCTCAGGAAAATTGTTGAAAATCTGATCTTAACTATTAGATCATTAAGAATGAACGCTTCTCAAGATATCTTTTTTTCGTATTTTATTCCCTATGAACAGTTCTAATTTTAGGCCTATCTACGTAAATAACATTAACGTTTTAGGTATAAATTGCTTTCTTTTCTGTTTGATGTATGGTTTCCAAATTATAAAATAGATCAAACCCCTTGCAGTTATGATGTACAGGTATGTACTATTGAATTTTTTTAGTAGACTTCTTTTCTTTACATCCTGATTGCTTACAACACTGTTATCAATAAGCCTTTCTTCTTGATTACATATATACCTCCATTTCAGATAATCCAAGCTCTGCTTCCCTATGAAACTCCCTGTAGATATTAAATAAATTGACACAAAAATGCATTTCCAGCATACATCTCGCTAGATCAGAAACATTAATATTTTCATATATGAGTGTGGTGTGTGTATAGGAGCTTTCGTATTCGAAAATATTTCTAATGGATGAATCCAATCCACACAGTCGAATACATTTCATTTAGCAATAAGGCATAAAAAGGGAATAGTAATGGGTTCTAATGAAGCCCCATGATCATATTCCCATTCTTTAGTTAATATTTGCATAAAAATATTATATCTGAGGGACGTTTCTGCCTTATTAGACCTAAATTTGATCAATATTTTTAAACATTTTTTTTTATGCAAAAAGTATCAAATATAGAATTTTAATATTTAGTATATTGACTAGGTGATCTTTATTAAACATAAATCAAAAGATTATGCCATTTATTGTACATATGTCTGCCAAATTTCATAAAGGATGCTCATCTAAGGCATGTGGGAGCATTTCCATGAGCTTGGTAAAAGTAGTTTTGAGAAAAACGCATTTAAAATTTCTCCTCTCCTCTTCGACCTATAACTTTGAGAATTTCATTTATATCGACTTTACGAATTTACTGATAGGTTTTTTAAGCATTGGTTCTTTCCGATACACGAAGAAGAAAAAATTTTTTTTAGCCAACAAGGCATTAATGTTCCTTAACAATTCACGAAAGATGTCACATATCCACATGAAAAATCCCATTATAAGGAATCATCGACATATGTAGGTGTGGATGTGTCCATAATCCATTTGTGGAGCTTTCGATGGTATTTACATTGAATCAAATAACAATGAGTGTCATATAGATATTTTCTAGATACCCTCGATCGTTTAACGTGCAATGATTACTTGTAATGTTTATTTTTTATATAAATAAGGGTGGAATGACCCCTCTGTAATAATATCGACACGGTCGACAGTTGTCCACATTTACCAACCACAATAATAAAGACAGTTTATTTATTTTCAGCGTATGGCTTCATTTGCAAGCTCCAGTTGTGTTGAGCATCAATACTAAAAGCACGGGTCATATGGCGAAATAAAATGTTATATGCCTCTTAATTACATCAGCTCGTCTACTTCACGTCCGAATAGCCCTAAGTGGTATCTCATTGAAATATTTAAGCACTTGGGTATTTTACAGGTGCAGGCGATGGGTAGGGTCCGATTAGAACTAGTATCCACTCTTCCTGCATTTGCTTAAGACGCATCAGGGTCCTTTGTCCGCATCCCGAGGAGCGTAAACATCCTCCGAGAAAGGTTCACTCGTTCAAAATCGTATTATTTTGCTCGAATGGGTGGATGTGATTAGGTGGCTTTTGGGCGGCGGGAACCAAACACCAGACCCTCGCCAGCACCACACCTCAGCTGGTCACGCCAAATTGACCAATTAACATCACACTCCACATCACTACAGAAATCCTGCCCGCTCTTGCATTACCTCCTTTCCTCTCGGAGGATGTTGCGGCCAAGCACAAAAAGCGGATTAAAATATTTAATTCGAGCATATCAGAGAGCTTTCTCACGCAACGATCTGGATTACTGATAATTGAATATCAGCCGCGATCATCTTTAAAAAGCCCTCGCTGCTAATTGTTTTTACCAAGTGGAGCTTTTATCTCATCGGGATTTTTATTATAAATTTTCAATCAAGTGAGGCAAATCGGATTGCGAATAATGTCCGCGAGCTTTTGCAGCGCGGCTGCATGAAAAGCGACGCAGTCGTAAACAATTATTGCGCTACTATAAATGAAAAGTCCCGGAAAATATTATTGTGCTGCAGTAATATTTCGCTTTATTGTTTCGTTTTAATTTTGTACTAGGACTATAATTATTGTTAGTGTGCATTTCCGGTTTGCAAGAATTATTGCAGCAATTTTTACTAATGAAACTGACCACCAAAGTGCGAGCGATTTTAAATGCAGGCAAACATGACATGGAACTATTTTTTCAGTTTCATATTCGATATTTTATATTAATTAATTTAGGTACAATATTTAAACTGGACTATTTTTTTCATATACTGTCGTGCAACTATAGTGATAATTCATCTAAATTTGTATCAAGTCGTGTGATTTCTAAAACTAGCTTGTTTTAGAAAGTTCAAACCCAGAGACAATATTTTAAAAAACTCAAAGCCAGTTGTAAAAAAAAATATTGCATAATTGGAAACTTCATATGATAGCTTCTAATATTTTCGCTAATAATTCAGTAATAGAAAATAAGATGATTTTATGCAATGATTTTTCTCTCTTTCAACAATGATGATATTGACACTGGGTATACTATTTCTTCCAAAGAAGATTTTGAATCGTGTCGAAAATCGCAACGAAAATTATCATACAGCGATGATAGTTTGTAATTAAAATAATTAGCATTTATCTAGTGGATGTCTGGCATTTGAGATGCCAAATGTCAGACATTCTTAAAATTTAATCAATGATGCAAGACGTCCTTTAAATGTTACCAAAATTTTTTTTTATTAACTTTTTTTATGCGATTTTAGATATATTTTTTATAGCTGTTTCAAAGTTATGCGGTTTTTTAAATCCATGGAACGAATCTTCACTTCTATATAAGTCAAGAAGATGAGCATGGTCGGTCTTGATGTTCAACATTGACTGACGCACTTTTTAGGGCCAGGAAAATTAAGAGTTTTCCATTGGTAACTATGCATTTTCATCTCAGGATCATAGCCTTATAAATCCAACTTTCATTACCGTTTACAGTTTTGGCCATGAAGTTCGGATCTCCTTGAAAACGATCCTTCAATTCCTTGCAAACAGAAACACGATTTTCCTACTGTTCGTTAGTCTAAAATCTGGGAACAAATTTTAGACTCACTCGCCTTTAAAATGCTTTGCACAGAACCGTAAGAGATGTTAACTTCTTCAGCAAGCTCTCAAATAGTTATTCGTCTGTGTGCACGAACAATTTAGGCCGCTTTTTGCACGTTTTCGTCTGTTTTTGTGGTCGATGGATGTCCCAACCGTTGTTCGTATTTAACCGACTCATTCCTTTTTTTAAATCGCTCAAACTCGTTGTTCGAAATCCATGATGCGCGACAGACGCGATAAACTCGAGCTCACTCTAGAGGCTTTGGAATCTGACTAAGTAGTCATAAAGTGTACAAACGTGACACAGTTCAGTCTCAAAGGATCAAGCTATCGGACATATTACATGAAATGGATTATCTCAAAAATTTGAAATTAAGCAAAAGAATTTAATACAAGGATAGAATTTCATCATTACATGAAATTACATCCACAATCTCGTAAATAATTAGCTTAAATGACCAATATCAATATTCAATGAATTCAATCAATATTCAGTCAACTGTCCGAGTTTCATTTTGACATCGTTGTTTTGAAAACTTAAATGAACTCGCCTCTCATTTAGACAGTTAACAATGATCTGATTTTCATTTTAAATATATGTTTTTTAATTATTTTTAAGAAAACTATCGCAATTACAGCATTATAAATGTGCATTTTATAACCGCAACGAGCTTATATGGTTGTTCAATATCAATTTTTTTCTCGATCTATTACGTACGTATTCATCAAAACGATTTATGCGATAAAGCATTACATTTAACGAATGCCATTCATTTCGTCCATAATTTGGTGCAGTAAAGTATTATATAAACTTCGTACATCCAACAGTTTAATAATACGGACACACCTCCACAATTAGGTACGGATTAGTGGTGATTCATTGTCATAATTATAAGATGGCGTCGAAGATATATTGGCGTATAAAAAGCAGTATATTTCAATAGTATTAGATAAGTTATTATCGTCCGCTTTTAATAATAGCCAAACAATTCTGCCTAGGCGCCGCCTGAGCAATAATCGGAGCGTTTGAGGGTCAACGAGCCTGTTGATGAATATGAACAAGTGCTTTTAAATGATAATAAATCATATTTTTCAGCGACGAGATTTCAGAAACAACACAATGAATCATCTGTCGGTAATCGATAAAATTATAGAGGGAAAACGTATGCAAGAGACTAAGTTTTGGATGATGCAAAAAATCAAATTATTTTCAGTAAAAAATCGGTTGATAATTTTAGATTGTGCAAAATCACCGTTGCAAAAATATCTTGTTCAGGAATTTTCAGTGGGAAGAACTTTTTTTTATATAACGATGTAAAAACTTTATATATTTGCGACCATTAATAAAAAACTTCCTTTTATATCCACCCTCGCGGAGCGCCTTCAATACTTCCCCTGACAGCTCCTGATGCGCTTCAACTGTTGAACTTATGAAAATATATACTCCCTCGAGACCATAAAATTATTGTATCCTCAACCTCTTTTGCTTGCCTCTCGACATTGTAGCCATGGTAAAGACGTATCGAATACAGCGTTTTCTACTTAAAATGTGCATCGTAAAACGGCATAGGAGAGACAACGTGTGGAAGGATGGTGTCCCAGACGCGGCATCCGAAAGGTAATAAAATATACCTTCGAAATGTTAGGGGCGGACGCTCAGAAATTAAGTCTTTATGGCCCCGGTTTAGTGGCCGAGACTTAACTCTTTGACTAATTCCTCCTAAAGCGATATCGTTGTCTGTCAAGCATAAACTTTACGGTCAGACGTCCGAAGACTTTTCATTAGCATTTTGATTGATGCTGCCCTAAAAGTATCGGGTCGAAGCCCGGTGGGTGCAGCCGACCGGGTAACGTCAAAGAGACACTTTTTGGTTCTCAGGTTATAGGTCTATCGACGATGTATCACATGCGTGCCTCCAAGGTATGCATCTTGACGTTGCGTGCTTGTCGCACTGGAGGATTGGATTACAAAGAAATATGTGAGCAGCAGATGTGTGTGTGTGTTTGTACTACAAGGAGATCTTAAGACTTTCTAATATTTAAATTATTCTACTTAAACTCCTATATTCCATCAAAGAAACTGTGTTGAAGCATAAGAAGTCCAATACACAATCTGGATTAATGACCCATTTGACGCTAATGTGTCAATATCACGTATTGATATATGTCCCAAATCTTACGGTTATAAATTTGAGGTTTGAAAGACTATCCAATCTCTCATATAGAATAAATATATGAGACTAGTTTTTCGAGCTAAAATAGTAAACTAGTTACTCGTTTTTTTTTTTTATTTCGGTTTTCATTCAGATTCAGTTTCAAATATTTATATCGGTTATTACGGTTTTCAGTTCAGCTTCTCGTAACTCCGACTACCGAATTTAGATCCCATGAGAAACAGCACTGATTCACGTTGGGCGACGAGAGTGTTAAATATAAACTTCAAAGCGGACAAGCAAATTAAAAAAAAACTAGCCTCATGTGCACCGAGTATTATGGTTAAATCTTAGAACAGATATTATTAGATTTTTTGATAACAAATGCTAATTAAATATGCTGCTAAAATACAAAAATTTAGTCATCGAAATATTGAGCAATCGAATCTATGTCCTTATGAACTCACTTATGAAACATCGATTTAGACTCTTATTTCATAAAATCATCAATGCATTTTCGGACTAATTCGTTATTAACTAAAGAAAGGGGAAGTATATTTATATTTCCATCACTGCAAATGGTTGATTACAACTAACGAGCAATTTGGTCATCATATATAATATATATCGTCCTATGATTTCCTGCTCAGCAGCTTTCTGTCAAACAGTATCACCTTTTGCTAGCTCGAAGAGTTTTATTCTATTCAACCTTCTCGCATTTAAACCACTATAATTTAACTGTCAAACCTCAATATTAGTACGATCGCAAAAAATGATCTCATGCATCCTTTTTCCATGTCTTCTCAACATTTTTTTATATTAAGATCCGGTCATATCATAAAACTTTTATTGGAATTTTCAGCATCTTACATCCAGTTGCTAAGATATTTGGCTGTGTTCACATCCGAAGAAGGAGTAATCTGTTGAATGTCTGTCTGATTGTTTATCTGTTCTCAATATTTGATTTAAATATAATTTTTGCATACATCTACAAAACTAAAAATCTATTTAATTATATTTTTTTCTTCTTCATTTGGGATCGTTTCATCGCAATTTCTTCAAAAAGAATCCTACGAACTTATTGAGTGATGTGTTAAATACTATATCGTATGCTATATTTTATCATAGCTACTGTATCATTCAATCTTATTTAAATGTTAATTTAAGCAAAAAAAATTAATATGTTGTCAAAAGTGCCATAGACTTTTCGTCATGTATTTTCAAAGTATTCAGCGTATTGACGTAAGGGATGCAATTTCGACAGCCACGTCAAAGGAAGGCGTCCAATGCAGGAAAATATGATTTTCCGCAATCACCGATGTTTTGACACATTTGTATGGATGGGGGTCGTTAGCTGGCGTTTCACTGAAACTCGACAGAAACCCGGAATTCATTGTCGATTATTCCCCCGGAGGAAGATCGAAAATCGCAATTTTCCATTGAAATAAAAGTAGTCCCGCGGGAGAAGTTGTGCGCAAACATTGCGATTTTTCCTGAAAACGCACGCGTGTACAGACACGTCGCCCTTTGTATCCATCAGTCCGAGGGACCATCAAGGACAAGGGGAGAGTAAGCGAAAATTCGGGAATAGATTCTCATTGGAAGACAGATTGGCGATACGTGACAATAATATTTAAGATCGCCAATAAGTCACCGCCCCCGGGCTCCGAAATTGCGCAGCCTCTCTGTCGATGTTTGCAAATATGTAAAAAAAATCCTTCTAGTTGAGGAGATAAATTCGTATAAATTTGTACATTTCTTGTTAGAATTTCGCTTTCTTTTTGTGCTTTGACCATCCATTTATTTTTTATGTGCACATTTTCAATCTGTCTTTGGAACACGCGATGGTCAATTCTTCGACCAAATGGTGCCAAAGCTGTTTATTCATTCCCTCAGCATATTCTACAAGGTCGTTAGATTTTATTGTTTTATTCTATATATTATATATATTTTTATGAACACAAAGTGGGCCAAAAGTTAATTTATATCGAATAAAACTCATAATTTTAACGTTTTTTTTTTGTAAATTCACTTTCATACTAATCAGAAGAATGTTTACCTACTACCCTAATTTTATCAGGAAATATCCATTAATCATATTGCCAACATTGTAAAATCAAATGATATTGATAATTCAAAATTTAGGTGTGTTCCAAAATTATTGTATTTAACAACTCTTGATTTTATCTTTCTTCTTCTTAACACATTCCCGTCGGGAGATGCAACTGTGCATCTTTAGCCATTTGATTCATTGACTCTAAAAAAAGGATCTTACGCGATAAATATTTCAATTTCTGATAACAAATGCCTCGACACACATTGCTTACATAATAATTTGCCTATTTTTTTTAGATTTGGTTCTTATTTAAAGATGAACATATGCGTAAACATCATATATTTGTATGATTACAGTTCAAAAACAACTACTATTTTTATATACATATTTCTATACAGTGAGATGTCCTAAACATTTTCTCTAAATTTTCCTAGAAAATACTTACTAGTTAAAAGATTGAAGCATTTTTTCCGATATTGCAATTTTTTGTAAATGCGCCCCGTGTCAGGCGATACTATGCGTAACCCGTCGGGAATGTGTTAAGATGCTATATCCGATATCAGATGTAGTCGATCTCCTTTGGATAATTTTATAGTGAAATTTTCAAGATTACATAATCAATAGCAACATTATAATAAATGTATTAAAGGGGACACAAATATATTAAAACCTTGGGGTAAATTTTTTTGGGGGAGATTTTAGAGACATCTTACATAAATCTTACTATGTATCATCCTAATGTTCTTTAGAATTGTTACTCGATAAAATCACGTAAAAATTAATTTAAATCGAAAATAACCCAGCATAATAGAGCAGTTACCTATGTATCCTTTGTACAACATTCAAAATCAGATACGATAAAATAACGACGGTATCTCGCATCGGGCAGGGCCTTCGTCCTCATTAGCCACTTTATTAGGCCCTATTTTACGAAGGTACACTCGTTTGTGTTTGACGACCCTATTAGGAATTCGGAGCTCATTTATTTAATCGGACCGATTGTGAGAAAAATCTCCCGATCGATTTAATTCAATCGTGACCCAAAAATGGAAATGAGACGCGACCTTTCCTGATGAGCGGCCATTGCCAATAAAATTCGTTTTTTTCTGTTATGCAGGAAGCCCTTCGGGTTTTTATGAAGTGTCCATGTTGAATAGTGAGTTATCTATGCCGATACCATTTTTTAGGTCCTAGCTGTTGATCCGACAGAAAATTGATAGGAGCATAAAGATAGCTTCCGAAGCCATGGGTGGGCTCCTAAGGGCTCGTTGTCTCTTGGCAGGACAGCGGCAAAAAGCTCCCGAAGGGTAATTCGATACGTTTGTGTGGCAATCGTGGAAGTCATCGGGTTTTATCTAACGAACTGCATTGCCACCAATAACCATAAATTTATAATCGATTTTTTCTATTTGTGTCTTCTATAATCTCATGCTAAATCAACGTGATAATTTTCATGCAACCCTTAAATTTATTGCAGTCAAATGTAAAGCTACAATATAATATGTAAATGGAAATCGTCTACATTTAAAAAAAATACTTGGATCTATTGCAATGTTTCTTAAACTTTAAAATATGGCCATAGAGCTCATACAAAAAAGTTGTAATGTGATTTGAGATGGTTTTTAAATTTGTAGTTTTTGGACGATAATCGTATGTAGCATCCCTATGGTTTCAAGTCGCAAGTCGCATATTTAAGCAATAGTGATATTTTATGCATGATCTTCAAACCATATAAATTACAATATAAGTGATTTGTTAGGATGCCCTCGAAAATCCCCTAGTATTTGGAATTAAATTAAATATTCCCTGGGAATTGGATTGAAATATATGAAGGAGGGATATCGTATGATATATTATGAAATGCATAACAATCATGTGATATGGAAAATCATTAAATAATAAAGCTTATGAATGGTTTAATATTAATTTTGTGCACTCGATTGGATTAGAAGATCCAGAAACATTGTAAATAGTTTATGAAAATAATATATAGAGGTTAATATAATATTTTTGGCAAGTCCTAAAAGAATGTCGATTTGAAAGGTTCAATTTATCATATTCCTACAGCTTTTCAACAAATTTACCCCTCGAGCTCGTAAATATTGATCAGAAATTTTTCAGCTTCAAAATGAGAATCAGATTTTTCACTTTAAGAATTAAGATCGTCCATTATAAATCATCGAAATAATCATACTTTTCGAGTCGAAAATCCAGCGTTTATAATTATTTTTGTTATGGATTGTTTATACAAGCGTTATTAATCTTCATTAAATGAGGCACAGAAAGGAACTCCAGTTAAAGGAATCGTTCATATGATTAAATTAATAGCCAGTTGTGGCCATGCGGAATGTAAGAATAAAACAATGGTTTCTATGATTCCATAAAATCTACTATCTAATCCGCTCAACGACGCTCTAATTATACGTCTGTACAAGTGGGCAAGGGTAAAAATATATATAATTATACCTATTTCTGTACTAAACGAGGGTGTGCTGAAAGGCCGGTTGCATGACCATATTATTTTATATCGCCCGGCAACGGCGGAAAGTTCCCGAAGAATTACCATCGCCCGGGGCCCTTTTGGCCCAGCAGTACGTCTGAACCCATCCAGCTGCGGATCCCTATCGAAATTAAATTATGGCACTCGATAATTTCTAGCATTTCGTACGGAAAGGAAGAAAAAACTTTCCAACTCACCCCCGGGGGTGTCGATACATCCGGCGCGATACGCACTGAATAGTCCTTTTGCGGAAAAATGGCGGACTTTGAAAAAGTTGTTGAATTTTTTTTCATTTCTCTCCATCCCCGAAAAATTGCGATAACGATTGAGTCGGCATTGAGGGTTGAGCAGATACGGAACCGGAGTATTTCCAGCAAAAGAAGTATTTCAAATAAAATTTACTCGAACTTCGGGCAAAAAATACAACGTTTTATAGAAAGCCTTTTGCGAGCACTTCTGCAATATTTTAGCATTTATTTATTTGAATCGAATTCCAATCAATAATTTAATACTGATAGTAATTTATCAATACTAGATTGAGAAAGCGAGCGTATGCATGGTAATAAGTATTGAGACGATCGATCGGAAATATTAATATTTCCGATCTCGGATTTCTATTTCGGATCTAAACCATTATACCAATACTTGGTCACTATACCACTCTACTACTATACAAAAACATATTTGGACATACGACATACAAGCTCTGGGACACTGCATTGACCTCCAATACTGACATTTTGCAACTCTTTCAGTCCAAAGTGTCTCATACAATAGTCGTCGCTCCATATTATCTGAAAACCTAGACCTAAAATACCATTTTAAAAGAATGATAATTTCTTTTCTCTTACATAAAATTCCTATTCAATGAATCCTATTTTACCTTTACTATATGTAAAATAAAAAGGGGTACAACCACTTGAAAAGAAGTTCCCTAGAAAAGTCTTATGTGGGATCGCCTGCGTCCGATAACAGATATGGCGTTTTAAGAAGAATAAAGGTGAATTGAATAATATATTTAAATGAATTGTTGATAAAGTATTAAAGTAAAGATCATCAGATGGAAAATGAAAGAGATATTAAGCTGCAAACAAATTTTAAGCCCTCCATTTCTTTGCTACTGTAAAAAATTTGCTTCGTTTAGGTCTATGCAAAGGGGATGAATTATATAATATGTGATCCGATTTGGTACATCTTTAGTCGGATCAAAACGAAACTGGGTCAAAATTCAAATTTCATCCCTTATAATAATTAAATTTTCGTCATCCTTGCAAGGATTTCGTAATCCCAATGTCTTACGTGAGCACACCATTCAAAAGGTGCTTTCACGTAAAATACTTACATTCGCGTGTAACGTCTCAAAAGACACAAAGAACGTAATCGGATCACGCCATATGTCAACAGTCGCTTATAAAGAAGAACAGCGAACAATAGAAACTTTAAAACCTTTTCCTCCTAATCCCTTAAAGACGCTCCTTTCCCATTCTTCCGCGAATAACTGATAGACGCTTAATGTTTAACTCGTCTCGAATTTCCTGCGGCGTAATTCGGGTGATTATTTGAAAGGAAGCGGCCATCCTCCCCTGGAAGCCGCAGAGAAGCAGTCAATTTCCAGATCCAGAACGCGAAGCGATATTTCCTCCAAATACTATCGGTCGGACATAAAGAATGCATCAGGCATTGGACCCTCGGGGGATGCAGTGACCATACATACAAATACTCCCAGCCCTAACGTCTATTTTTTACCAGGGTTGCTTTATACAACTCATTCCGCAGTTCGGACACGTAGGTACTTCTTTTGCCCAACATCGTACCACAATAAATAAGGGCTTACATATAAAAAAGAAGTTACTTCGGCGAATAGCATTTTTACAATGTAACGCGCTGTGTCCATTCCCCTCGTCTGTTTTATTAACATTACCTTCACAATTGAAACGTATTTTCTGACCGAGACGAATTGTGTTTTGAGCCATTTTTGTGAATTATCCATGACAGAGAATGCAGACGTCCGTGCAGCCTGCTGGAGGCTCCGAATCGAACCCCCAAAAAACCGCATCGATTGAATTAATAAAACCAATAAAGACCCTCCATAAAATTCATCTATCTTCAACCCCCTAATCGTATAATATCAAATATGCATCAAATAATAAATCAGATATTTATATAAATTTTAGACTTATTCAAAATATTAATATATTCATATATATTAGATAAAGCGGAAAGAAATGTCATTTTTTTTTGTTGCGTCCTTTGCCGTCAGTTTGCCTCGGGTTGCTGTCGAGTGAATACATCAAGGTTGATGTAATTTTGAAGCTCTGTTGTTTGTCTTACTTTTTCAAATATTTTTATATTTTTTTAACCACAGTGAAAATGTCTAAGCCAGAAACTAATGACGACCTCCAATAATCGATGATGACGCATTAAATTCTCTGGTAGAATCTGATCCTCGAAAAACAATAAAAGAATTATCGCTAGACATCGACTGTCTCTGGTCGACAGTAAAAGACCATTTGAAAAGACTCGGGAAAAAAACATAGACAGGGAATTTGGGTACCGCAAGAGTTGTCATCAACGGTCTTAGAACAACGGATAACCACTTGCTCATCACTATTGTCCAGGTATAAAACCGATCCATTTTTAAAAAAGGATCGTTACTAGGGATGAGAAGTGGGTCCTCTACAAGAGTCCAAGAAGGAAAAAACAGTGGCTTTCTTCAAATCAAGTACCTGTTTCTACCCTTCGACCGTCATTATCCTTGAAAAAGGTCCTCTTTTGTGTTTGGTGGGATTTTTTTGGCGTAATGCATTATGAATTATTAAAACCTGGCCAAACTGTCACAGCATAGCTATACTGTGCAAAATAAGATATGTTAAAAGCGGAAATGCTCAAAAAGCAATCAGTGCTAGTTAACAACCAAAGAAGAATATTACAGCATGATAATGCTAGACCACACGCAGCAAGAATTACACAGAACAAAATAAGGGAGCTGGATTTGGAAGTGCTGCAAAAGTCACCATATTCTCCTGACATTCCACTTTCAGACTACAATATTTTCAAGTCATTAGAACATTCGCTTCATGTTAAAAAAAAATCGCTTCTTTGAAGCAAGTGAAAAGTCATTTGGATTCTTACTTTAGTGGAAAACCGGCCGAATTTTACGAAAGAAACATTGAAAAGCTACCTAATCTGTGGAGGGTGATTATAAATAACAATAGAAATTATTTAATTGAGTAATATTTTATAGCTTTTATTAAAATATATTTTTTCTCCAAATAACAAAAAAATGACATTTCTTTTCGCTTTACCTGATATTACATTGATATAGAAGTCTTAATATCTATCCAAATGATATCTTAAAAGTATTATTTTAATCTTAAAAATATGCGACGGGTAAAATTTCAAATAAAAATATTTATGGGAGACGGTTGATTAATTTTGGTTTCAAAGACTTAAAAGACCTAATCATGAATACATTTTCAAATCTTTGGATATTAACGAGCTACTCCTGAAAGAAGAGTCTCCGAAAACCAATCCTCAACGGCTAAATTTCCATCATTTTTAAATATTTTTTTTATAAAATACTGTTTAAATATTGTTCTTTTATATGTCTCAAAATATGAATAAAATATGTATTTTATTATATTAAAAAAAATATCTTTTTTACAATTTAAACCCCATGTAACCCCTTAATCGTATAAAATATTAATATATTTCTATCACAATTTTTTTTCAGGCTATTAAATTATGAGACTATTTAGAAGTAAAGATATCGCAAGTAAAATTATTAAATAAATTTTCAAATATTGAACTAATATGTCAAGAATTTCAACTCCAGACACTTTAAAGTAATTCATTTTTTAATGCAGACAAATGGAGATTAATATTATGTTACAAAGAAATACACCATACGGAACGCTTTTGAAATTCTACATCCAAAGATGACTCAAAGAAATTGTTGAGAGTACACAGAGATTCGTTCATATTTCACAGGTTATTTACTTTGCTATGGAAAATTAAATGAACAAAATTGTTTGAATAAAATTTTGCACGTTTTACACAGGGTTAATGGACTGAATTAAATAATTCGTGATAAATTTTAAAAAAATTGATGTATTGTATCCCAAAATAGGATATTTTGCTCGAAAATTGTCATAAATATGTTTTATCACGCTTGGAGTTTCTATGTCCTGTATGTATTTTATCGCTGAAAATAATCTCTTCAACTTCTTTGATCCTCACGAATGATTATTGATATAGGTCTAATGATATTGTCACATGGAGTAATGGGAAGTTCACGCACGTCCTGTCAAACGGCATAGGGCACTACTGGAGTCCTCGAGTAACGAGTCTGTATGCCGGCCATCCCCTTAAGTATTCATCCCACGCCATCCCCCGGGGACTTATTGGTGTTGGCTAGGGTCGCAATAGAAGGGAAGACCCGCCCCTCCTGTCTTCGATGTCGATTGCAGGATCCTGCAGAAATTTGCAAATTTACACGTGGCACAGCATGATGTAACAAAGCCGTAAAAAATACACGTCGTTGACATGCACCGTCCCGAAACAGGACACAGCTTCCTCTATTTAATGATCTCGCATTATTCCTGGCCAATTAGAGATGTCATTAGTATTGTCAAATAATAGTTATTAAAAGACGATTGTGCGAAATGTGAGCATATGAGAGCAAGTAACGAACGAGGCGACTTTCGTATCGGATCATAACTTGATGCTCCACGCCTCTATGATGTTGTATTCAATTAAGAAAATTGGCCATTAAAATGGTTTTAAGTATGTCTGAATCTAACCATTGCAATCGTGGCAAATTTAATTAAATAATAATTAATATAAAGCCGTAATAAGTGATCAAATGGAAGATATTTGTAGCAGATAAGGCTTGAGTTTTAATACCGATATTTGTATGGCTTAGCAAACGGCTTCTGCACTATCAGTAAATTACGTTATTAATTAAGCTAGAGGCTCTTGAACCACTCTATATTAAATGCATTGTATGCAATTACTAGTTCTAAAATTGAATCAAAAGGCTGTTGTATTTTATTTTTATCGTAATATTTATTTGAATTTATTCCATACATGATTAAAAAGATCGTTGATAAAAAACTTAAAGTTATCAAGCAGCTGATTACAATATCATTTTCCAATTTAAAAATTGATGAAAACGAATTTGATTGATGAAAACGATTGATCTGCCATAAACCATTATCCGATCATATTTTTATATCATTGCATTGTTGTTAATTTTTAAACACATTTAACAGTTATGGGATTCTATGTTTATGAAGAAAAAATCTTAAAATTAAATTCTTATTGTCTTTTTAAGAATGGTAGAAATCGACACCAAAAAAATATTTATTACCAGATAAGGCATGTATATTTTGTAAAAAGTATAGTTTGGGATTCTCTTAGTTCCCCATTTATATGATATTGGAATTTTTTAGGATGAGGAACTTTACTATCTAGAATAGAAAACATGCAAGTTAATTAAGGATACATGTCGAGATAAAGGCAAAATACTCGGGAGAGAATCTTTTAATACCTCCAGGCGCAAGAAAATGTAAAATATTATCGAAAAGTCTATTAAATCTCGGACGAATAATAAAGGGAAAATATCGATACGATTTTTTGGTAAAAAAAATGCCAAAGCTTGAGAAAGTGCGACATTTACGACGAGTATTTCATAAGAAAAAGTTTGAGTAAGAAAATTTATTAAGTGTCGTTTTATTTGCGCACTTTTACCTCAGTCTCAATAAAAGTTGTAAAAATTCAATAAAATTCGTTCCCACTACTTACAGGATATGTATTTTGAATCCGGGAGAATTATTCGGGGGCGAATGTAATTTATACGAAAACTTTCGTAATAATATTACATACGTGAAAAAATAAATATTACTTCTTCAATTTCGGATCTGGGAAAGTTTGCGCCGGGAAAAACTTTTCCGGGTGTTTTCATAACAAATATTAGCGCATTTAAATCCTGTAACCTGAAAATCAAATCTCAGAATTTCGCATGCGGGCGAAAAGGCGCTCGTGAATTTTCATCGATTAGGGGGTGGGCGTTTATGTAGTGGCTCGGACCCGGGTCAAATTGTTTTGACGTTTGTCAATGCTTCCGAGGCACTTTGTTGATTTATCATCGGCGAAATATATCATTGCGGATGCAGATGCAATCCATCAATTAACAACTGAAAACTGCATTCAATATAGCCTCCCGATAAATCCCTATGCGTCCTGGCTGCACACTGGATGAATGCAAACGAACCGCCCCGATGGACTCCAGCAGAGGGTGCAATGCTCTGGGTCGCACTGGTAACGCATGGTTTATTTTCAATTAAGCTCTGCAAATGTGGAATATTTTAAAGGAGATAAAATCGGAGTAAATATGGATATTTCAATAAAATATATTTAATTCATCTGTAAAAAAATATCTTAAAATAATTTGGAAACGCTTAGTATTTCGTGAAAAAATTCAGCATAACTCTGTGCACAATTATTGGTATGGTGAATAAGATCTTGGGCTTTCGTTATAATGATTAAAATTCAAATCTAGACTGTGAAAAAAATTAATTCAAAACATCAACAAATTTCGATTAATCATCTTAATCCCTTATTCTAGTTTTCTGGATGCTAAAACATAAATATTGAGATAAATAGCAATTTGTTTATTCAATTATAAATTATCTCCTATCTAAAAATTCTGTTCAAATAACTCTATAAATATATATATATAAATTAAAAATTATATCTGTTTCCGATATTTCGAGCCTCTCGTCGGGCTCATGGTCACGGAATAACCAGCTATGGAAGATGAAATTGGTCAAATGGTGACAAAAATGCGCTCGTCTAAATAATCTTTATTTAATGCAAAGAGAGATTACAGCCACGAGATTACAAACGAGCCTGCGGGAAGAATACTTCTTCCCGCAGTTAAGACCTGATGAGGATTTAGAATTATTTAAAAATAATGAACAGCATTTAATGTAAAATAATATAGTTCTTCGTGTATTCTGATAATATATATTATTATTGGGAAGTTAAGAGATGTTATACATGTTTTCTAGTGATTTAATGTTTTCTGTGATCTAAGCATCCAGATATCTACAGAACAAATCTAAATATTTCATCGCCAAAATTTCAAACATATTTGAAATCTCAACCAATTGAAGATAGCGTCGCATAAAATATAATAAATCACAGTTTGCTCGGTTGAAAATCTCTGTCGCTGAATAAATCATGGTCCACGTATCCTTTTTTTTAAAACACTTGCGCATAGCTGCTGAATAATCCAAAGGCACTAGAGCAGAATTGAATTTTTAAGTTTGATTCCGAATTTTATGACAGATTCATAAAAGCGAAACGCTGGGGCGCTAAAATAATTACAAAATTTGATTTCATATTTCGCTGATTTTCCTTTATCACGTTAGAGGTGTATGGGGCCCGTGGTGATTTGATCCGTCTGCGAGGGGTAGCTTTTAGTTAATCATTCGGGGGTGGAATATTTGCTCGCGTGGCTGTAACCTATAAGCTGGGTGCGTATAGGACAACTTTTTGATTACATTAATCCCATTTCACAAGCGGATTTGTATAAATAAATATTGGAACTAACTCGATCGGGTCCCGGAATCCCGATTGATTTGAATACGTGAATGGATCAAACATTCCCGCATACGGTCCGAACAAACCGTTTTATAAATAATTGATATGGGAGAGGGATAAAAGGACATAATAACCAGTCCGCGCGCAAATCTCCAAAGATTTGTTTACCTGAATGATGGTCTGTACCAAAATTAGGATCAAAACAGATTTGAAAAAAACTCAATTAAAGTCTATTATTTTTTAACATAAACATTTTTGAATTCCTTCTATTTAATAGACGAGCAAACATTCAATTGAACTATCAAAATTAGGATTCTCTGAAAACCTTTTTATATTTAGTATTCAAAACGTTCCCACGGATACATGAATAAAACATATCAGGATGACAATGAACTGAACTTTTTTTAAAAATAAATAAGTTCATATTTTCATCTCAATGACATCGTTTTATTTTCTTTTCTTAAAATTGATTAATATTTAAATCTATATTTTCAGATTTCATCCAGATCTATAGTAATTTATCAATAGATTTATCTGCGATCGCTCACACATCACCTGTTTGTGATCCACGATCAATTATCCGCTATCCATCTGTTGTAATTATACTAAGGATTTAAAATAGACAGTCTCATTTCCCAGATATCCAACCCAATAATAGGATTGATTTGCACCTGATGCAAATTATCCTCAGGCGCATATTTTGTTGGTCAGAAAAACTATCTGTTGAGAACCGGAAATATGGCAATTGTAATCGCAATACTTGTAGATCGTCATTAACGCTTTCGCGGACACGTCTATATATACACTGTACCGATAAATTATAGGAGAAGGAGCTATTTTTTACGCTGTAAGTGGTGCTCAAAAGAAAATAAACACTTTAACATTTCGTGGAGATACCAAACATGCCCAACTAATTCTCGTCCATGTCCTAGATATTGTTTTGAATGTTTTCATGCTACATCATTTTTTTCGTAATTTTACAAAATTATGAAATTATTTTGCAATCTTGTAACCTGTATGGTTATTTTTTGTAATCTTATAAACCCTTGTATAATTTTGTAATTTTGTATAATTTTGTAAACGTGTACTTTGTATAAATTGTGGTTAAATATTTGTGTAATTTTTGCGAAGTTTGGAATTATTTTACATACACCTAGATATGTAAATTGAATAAAATATAATAAAAATAAAATACGATTTTAATAATAAAAATGTTTTGAATGTCGCAAATCCGTGTCCGCGAATGCGTTAACAGCTTATAGAAAAAACTTTTCACCAGTTATTTTGTTGTTGTTTATAAGGTATTTCATGTTTTTTTTCCAAATAATAATCACGATATTAAAAAAATCCATGAAGGTTATAATTGCATTTAATTGGGTTGCATAAGTTTGCGGTGATCTAAATACTAAATATTATAGATTTTGATAATTTTATATTATTTTTTTATAGATGTAAAACATAAAAATGTTATGTTAACTAAGAAAAGTAATAGATTGTTTTAATTTAACGGTCGCGCACCGTCTATAGATCTTTGATGTAAGCCTGAAGGCGAGTAGGGTCCAACTAGAGCCACAATGAAGCTCAATCTCAAACATTCAGCACACGTTACCTGTAAAATATATCATAATAAGGAAGTTTAGTTAAAAATTAAATTCAATTGTTATAGAATATCAAGCAAAAATATTGAAATGACTTTTATAAAATGTATTAATTTGAAATCTCCAGGATAAATGGATGGATGGATAAATAAATAGATAAAAATTATGTTAAAGGCGTAGAATCAAAATAGTATTTATTTTCTCTCCTATATACAATGATAGATGACATTCGTCCCCTAATAAGCCAATTTGTCAAATATCCTCAATGCATCCAGAAAATTCCCCAAATTGAAATCATCGTCGGAAATATTACATCAAAATTATCGGTTGATAGGATCTGAAATGGATTGTTTTCGGAGTAAGTGCGTAGAACCTCAGCCATCTGTGCCCCTAATGATTGTTTCATAGTGACCCCCACACCTCGGATAATGCACGTCGCTCGCGGACCTTTGTTCGCCATCACTGGGGGAGCATTTACATTATATCGGCTCATTATGCCCCCCCATCGCTGTTTGCGGACGCCCGCTCAAATAATTTGTTTTTAATGAAGTATATTGAATGTGGACTCATTATGGAGCCTGCGAGCAGAACGAGAGAAATAGATTGCTTGTTGGGATTGAATTATTCGAACGGAGCCATTTGCGATTTTGCCTCTGCATAATAGTTTTCCTGTTATTTTCAGATACAGCCTGTGTTAATGTAACGATGCAGAAATATCAGTAATCATTAAAGGCAAATAGAACATGTTTCATCCCTTAAATTCGAATAATTTATATTGATTAAGTGAAATACTCTTCTTTGTTCTCTCGATGTCTTTACTTTTATTATGATTATTTTTGAAAATCAATAACTCATAGACAAATCTGTCCGACTTTATTAATATTTTCAGAATTAATGGATTGATCTTGTATTTAATCACAGGAAGATTAATTGATAGTTCAAGCTCACTTATCAATTTAAATAATATAGCTAAAATATTTTCAACGCATGATTTTATGCTATGGTGTACATTAGGGTGGTATTTATTTTTCGACTTTTAAAAAATTTGGCGGTCACCCCGTCATATGATTTTCTGCCCTAAAAAAATGAATACGTGTTTTACGACTATTAAACTGACTTATTGATTCTGGTATGTTTATTAGTCTATTTTGAAGTGAAATAGCATGCAATATTCACTACTTCACTATAGTCAACCCTCCTCCCCTTCCCTCCTTTCTTAATTATTTCCTGCGGGTACATATTGAGATTGAGCCCTGCCTTGCTCCTCACTTCAAAATCAGTCAATAAACTATATAATTTATTACCAACACATGTCAGAGCTGGATGTACTGGAATCGTTAAAAAAAAATCTGCGTTACAAATTTGATACTTCCACTGATTGTAAAAATATGGGACTCGTTTATATGTAATATTATTTAGATATATAAGTAAGATTTTTGTTTTTGATGTTTTATTTTTTTTAATAAAAAAATTTACACTTTGAGTGCCCCTGGCAAGGTGAAACTTGTTTTTGAGTATTAGTTAATGGTAATAAGTAGAAAAAACGAAAGAAATAAAAAACGAAAATAATGCGTCAGGGAAGTGGTTAAGAAGAACTGAGACAAAATTGATCAAAATAATTATAAAACAGTAATTTATGATACCTTGTCCTCAAAAATCATAGAAAATGTTACTGTAGGCAGGATTTATTTTGCTAAAAAACAACATCAAGTGTATCAACCTCGAGATGACTATAGAGAGTTACTGAATCTTTCCATCATTTGCTTGGGAGGATTTCTTGAAAAAGAAATTTCATTTAGGAAGTTTGCTGGTCTTCCCCGTGCTAAATAGATGGTTAAAGCTATGTGTTACTTGAAAATAAAAATAAACATCAGTTTAAACTGATGAAAAAGTAAATGAAAACTGAAAGATGTTTGTCTTTTCACAGTTGTAATATATATATAAAATACTGGTTTCAAGCCCCTATATGATATTCAGCACCAAGAAACGACTTACAATTATTAAAAGATCTGGCATCCTTTAAAAATATAAACCAAACAATGGCCAAAGTTACCATAAAAAAATACTGGGACAAGGAACATATTTTAAGCAATATTTATCTATTTAAAAACACATCAATGGATTTAAGCGATAATTTTAAAATATTTTTCTATGGATAGATGAATTTTAAATGGTGATTTTATATTATCTTTCACGTTTGATTAAGCTAGAACAAAGCTATGAAAAATAAACTTGTAGATAGTATGGGTTTGAATTCAATAATTTTGGGTTTCACTATAGAAAATGTGATCGCAAACCTCATTTTAAAAACACATTTTTTTAGCATTTCTGTTAAAGAAAATAATATTTTCACAGTCTTGGATCTGAGCCACAATATTTATAACCCGCTTTTTGCACAGAATAATTTTGTCCCAAGTGTCGAAGCCATTTCTTGCAATACAGACACTTCGTGATACAGGGTCGTTAATCCGCAGCGAATTCGGCGTAAAATATACAATATTGTATCATTTACAAAGCCGCCCACTTAAATATATACATCAAGGTATGAAAGGAGGATTGGAAATATCGCTTTAAATATTTTACACACGCGATGAACGACTATTGAAAGTTTCCTACGGAAATCGAATTATCCAAAGAGAGATGGGCAATATTACAAATCGCCCGGCGTGAATTTATTCTGATGACCTTATATATGGTAGGGTTTCGTAGAGAGATTTGATGCAATTTGTATTGATGGAGTAATGCCGAGCCTAATAAATGCATGAAATATGAGACGTTAATAAGAAGGGAGATGGCATGTTGCATGGTAATAATTCACGAACGTTGCTTTCTGTATTTTTTTAAACGTATAAATGATTGTGATTTATGTGATTGTCTAATTATTTTCAATGCACAAATGTTTGAAATTGTTATTTTCAAAGTTTCGACTGAGAATTAACAAGCAACGTCGGAGAAATTATTGTAGTTGAAGAAAATTCTCAGGACTTGTCGTGCAATCAAACTATTATAGTCTACATTTGAATTTTCTTAAGTTATTTCTGCAACAATTTTTTAATAACTGGTGCATGGTACCGTCGGTTGGAAGTAACATTATTATATTTTATTGATGCTAATTGATTTTTATAAACATTTTTTTTTTAATATATGGACAGAAACTTACTAATATATATTTTTTTTATTAATATATTATCATCATCATAGTATGTATCTACATGCTGTTTAATAAAAGAATAATACCAGTTTATGTCCCTAATATTATCCCTTTGAATATTGAGCTAATTTAAAATCATTAGTCAAATTAACAAAAAAAACACTGTCGATAGCATAAAATATTCGCTAATTTCTTCAAGTATACACTTGAAATCGATTCTTTATATCACATCATTATTAGTCGATAAATTTGGGTTAACGATCTATATAATCGTGCGATGTACGCAGGAAGCTCTCCGTCTCTGTCTCCCATGCACATTTACCGAACTGCAAGACGTATTATCCGTCTCTGTCTCTCTCCGAGTTCAACGTACAAGAGTGCTCTTTCTGAATCACTGAAATTCGCTCGCAAATACGCGATCATCCTGCCATATAGATTAAAACAAACATGATTTCCAAGTTTACTTACCGGGCCATCTGGATGAACGTATCGAAGAGCATTTTCGCAGCAAATCAATATCGAATGCGAATTTAGGTGATTAAAAAAATTGAACAGATTTTTTGGTAATGATCATATGAAATGTCCGATTTTCGTTTATAACAGTCATGCGTGATGTACGATCAATTAACCACTAAAGGAGTACTATCCCAGGGCCTGGGACTCCCCCTCCACTTTTCAGAAAGAGCACTCTTGTACAATGAGCTCGGAGACAGACAGAGACAAAGATAGAACATAGCGCAGTACGGGGGACAGAGACGGAGAGCTTCCACGCTTACACCGCACGATTGTATAGATCGTTAACCCAAATTTATCGACTAATAATGATTTCGATTTCAAGTTTGTTTGATTATGGCATCAACGACTTCATCGATTTTAAATTTACTCACTCCTCAAAAGGTTAAGAATATTTACGCACTTTTCAAAAATGAGTCACGTAGATAACCGGCTAGCAGCATTCAATACGAAAGCTTTGGGTAGAAATTTAACCGTAGATGGCTGAATGGTAGAATGGTTGATTTTTTTTATGGGACCATTACCAACCATTTTGCAATTTGGTCACCAGCCACACTTCCTGTAGGAATCGAACCCAATATCATTGAGTTAAGAGTTCAACAGTTTAACCCTGGGACTACCTGCAGGTTGATGCTTTTGAAATAGAAAATGGATATATTTCAATTTGCACGGTTTTGTATTACACGACACTATATATATTTCATAGTTTAAACATTGATTATTAAGTTCGACTAATTTCATGAAGAAAAATCAAATAAATAATTCCATGATACATATAAAATGATTATATTAAAAATACTATGTGGAGCTAATGTTTGCATTTTTATGTCAACATAAAAGTAATAAGGAAAATTTATGACAGTTAACCAAACACAAATGTACAAATGCATTTTATTAATATTAGATAAGCTTTGTTGCTTCAGAAGCATTCACTTCTATTTATCCTGAGCAAACACTGCATTGCGTGCAAACCACATTGCATGAACTGAACTCAATACTAGTACTTCAAAAACTTCAAAAACAAACAGTAAATTAAATTTTCTCGACGTGCATAATTTTCAGCATGGGTATTTTACATATTTGCACATGAAATCGCACAGCGTCGATGCGCAAAAATATCATCCTCTTCTTAATATCCAACAAGCACTTTTATTCACAGGCATCGACTCCATCGATTATTTTTTTTAAACAGCGAATATTTCAAGACATTTGCGTATTCAAAATGGCAGACCCTTTCGGTTAAAATTCATGTTTTTAGCCTTTGGTGTTATATGCAAATGTTATGTATGCGTTCTGCGCGGACATTTCAATAAGCTGAGCATAATGCAAAAATCGAAGTCGTGGTCCTGGCGTTCACTTGGCATCGGGATAGTACCACGATAGGGTCCATAACCTTAGCCTGATCCTTTTATGGGTCCTGAAATATGTTATGCACGATCTTTGGATCCAGATCGGCG
Organism: Stenopsyche tienmushanensis; assembly: GCA_008973525.1. Lineage (NCBI taxonomy): Eukaryota > Metazoa > Arthropoda > Insecta > Trichoptera > Stenopsychidae > Stenopsyche > Stenopsyche tienmushanensis. The sequence continues at coordinate 450,047 of WACJ01000146.1, forward strand.
ACAAAGCCCGATAATTCGCAAAAAGCTCGATTGTTTGTCTCGGTTTAATTCCATTTAACACATCACATATTAAAAAACATATCAAAGCTCTCGATTTTATTTGGATTTATATATTAAATTATTTTTAAAAAATGCATCCAATTCTATTCTATTAACAATTTTATAATCCTGAATGATTTTACATAATGGATATTTTTTCAAAATATTAAAAAAAAATATATTTTGACAACCCTGACACTTAAGACATAGGGTCTATGTATGAAACGTAGTAAAAGTCTCCCTTAATTTAAAAAAAATATGTCGGTCCAATTGCAAAACACCATCAGAATCAACCCCATATAACAACGCTTGGATTAATTCCCATAAACACAAATTAATAATAAGTTTATCCTATTTCATCATATAATTGACTTCTCCAAGGCCTGTTTTATGAAACATTTCCACGGCGAAAAGTAATTATTCCAAGAGTAAGGAATAAAAGATAAAATCAATCGATGGTCAGTTCATTGTATAAAAAAACGATGAAAGATTGATTGAAATCCAGCTTAGATAAAGACGGGTCCCACAAATGCGAGTTGGAGTGGGTCAAGGTGCCAGGTCAAAGTTCACAGGAACAATGCCTGATCCTTTTGGATCATGCCGTGCGAATCACGAGCTCGAATGCCAGCATCTTAAAACTCGACATCTTCCACACAAACATCGAAATAAGCGAGCGAGATGTGATCGACCGCTCGGCTTTGTTCCATTTTGGTCACCCTGTTATCCTTCGGATGTTCCTTTCAAGCAGTTTCATAGAAAGTAATGTACGGCGGATAATCGAAATTGGCAGTGTACATTTATATATATATCAGAAATGCATTTCGTCGCTGGCAGATATGGCGGAGATGAGGGGACGAAATAAGGTACCAAGAAGAGGGATCGTGGCTGTGACATTCCATTAAAGACCTATCAGACAATAGGTCGTATAAGGACTATCATGCACAATGGGGATGCGGCATAATAGTATAGGATATTTTTTATAAATGATTAATTTATAATACAAAAATAATCGAATCAATCCTTTTTAAGGACGGTGAAAATGCTGTATAATTAGGGGGGACATGGATGATCGATCATTTTTTTTAAAGAATAGTGGAATAATCTGGGAGTATTATCCATCATCATCGCACAATGGCCCTATTTTAACAATGGTATTACATCTATTAAGAAATTTATAAAATGATTATATTACATAAATGATTAATATTAGGTCCATATATGAGCATGAATCATGTTGTTTATGTATTTAGAAGACGCAGTTTATGTATTTAAATTTTAAATAAGAACAGACAGACATACATAGCAAGTAGCGGAACACAAATGGACTTCATGTAATCCAGAAAGCTCTTTTTTCTGTATAATTAACATGATTGTTTTGAGTGGGGTTTTACACTACTTTCCAAGGAAAGCTACTTAGTTTTTGTGATCGCATAAGTTTTCTATCAGATAGGCCACGAAGCTGTATTTCGATATGTTCACTTAAGTGGTCAAGTGGTTTGCTGGGTGAGCATACATTTTTGTGCAAGACAATACTATTATCCATTCAATTTTTTGTTAATAAAAGTGTTTATGCCTATTTATATATAGGATATGGATCGTGGCTCGCACGATCTCCCAACCTGACACCACTGGATTTATTTGTCTGGGAACATATCCTATTCCGTGGCTCGCGCGGTCTTCAGATCTGACACCACTGGACTTTTAGCCGTGACCCAGGCAAACTGGTAACTATTCAAGTTTAACGACTTATTGATTGATTTATATGACATGTAGGATATTGTTGGAAAACAATATTCTACATGTCAAACATTTTAGAGTAAATTTATTTATATCCAGACTTTTGAATATTTTTAATTTAAGGCGTCACAAAGAATAACATAGTAAATTATTTATATTTCTATAAGTTATTTTAATAATGGTACTAACATATAATATTAATGGACGTATGAAATAACAAGAAGAAAGATCTCATTGTTATTATTGCATCTACTATATGTTCTGCTTGCTAATATTTTAGAATTATTGAACATAACATTAGAGTATATTAACTTTGCTCCTATCTGTTTTATTAGATTCTTCTATAATTTTGCTGAGAGCATAATAAAAATAATTTTATCTTCACTTTTATAGAATTTGTGTATAGAACAATTCTTTTCAGACTTAATTCCCATAAAATGCTTCAATCCATTGCTCTTATTCTAATGATTTCTATATCAATAACGTCTTCGGCAGTTTATTTGTCTTGAGGACACTCCTAGAGTGCTAAAATCTGAATTATTCGTATTTCAACGGAAATATTTATCGTAGGTGAAAGCAATCGCAATATCTGCCAATGCCCAAAATAAAGCAGAAAACAATTCAAATATAGTACACCCGTTTTGAGGCAAACGGGCGACCTTTTTATTATAATGCCGCCCCGGACCGTTCGCAATGACCGGGACCGAGACTCCCTGGGGAATCATTTTCACATACACGCGGACTAACACCTCACAAGTTTCTATATAATCTTCGGTGCTCCTGCAAGACGTCCCAAGAATTTATTTGCACGTTACGATAGAGAGTATCTGCTCCATTATCGTGTCTACAGAGACAATCTTTTTAAAATCGTGCAATGACCATTACAAATGGATTACATCGATTGCTGGATAAGCAACTCTGGCGGCAATAAAATTTTATTGCATATTTATATTATGTTGAAAAAAAAAACAGGCATTGTTATGAAGGCTACTGAAATGTTTCTTAATCATTTTATTGGATTTCGGTCCATTGCTGTAAAATATATTTACGATGCAGCAAGTGAATTCGTCCGTAATGGCTATTTTTCGCAGAAAGACATCAAACTTCAACAGACTACAAAGACGCGCTTGGCGTCATTTTTAAGGGTATACCTATATTTGTCTCCTGGAGACAATCATAAAATCTATGTACGTTAATCAATAAAAACTTTCGAGTAAATATATTAATAATCAATCAATAATTACCGTTAAAAATTGATATCCAAAGACAATACATAGTTCCCTTCGTTAGAAATACATTTATTCCGTCAGATAGGAAGCTTCTTGATCATTTATGAATATTATAGGATTAACATAAGCATTATTCGTGTGTAGAATTTATTTTGCGAGACGTTTAACGGATGCACTATGTTGGCGCATATTGGTTTGATGAAGTGAAGCAGGGCTGCGGGGCGGGACAAAGCGCGGAACGAGGAGTGGAAGAAGGATGCGTGGATTGTAACGTTGGAGCGAGGGCGCTGCATGAATAAATGAGAATAGACGGGCGTCGAATAGAAATACTCTCTTCTCTAAATAACTATTTATTCCACACGAGAGAGAAAGAGAGATCTGGCTGCAGGAAGGACGACCTCTCGCAGCCAAGGCTAACCGACGACTCTTCCGACTCCCGCCTCCTGCGCGTCACTATCCAACCGGCAACGGTGCACGCGCAAGAAGCGATCGGTCTGTATGCAATATCTCAGTAGGGCCACAAGAGATGGCGCTGTTAAAATAACACATTGCACCTGAAGAGAGATGGAAATTGTCGCTACAGGATCATAGAAGAGGCGTCGAAATGTGAACAAAGATGTTTAAACAAGGTAGAAGTAGTTGGTATAATCAGGGCATTTATTTCAGACTTCCAAAAAGAGAGAGAGAGATCCAACTGCGTAACTTCCAAAGGATGAGCCTTTTCTTTGTATCATGTCCGAGGACAGCTCGAATATATTGGATATATAAAGTTTTATTTCGGCTGAAACTTATTGTTAATTCGCGCGCATTAGACCTAATATACCCTCCCCCACAAAAGGCTCTTTCCCTTATTTGTTAGAGGTGTAATATTATTAATCTCACGATTAGATCATTAGGGGTATTTTATCCCATACTACTATTGATTAAATATAACAAATAAAATTAATCTTTTATACATTTTAATTCGTTATTTAATATTTTATCTGACTCTTTATGATTGAAAATTTGACAAGGTGATCATACGTTCTTTGTACGGGTAATAAATAGCTTTTGCTTTCTGTATTTTTCTATTCAATGTATGGAAAAGGCAGCTTAAAACGAACAGCCCACGTTGCTTTATCAATATTTAGAAAAACTTTCAGCTTTTATCAATATTCATTTTCCAAATGTTCCTAGACTTTTACGTTAAATTAATTACTGTTTAAAATTTTGGCAGCTCTATTTCGTGGCTCGCACGGTCACCAGATCTGACACCACTGAATTTCTTTGTCTGGGGACGTGCCATATTCCGTGGCTCGTCCCCAAATAAAAATCAAATTATTTTTAAAATAGTTGTTAGTTTTTCGTTCAAAAAATTTAGAAGTTGATATTTCTCATTCCCAAAAAAAAATTTAAAAAATTCTCGGTCCATGTGCAAAACAACTTGTATATTTATCATAAATCTAAGTTTTTAATTGAAAGCGAAATAAATAATTAATGATAAAAATATGTAACCTGATACTTATTGAGTCAGTCGTTAAGATAACTGGTTTCATTGTAAAGGAATAACATAAATGGAAATTTCATCAACGAATGCGATATATTATTGCTGTTAAATATTTAGAAAAACCTGATAATGAAATATATTTATGAATTCGATCAAAATATATCATTTTGTTCCAATTTATGTGACCTTTGCGGCTTATTAGCATGAGATGAAGTTGTCTATCGCAATGACAAAATACAGGATGAGGTGTCATAATATTTTAATAAAAATGCGAATTTACGACGATCATTGTTCGTTTTGAAGAATTTTTCGTAACTTACGTCTTGTATCCGGCCGAAGATTGGTCAATTGACCAGTTTTCGAAGCCGTGAATGTGTTAATAAGTTAAATTTACGCATCCGTCCAGACTGGGGCGATTGTCTAAAATCGATATAATTCACGGCGTTTAATTACCAGTCAATTCATTCGGACAGATTCCGAGAAGCTGAAGAATGTCCAATTATACGATATTTCCTTCAATCGAGCGCGTCCCGTCGTAAATGCGTCACCAAAAAAGTGTCTCGAGAATTTCGCTTCCAATTAAGAGAATTGTTAATTGCGTATAAAAGTTGGCATGGATGTAGCCGTTAATGGCTACCGTTATTATTTAAATTAAATGGAGGCTTGTAGCTAGGACTCAATAGCGGCGAATTAATTAAGAGATAGATAGTAGCATGTGCGGAAGGCCCTGTTAGAGCCTTTCCGTTTCCAATTATTGTTTTCTAGGAGCTCCAGTCGCCGGGGCTTGTGTGGAGCTTTTGCCTAGGAAATTTCTGCATTGCAATGTTTATAGTGCTTCTGTTCCACCACACTTGGTTCCAATCAAAAACACTTTCAAAGGAGAGCAGCTCAAGTCTCGGTAGGGAGTTAAAGTAAACAAATCTGTAATTAAATTTTCGACGGAAGCAATGTTCGCTCCTTACGTAATTCCCCTGGTCCTTATTCGACGTCAAGGGAATAATTTTATCCATGCACATATCATTTAATTTGACTTTTACATATGTTTTTCTATCTGTTTTTTATATTGTGTGAAAACGTCTCAAATAAGCGATAACAGATTTTCTAAAGATAAACGATTTTCATATGGATATTAAAGAGGCCCATAGTTGCAGGCTGCACTATGATGATGATGATGAACAATAGCAATAAAATATATTTGATATTTGAGAACGTTTAGATGCTATGAATCGACTAATACATATACACTCATCCCCCGATTTACGCGGTACTCTTATGCGCGGTTCTCTATTAACGCGGAATTCTGAAGAGCGTATCCACCGCATAAATTGAGGAATGATGATATTCGGTAAATCCTTACCCCAGAAGCATCAAACTTAAAGGCTAACGTGGGCCAAAATAAGTTTAAACGGACCGCAAAAAAGCAGGACAGTTCAATGTTTTCTTCCTGACATCTGATATTTCTTCTATGTTACTGCTTTCCTATTTCAGAGGAAACATTGCTAGAATTGATTACTTTTAAAACTGACTTAAGATGAGCCTCATTGATTCTGGGTCGAAATGAATTGAAAATATCTGCTCACATCAATAAGTACTTCCAAACATGGAATTGATTTCATATGCGAACCTTCGTAAATTTTCAAGTCTTATTAGTAAAATTCAGATTAATTCCAGTTTCAATGAATTTTGCCTTCAAATTTGAATCGCACTGAATTTGCATATAATCAGGTACTGATCTATATTTATTGAAAATATCGAAGAAAACAAAGAATATTTGTCTTCCGAATATTCAAAATCTGCAAATCTTGTTTCAAATTCAATACTAAGATTTAAATTTTCCCGCGTATTTTTGATACGACGCAGTTTCACCGAAACATGATTTCTTTCGTAAAATGCGTTAAGTTTTAATTTTTCAACTACTTTTCCCAAAGAACTAGCTTAAGTTTGAATACTTTAACTTTGTCACAAATGTTCGTAATGATTTGATGTTTTGTTAGATCAACCAAATAAAAAAAGATAATATTTGCAATGATGAACCCGAGCGCTTTTATGAGCGAAAATTCCAAATATAAATAATTATAAACCATTGATTCTTTTGCCAGTGGTTTGACTGCTAATCCTACATCCTAAAATAAACATCCAGAACCTCCAGTTCACTATGAATCCTTGCTCCAATCTATACTTTTTGCATCCCAATGTAAGTGTTCAATATTAAAAATGACAATGATTAGCCTGATCGATCTTAAGTAGAACATTGTATCGAATTGTATTACGAAAACTGGAATACGGGTTTCAATCAGGAACTACACTGCACTTTATGGATCACTTCACATATGCACATGCGTTTCGTACCTTGTGAGAATAAAACTGATAGACAGGAATAGATTGTATTTTTGTTGAACTTACAAAAATTTGTTGAAGTACAAAAAATATATCTTCTCTTGTAACATGTATTCCATGTAACAGGAATGCAAAGCGACTCCATCAATTCAGAGTCAAGAAAGATAGACTCTATAGTACTCTTATATACGCATTATCTTCGAGATGACTTTGAACATGCTCAAGGAAAAGGTCCGTCGCCGTTGGAGTCTCACATTTGGGATGTCACTCTGTTTAAAAAAGTAATAATAAAATACAAAAAAACAACCAGATCATCTTCTTCTTAGAAATTTATTTGTGAATGCTCACCCAGAAATTCATCTAGTTCAATTCGGATTATTACAAATATTAAGCTATTTTTCTTAGATAAGAGTAGAAAACAGCTTAAGATGGTTATGATGATATTATTGGAAAAGATGTCCTGAGATACATGAAGTCCAGTTATCTCTATCTTCTTAACATATTAACTACCGGGTCTGTATTAGGGCGGAAATTGGGGTAATTGTAAATTTTAGGAAAACATGCAATTTTGCACAAAAATGTATGATTCTCAGCGTATATCTTACTGAATTTATTAGCGGTCCTTAAGGTATTATGTGCTATATCAGTAGTGGTCACTATTTCGATAAAGTAGACAATGTGAAAAGAACCTGTGTTAAAAAATAGTCATGGATAACGTGTTGTTTCTATAAATATTCAGTGAATAGAATAAATAAGCAAACAGTACGAGGTAATTTTTTGGATTTTAATTAAACTAAATTTGAATGAACATGAAATATATTTCACAATGGATCTACGAATAATTTTAGAAATTCCATTTCAATTTCGGAGCAACTTTGGCAATGACTGTTAATAGTCGTAAAAGAGTGATTGAAATCGATATATATTGAGCATAATTGAGTCGAATAGTCGAGAGCTGCGATAGTGAGCGTTCTGTTTTTATTGAATGCTGATTTAGTAAGGCTTGGTAAAATTGGAAGGGTGGCTTGACTTTGTGGAAAATCGCGTGTCGGGCTTAACTCTCAATAAAACGCTTTGATTTTATCGTTGGCAAACACGGAAAGGGAAATATGGAGTTTTCATATTTACGAAAATCACGTAAATTTGAAACGCACTCGAAGCACGAGGGCCCAATCGTAAATATCAACATTTTAACCGTGCCTTGGAAGGGTTTGCGAGTATCGGGGAATTTTATCGCGGGCGCCTCGATTGGGCCCCAAAATAAGCCGGGCGGTGAATTGCTGGGCTTCGAGACCTCTTCTCAGTAGCCTGATTAACACAACCGATAATATTTATGGCGAAGCCTCTTAACGAAATATATGCTTTCATGAAAATATTTCGCATTTTTGCTATAATTCAAACGAACGCCCACAACACTTTAAAATAGGAAGATGAAATTGGTCGAAATGTTTTTTTTTTATATATGAAAATACTATTAAATATTTCCAGCTTATTCCATGCCAATTGATGGACTTTTTATGAACGTTCTAAAAATCTAAATGCATAAAAATTTGAAAATTATGATAATTTCAATGTTTTTGCAATAGTTCTTGTTCTTCTTCAAGTTCAATCACTCAAAGAAAATAATTCCTTGCATATCCTATCAAACGCACGAATGAAAATTTCGTGTGGTTAAGCCGGGCATAGTGGTTGAAATGCGTATTTTTTTCAAGACAGTCACTACTTTTTACGCTTAAAATAATCTTAAGCTATCCATTTGTAGTCTTCAGTTAAAATCTGATAGTAAATTTAAAGATTTTCTATTTTTTTAAATAAAAAATCGCACGTTTTTAGCCATTATTTTTGGTAATAAATAATATATGTAAGATCCAAGAGATTTAATGTTATTACACCATAGGAAAAATAATGGAAATAACGGATATGGTGCCTTAATTGTTGGATAAGAATTCATTATTTGTAAGTAAGTAAGGCAACCCTTCGATATTCAAAAGTCACTCGAATTTAACCCCTCGAACTAATAGAGTATCCGGATAAATATCTCCAATCAACGGATGGACGTGTACTAAAACTAAAGCGATCCTGGACTATTTTGAAAAACTAATTAAGCTCGTCTCCATGGAAGAGCAAAGTGCCACCATCTGTTACAGGGTTTGAAACGAGCCCCAACACAAATTTGTCAGATGCACTAATTACTTATCAAACGTCCGGCTGTATCTTTGAAGAGCAAATTAAAGCCGGTAAGACCCCGCGGGACTAAGTGGAGAGTCTTTCAGTTCGCGAGCTTTAATTAAACGCTGACGTTTTTACTTCCCTTGTTGTTTCATCTCCCGCGCTACCTGTCCTGGACCTGGGAAGACATTGTTAAACTGCATTTACGATCATCGTTTTTAATTAACAATCTCTAATTTTGTTGCTTTCAGACATTCTAATTTCAAGTCCTTGGAGGGTCCGCGACGTATCAAAGTTTCATTAAGAAGGCAATGTGCCTCGCTTATCAAACACGAGTCCATCTTTAGAATAAAACTAGCATATTATTTGACTTTTATAAATAACAAAGTATTTCAACTAGTTAAGTCTGGAAATAAACATCATTTTCGATACAAAGATCAGACAATGACTTTTACAAAACATATTACATAATATAAATAATTTTATCCCACTTCAGATCTTTATGAACTCCTATTAATATTAATAATGTGTATCTCCTTTAACGTCAAAGGGCTACTCCAAGGGCGTATCACGATCAAAATATTTAATTTATAAAAATAATAAATTAATTTTTTTTTCTATTTGAAAAAAATTAAACATTTTTGACCAGCTCTATTTAATCTTTTTATTCAATACCAAAAAAAAAAATATTTACAATTTTTAGACTTAAAATATATATTTCTTATCCCTAGGTAATAGTATAGAAAGTGATATATTTAACCTGTATAGCAGGATGATCGCGTATTTGCGAGCGAATTCCGGTAATTCAGAAAGAGTACTCTTGTTCGTTGAGTTCAAAGAGAGACAGAGACGTTTAAAATGTCTTGCAGTTCGATAACTGTGCATAAGAGACAGAGATGGAGAGCTTCCTGCGTACATCGAACGATTGTATAAATCGTAAACACAAATTCATCGACTAATAAGCTCCGACTATCGGATTTGGGTCCCGTGAGAAATAACACCGATTTACGTGGAGCTACGAGAGTGTTAAATATAAGCTTCATACGCGCTGCTGCGATACTGACAGATAAGTGGATTTGTACGGATGATTAGTGGCGGAAAAGAAAATAAATTTCTGTCTGTGAAAAGATCGAGTTTGATTTAATTAAATCAAGTGTTACCAAAATTTGCAATATACGCTTATGACAAACTACTTACAGCAGCGAACTTTTTTTTTCATTAAAACGACTGTAAAGAAAAAATCACCAATTATTAGGTGGAAACAGAGAGTTGCTATGAGATAGCAAGAATGTACTTTGATCATAAAGTCATGTAATTGAATTTTATGTTGGGATTTGATATTTTTTCAAAGTTGAAATTGTTCTACTGCTTTAATTTATATGATTCAAAAAGTATGTTAAAAATGATTGTTTACAAAAAAATCATTTGTGAAAAATAATAAAATCGTACTTCCATGTGCAAAATAAAGCTTATCGAGCAAAATTCTCATAGAACGCGTTGCACATTCACAAATATTGCAGTCTGTATCTGCACTGCACTGTAATAGATCTTCAGACTCAGCATACACCTAATGAATAAAAATACCGTGCTGAAACCGAATTGCCTACAGGGCAAAATTCAACTACAGTCCATGTTAAATTTAGACTGGACACGCTGAACCACCCCCTACGCCACATTAAAAAATTAAAACATTTAATCTGCACTCTCAAACAAATTACGGCGTGATTAACAAAGCAGTCTCGCCGGTGAGGATTCATCCCCGTCTCGCAGAACCGAACCACCTTTGATCCAGACCAACCCTCATGGCCTTTGTTACGATCTTAATGTGGGTGAAGTGTACAAGTTGTAGAAGGTCGTACTGTGGGGGCAAACAAAGCTGGAATTAAATGCAAACAGTTTTAATATGTTTGTCTGCCCCTCCCCGGGGGAGCTCAATCCTGAGCAGGACGAGTCCTCGCAGTCAACTGGAAATAAAATGACACGTGTATACCTGGAGCGGGGCTATGGAAACACGGGTCACTTCTTTTGTCGAGAAATTAATGGACACCGTTAATTGATGTTATGTTAACACTGATTATTTATCTTTCTTCCCGGCGAGAGAAAGTCTGAGGAGCAATTATTCCTAGAGCCTTCAGATCAGACGTAATCTAACGAACGTCCGAAACACGCTCGGATTCAATACCTATCAAAGTTGACGTGTAATTTATAACCTGAATTGTTTTCATTTTAATCCTGCAATACGGCATCTATTCAATAGACAATATAATATCTTTGGTATATAGTCTTGGATATAATTATCACAGTGTAAAAGATGGATTTGGACGAACGATCTTTCATATTTAAAAACATGCATCAAACCATCAAGCAATTTTGTTTAACAAAGTTTTATGAAATTGATACATATTTATTAAATTAAAACTAGAAGATCATACAAAATTATAAGATTGAATCATACAGGAGGTGTGGCTGGCAACCACATTTTTAAAAAAATATGTAAACCGTGAAAAACCATATAAAAATGGTCCCATAAAATAGATTGCTAAAACTTGATTCTTGCAAGTTTTTCTACTCTCAATAAAGGGTATGTCTTTTCTATAATTTTAGATTGGTATATTCTAATAAATTATGGAACACTTTGTGTATGAAAGATATTTCAAATAATACATCCCTAGTCATCTCCCATTATCATCAGTTGAATTTCATCTTAGAAAGAGCCTCCAATATGAGCTGCATACTGTTTGTAATAGATATTTTAGTGATAAGTACGAGTACAATAAGATTTATGACGTCCAATCATTTGTATTAAGCTTATTGAAACTAAAAAGGAAAACAAGAATAGGTTTAGCTGGGTTTTTGCTCTGTAAAGATATTTCAGCCACTTTGAAGTTGGAGAGTGTAAACGCTGTACAACGAAATACCTGCCATTAACAACGTAAAACTTCTCGAATCTTCCCTATAAGTGGATTGAAGTGAAGTGGGATCCAAAATAAAAAAGGAGAAATACTGTGAACTTTTCCTCTAGACAGGAAAGTGGAAGGTCGTGGAGGATGAAGGCGATTTTTATCAATTTAAAAAATCAGAGAGCTCTTCAAGTTTTCCTTCCATTAGTCATGTTGTTTTCTTCTCCCCTACTTCATGCTATAATGAACCAAATCAAAACTTTCATTTCGAGCTGCCTCGATTCGAGGTGGTCAGACATAAGGCTGCTGTCAAAAACTTTATCTTCGAGCACACTCTTCCATAGCGGAAAAATAGCATTTTGATATTTTAACAAAAACAGGACGCCAGCAGCAAAAGCTCTGCAGAATAAACGCTCCCAACTTCGACACAATCGACGGAGAGCTTTACCGCCTCTCCTATTCGAACCAAAGTCCCGGACCGTCGCATCGGATCGACGCCGCTAATATTTCATAGAAACTTAACAATCTAGAATAATCACCACATTCACTGACGTTACGGCCGTAATAAAAACGTAGGGTCTATAAGTGGGCCACAGACCAAGCCCAAGATGGTCGGTGCGCCCAATTTAAATTTTCAGTAGAGTGACCGCAAAAACCGTAAGTTCACTCTAGCCGGGGCGAATGGCGTATATCAAAAGCCTCCCTTGGAATTTTGCCCACCCCTGACTGAACGAGTGTGCTCGCTTGCTTACTGCTGCAAAACGGCTCAAACGTATAAATATTTTACCGATCGCAGGTATAAGATATGAGCTGCGCTGAAGAGGTTGGAGAGCTACGAGAAAATTCGAAATCCTGACCGCAGCAGTGGCGCACAAAGATTTTCCAGTTTATATTTGGATAGAGGAAAATCAAAAAATATGTATACATTATACAGACAAAATTCAGGGTTCCCCAGACTAAATGTTACCATGTTTGAATATCCAAGACGTACAATCAAATCGTCAACACGCCCGTAATATGGTGTTATAAATCCATATTTTACAATATAGTAATTATCGCAGATTTTTGCATACCAAAATATGACCTGTATCAGTCTTTGCCTTCTCATGGCTCCTAGAAGACTCCAAAACTTGCGTTTTTTTTATTAAAAAAAACATTTTTTTTATATTGCATCTTTCTGAAATTTTAAGCTATGGAAGCAAATTTCCAGTATTTTGTATTATAATTTAATATATTTGTAAGGGATGAAATTATTATTGCCTCTCATATATTTTCATAGCCAGTTAGGCCTTTAGCAGGTATTTAAATATCTATTTGAACAGCAAATATTTTCAAAATTTATATTTTGTAAATAATCGTCTTAGTATTTTATTTATTAGAACCAAAAAATCAGGATAAACCTGATTCAAGATGATTCAGTCGAGTCCAGGATACAATTCAATGTGACTCTATATGGTTTAACTATTATATAAAAGACAAATCTCATGACTCATACAATTTTTTTAAGGAAGTCGGCTGATGAAAACTTAATGGCCATCATAAATTTATTTCGGCCGTCTTAAGATCTCAGATGTATTCACATTTAACGATTAGATTAGAAATCAAATAACATATTTGATGTACATATAAGATCTTTAAGTGTAATATTCGCTAATATGGCTATCGTATTCTATTGGAGTGGTTCGGTGGGTGTCACACCATATGAAGACCAATAAAGGTTTTAGTCGAATTGATTTGGACTAAGTGTTAGGATTGTGTATAATTGATTATTTTATAACAAATTTATTCTACTTCCTAAAGTGACCTAACCGTCATTGGATGTAGACAATTTCCATGGAAAAATTTATAAGAGAAATATTTTTTTCATATAATTGCCTTCCACAAATTATTAAATTAAGATAGGATTAATTTGAATATGAATACTAAATAGGAAAGGATTAATAAGTGCCTACGGAAATGATCATTATTTAGCTTTTAAGTTTAAGAAAATAAGAGTAAATTTGGATTGAGACTATCGATTAGAAATTTTAATATTTCCCAAAATCATTATGAGAATTTATATTTTGAGTAAAAAACAATGATTTCTCGGGCAATTATGAATGAATAATTTGCAATCTTAATTGAAATATCATTAGAAATATTAATGATTTTGCAGCTTTCTCTTATATAATTCTATATTGAGGCAATGAGAAAATATCACATAAAAGCTCTATATCCCGGATATAATCGTCTATCGACATCGATTATGTTTGTTGTGCATATATGAAATTTTAATAAGAAGAATTTGTTTAAATTTAAGGTTACTATCTTGAAGATGTAATGTTTATTGATCGTTCATGTCATCATTTTATGGTGAGCTTTCAGTGCCAGAGCCACCGTATCGTGTATGGCCCTCATTTTCTCGAGAGCCGAAAAGCTGAGACGATGAAAGCGCCAAACGAATCCACGTAAAAGTTTTTATGGTAATCTTATGATATATCTTTAAGCGTATGTGAGCTGGGGCAGGAAAATTAGAAAAGTTTCCACTCAAAAAGATTAGGACCTGCGAATCATAATGCTCGGAAAGAGGCTTTCCATTAGTAATTCAGCAATTTCCCCAGTAATCAATTTACCCAACCCACATCGACTCCCAGAATTATTGCTGTGTTTTCTTTCGTTAATAGGAATAAGTAGGCCGATTTAATACATGAAAAATGTTATTTCAATTCATTCCCCTCCTTAGTTGCGCTTATAAAACAGTTTTCATGTAGGAGTATTTTTCATCGTATTATCCGTCGGTTCCTTGTACGTATTCCTAATTTATGGGGGTGAAGGGTTACTCGTATGTTGCTAAAGGAATTACACACATCAAAGTGGACCAGCTGGAGAGCATAAAACGTATCAAAAGCTTCATAATGATAATTTCAGCAGTCGTTTGTTGGGACTTAGAGTCGACTGCCTAATAAAAGACACGGTTAATGCCGTAATCCCACAAAGGGAAACCATTCGTTATTCGCTCCTTTTACGGTATCCATGAGGAAGCAGGATCGAAATGGCATCCGCGCTAAAACACATACGTGCTCTGCAAAATCATAATTGTTACCTTCGCTTTGCTCGAGGGGTTCATCAGTCACAGGGGCACCCACCCCTCGATAATTCTAAATGATACAAAATAGGGGTCCTTCGTCGGCATAGTGGTGGAAAGCCAGCGGGACGGGGATGAACCGTCGTTAATTATAATGCGAAATGGGTTAATGGTTATGACCACTAAACTTTTGCTTACCTCGCTTTGATTATTATGAAAGCTAATGGGGTCAATTTCATTTTAAAAATTATGAACATGAAAGGCCAAAAATACTGATTTAAATTTTGTCTAAAATATCTTTGATCTCACTATGTAATTACTTTCGTACGAAGTACTCACTTTCATATCGAATTTCGCAGCAACTTTTCATGCTTGCCATATTATAAATCAGGCCATAGAATACGAACCAAAGCCTACTTTATGCACGATATTGATGAAATTTAACGTCAAATTACTTATTAACTCAAATATGCCCATTGACCTATTTGAGAAACCTTGTTTGTGTACATTATTAATTATAAGTGATCAATAGTAACTTTATATGCACCACAGCGATTAATATCCCCATTGATGCATTTTGAACGCGAAAGTGAGCATATATTATCTATAAAAAATAAATTTAGTTATTTTAATTAAAATACTTCAATAATAAAATTTAAAAGTGAAAAATCTAATTGTGTTTGAATTTATAAAAAATATGTGTTTGGTTTTAAGACACTCTAGTGCTAAAAAGTATTATATATTAGAGGGACCCAAGAATATTCGCATATTTAGTTGCTAGAATTTTTGTTCATTAATTTTTTTGAGAGTTCTAGGGTTGATAAAATTAGCTTGAAGAATAATCTAGCGGATTAATTTTCTTTTTCAAAATTCATTATGTAACATGATTATTAGCTATCCGTACCCTCTTAAAGACCGTTCACTTTCATATGAAATTTAATTTCGGCCAAAGTTTTTGTTTAATACGCTCCACCCGAGTTTTTGGCAGTCGCAGGTGCTTACAGCTGTTTTTTATTGCCCAACTTTAAAATTTGGGAGCTTTTGTTGTCGAGGATCAGTGGACGGGAGCTACTCCGCATCAGGAAACCTCAACAGTTGTGCGCCCCTCGGACGGCTTCTGGGTTAATACGATTTTGATGTTCGGCGCCGAAATCGTTAAACAGAGCGTTTGATGCTTTTAATAACTTTAAATGGCGGCAGTTAATTTTAATAGAAGCTTAATAGGTTCAAACACGTTCAATTTTTTAAATTCTTAACAATTTGGATGATGATAAACGTGTGATATGTGCGAAATCATCAATGCATTCGATTTGCATTACTGGATTATATTCGGAAGTTAATTTTAAATCTGACTATAAAATGTTTTTAATAACTGGTCGACATCACACAGCTAGCAGAGCGAGATGATGGGCCATTTCTGCAAATAAGAAAGTATAATACGGACTCTCTCCGGAGAGTCCACATGGCTACAGGATATAATTAAGAAGAGCTTTAACTAATTGCAGGGATTAACTTAAAATGGAGACTCGCTGAAGAGGTGAGCTTACATAATCTGAACGCCCTCTCATGAATTCAGCTCCAAGGATTATAAAAAGGGCGCAGGATGCTGCAAAACTTTGACATGGCTCCATTCAGATATGTCTACAAATAATTTAAAAAAATGAAAAATAACTCCTTAAAGCTGAATCGAATCTCTATTGCTTGACGCCAATGCGATTTTGCACCCTCTTATCATAAAATTGAATAAAATTTCAAATATTTCAAGTCAGTCTAAGTGGGTGCATTCATTGTTATTCAAGTGGCATGGTCGACGATAGTGAAGCAGAGGCCGAAAGACAAATGCTTCAGATTGAAATGACAAATGTCCGGCATTCGAGTGGTCACCGTCTATTAAGTTTGAGCTTTTCAAACGTTCCTTGAAATTAGTAAAACTTCTCCAATTTTTCCATCATATTTCGTCTACCCAAACTGCGATCAATTCGATTATAACCAATCCCGATGACATCTGTCAGCCTTCAGTCTGATATATTTTTTGGCAGTATTTCATGGTTTTTAATTATTTGATATGAGCTTTGACTTCTAATCTAAAATAAACGGAAGCTTCTAATAATTACACTAAAAAATATTTAATAATCACTTCGGCATACAAATGGTGCTTGTTATAAAGCAAATTTGTATTTGTTTCCTTGCTTCTGTTATTATGAGCTTAATTATAATAATGGACGGCTTCTTTCTTCAGTGACGGAATCAAGATGGAAAAAATCTAATGAAGAGAACTATATAGAAAAATAAGAAACTCCATTTGTATTTTTATATATCACTAATAAAATTATACAGCAAAATTCCTGGTTATATTTGAATCGCCTTATTGTAATTGTAAATTTATAATCGCCGATCTACGTTAAAATACCATATAAATTGCTTGAAAATTGGGAATCAACCAATCATCCGTGGTGCGACATTTGCATCGCATAGGGATGATTTCTAAGTACGAAGTTTGAGTTCATTATCAATTATCGCCAGAAAACTTAACCCCTATGGTGGTACAATCGCATATTTGCGATTGAATTGGAGAATACTGTGTGTTTATTGTTAGTGTTTATTTATTTATATACAAGCTTCATATACGCTGCGACGGTCCTGATAGATAAGTGGATTTGTATGGATGAAAAGTGATGGACATACGTGCAATAGAAAAACGAGATCTATTTTAGCATAGATTAGTGACGAGTAATGAAAAATAGGTAGTATTCAATAATATTGTACAAAAAAAAACAACATTGAACCAGATCTAGACAAGTACCGATGATCACCCACCCCCAAAGCAAACATCAATGAAAAAGGTAATGCTTTGTTATTAGTGGGAATACTTTATTATGATCATTAGTTTATTAGGAACACAGCCAAATAATTGAATGACTTCAATTGCAGAAGTCAAGACTTCCCTTGATTTTTTTTTGCATCCAAGCCAAATTATCGTGTGGGTTATGTGTGTGGAAATATCTGTTACCAGAAATTTAAATATGCAAAGACACACAGGTGTGTCTTCTGCGTCTATCGATAATACCAGAAAAACGTACACGTGCGTAACCCGACAGGAATGTGTTAAATGCCAAATAAAAATTAATCATATAACATCCACAAAATAAGTTTGAACGATCTCAATACAAATTGAGCTGTATTTAAAATCTATTATATTTTTGTATTCATTATTGAGATGTGGTAAAAAAATATTTGATGCAAGATTGTTTTATCCCATTTCTTGGTTGTCACATTGGTGGAATTCCAGAAATTCTTGAATTTCTTAATCTGATACCGATATTTTTTTATGATTTGCTTTATTTTATAAATATGAAGTTTTCTTATAAAGCCGTAATCGACATAACAGCTTGATTTTATTGAGAACAAAGTTTTAATGATATTCCATGAGTACTTCAAACAGAGGCTATAAAGCGAAATATTTTCAACAAGGAATTTCAATTAAAAACACTAAGATAGTTTAATAATGTTCAAGGCATAATCGCTCTTGTTTGTTTTGCTTAAGATAATCCAATTTCCTCAAATACCGAGAAGCTTCACCCTCTCCATATCTGAATCTCAATGACACAAGAATAAATATTAGAGAAATTCGACTAAAGGATTCAGTGCTTCTACACAGCCATAAGCTATGCTAACCACCTTATGATCATAATGCCCCAAAACCGTCAGAATTCCTAGCCATTCCCTGTATAAAGGCGAAGACGAAGCAAGGAATTCAGCAGGAGAATCTCCAGCAGCATAGACGCACCATAATTCTCGCATAAATACAGCGGCAGAGCAATGATTCCGACCGCGGGAACCATCCGACTCGGTACCATATTCCATATTTGCCCCCAAAGTGGTGCGGTAATGTACCCATAATTACCGCATATTTCATTTTAATGAACCCACCCCTCAATAAACTCCATAGGGTAGACAGTCTCAGCAGCGTTCTTACGTCGACTCGAAGCAAAACTGCGGTTAGTTCTGCAAACTTTGGACTGCTTCTGACCATTACGGATTCGGCTTTATCGCCATGCACAACTTCCGCGGCTCCACGACGTACTGCTCGGACAATCCTATAAATTTCCTCACGTGGAGACGATGCCAGGTCGAATTTATTGGGCAGAAATTCAGTGATGGAGTGAGGCCGACAAACATCGGTAAGAATTCCAATACTCTTATTTGTAAACCTTTCAGCTTTCGGTCCAATATACAGAGGAGAATAAATGATAGCCATTTATTGGCATGGGAATCGCCAAATCCAATAAACCATACCGAATCCCAAGGTTATGGAAATTATTAACAACTGCCAAAATATTTTGAAATATGGCATATTTTTGATAAAAATTAATTTCTGATGACAATTTCATCGTGATAAGAATGAATCGATGATCACCTTATCCTTACATTAAGAATACGTACTTAATTAATATCAAATTGAATACAAAAAAATCTACTCAATAATACTTAACGAGTGCCGTACAACTATCACATCTGCGAAGAGTCGCCGAAAGGTGGACGATGGACAGAAAAGGAGCTATTTATTCTGGATTTATTCCTGTATCTCCCATCATTCACGTTTAATTACACAAAATAAAGTTATTCAGTATAAACACATATTAAAAAATATATTTTAATTGGACAAAAATTATTATGAAATAAATTTGATTTATTGATGCCTCAACATATCAGATCAGGCCATAACGAATCACATGATAAATCAAATATTATACATACATTTTTGAAGTAAAACTGAGCATCCTGTTCTTTAAATTATAAATTACATTTGATTCGCTTGGATCGGAATGCCCACACAATTATCTTTCTGTGTGCCATTCTCAGCCTAATCAATCTGACAGTCGATCGTCTACAATTCAATTCTAGTTGTTTTTAAATCAAACAAAATTGCTTCGCAACCGGATTGCAAGAATCACGCCTTAAGTGCAAGTTTTCTTAGGATAAGTGACTCGAGAAAAGTTTCACTTAAGTGATTTCCAAACGAATGATTCTTAAAGATCTTCCCACTTTGTTATGCTAGTAAACTTACTTATCCTTAAGAAAACGAGGGAAGAAGAACTCCCATATCAACTTGACTCTCAGAGTCTCAATATCAACTTTATGTCGATAAAATTCAGATTGAGTCAATTAATTTTTTTCTAATTTTATTTCATCTCATAAGGATATATTCTATTGCTCCAAACAATATTATATCCATCTTTAGCAATAGATAGTTGATTAAACTTTTAAATTCTTTAAATAAGACTGTAATCAATAAGAAGATTTTTATTTTTTAATAAAAATGTATCGATATTGAATTTAAGCATTGTAACAAATCACTGAATCTCTCTACTAATATTGGTGATTCTATTCCCATAAGAGTTCCCTTCAATTAACATAATTACACTGTCAATGGGCTTAAACAATTCAGCTATTTGTTTTGTAGAAAGCTGTTTGATGGATTCAACAATATAGGGCTCTTTGCCTTCATTATTTATGTCGTTCAACATTTTGAGAAGATCTTCATTGGTGAGCTACGTAGTTTGTTTAATCTACAACCTAAAGCTCAATTATATATATTATAAAGCTAATATATCGAAATTAAATCTTGTTGAATCCTAGCAAAAACCGCAAATAATTAACAATACTTATGATATATCATATTGATTGATTAAATGACATTTTTTGAACGTTAGCAATGTTTTCCTTAGTGAAAAAGTATTGATATTATTATCGTTAAATGATGTAATACTTTTATTTGGAAGATTTCAGTCCAGCTAATATCAAATCCGAGCTAGATGCTATACTCGAGTTGTTTGTTTCTTCGTTTACAAAAATAAGATCTTGGGTGGCAGAGTTTAAACGAGGCCATACGAGCTGCCAAGACAAACAGCACAGTGGTCGATCAAATGAGGTAACCAACCAAGAAATCATGAAGAAAATCCACAAACTGGTATTGGAAGACCGTCGATTCTAAATGCGAGAGCTGGCAGACATGATAGACCTTTCAAAAAATGCCGCATATTGCATATTGACTGAAAATTTGTACACGAAAAAGCTGTGCACAAGATGGGTGCCGCGTTTTCTCACAGCGTCGTAAGGATGTTTCAATAGAGTATTTGGCCATATATCACAGCAATAAGACCGAGTTTTTGCATCAATTCATAATCATGGATAAAACGTGGGTTCATCACTCCACATCTGAGACAAAGGAACATGGGGATCCTCTACTGACCCGAGCTGTTTATCCGCTCAACAAACCATAAACAACAGGCCACAAGGTCTGTATGTCCAACCGGTCCACTTTTCGGACCGCTGACATGACTAATTATAAAAACGAAGTAGTACCAAAAAAGACTGAATGGGTGGGTTGTAAAAATTTTGCAATCGATTAATAATATTGTTGTCTTTATTTTATTGCAGGCTTATGCTGGCTTGGTCGACTCAATGTTTAAGCGATAACGAAAAAAGCAGGATTAGACGACTTTGTATATATTATAAAAACGAACAGAGTCAATCAGTGTTGATTCATGTAAAATAGAATGATGAAGTAAAATAAAAACCATGTGCAACTCTCGACAGGGTCGGTATTCTGCGTTTTGCGCCTTGCTACGACCCTAATTGCCATCGAGATCGAGACATTTCTGTAGTCAAAAGACACAAGCTTTTGTTATAATTGAAAAAAACTATCGTTTCTCCACTCTATATTCAATTTGTTCAATTCAGGCTGCACAGTTTGAGAAGCCTCCACCATTGTTCCAAGCAAAGCTGTCAGGTGAAAACTCGTCCGCTAATAACAAGTCCAAATATGGTGAGACGAGCTTCAAAGGGGCCGTCACCGGGCGCTAATTATGAAATAATCGCCCACAATTATCGACTCTGCCAAAAAGGGCGCCCAATTATCGCGCAACAAGATTGTTATGATTGGATGCCCAGACTGATGGATGCACCACTCGTTATGTAAGATCATAAAGTAAGAACAGCTCTTATCTAATCAACCGGCGTGCTTTGGGCCCACGGAATTATGCTAGACTTCCAGGATGCCAAATTAGTTTTAGTCATTCAAAAGCCCGTAAAGTTTTAACGAGTCTGGTCGTAAAAATAAGTATGGCAGTGGCTATGAATTAGTCATTTTTGAAATTGAGCAACGTATCTAATGCATGAAATTTTGAAAGATCGCGAAGTTCGTCCATGGGTCTCGATGTGATGACACTTTTAAAATCCGATATGGAGATTAATGCTCGGATAGCATCAATATTAATGCAGAATGCTTTTGTAAGATAAGATATATTGGAAAATGCACTTAGACCAAATGTATCAACATCTTTTGCGCAGACTAAAAAAGGAGCAGAATAAACCTGCAGAGATTTGGGCATACATCAGATGAGGTATGTGTGGTGGAGGATGGAAGGAATAACGAAGAAGACAGGTAGTTGATGTAATGGAAAGAAGACGATGTCCTCAGTGGCTGCCAAACAAGGTGATGCATAACACGTCAGAGTATGGAAACCACAAAACCGTAACAGAATATTGGCCATTATTATAAATTACTTACATATATACTTAAAATATCAACAACAAATATCATTAACATAGTGAATAGAAAACTTATTTAAAAAAATGTTTATCGGAAAAATATTAAATTGCTAGTATACAAGACACTGATTCTTCTACCTGGATGTTGTCTACGTGCCTATGCAAGTCGCAATCCAATCTGCTAACAAGATAGTTTGTCTTGCGTTACAGAATGCGTCTATAACGAGACGAAGTAATTTCGAATGCTAGGCAGATGTTCTGCACTGCAGATTGACAAAAGATTGTGCATATCTGTAATCAAATATAAAAGCTACTCGTGTAAAGATTTGAAAGCTTCCCAGCTTCCTGGTATTCCGAGAACGAATCGTGCTTTCATAATATCGCCGCTATCATCCCGAGCCAACGATACACAAACATGTACTGGATACGCCAGATCGAATGTTACCAATTTAAGGCTTTGCCAATTATCAATATTTTCATGACGAGTTTACGAGACGAGTCTGTATTTAAAAATATTTGTATTTCATAAAATTTGACTTCATGAATTAATCTTGTATGATTTGATTGAATCTAACGATGAACATGTTAACATGTTAAATGTTCAACATTGGCATTAACATGTTCATCATTAGATTAATTCTTTCCATGACATTTAGAATATTTAATTTTAAGTTAATACGACCTGAATCATGATCTAAGCAGATCTTAACTTCTCTTAGCAACTCGACGCCCTAAATGATGTTTGTTCAATAGCTTTAAAATCGTAAAAATGAACATGTATAAACAAAAAGAACGTGTTATGAACAACTAATTTGACAGACCTTTGAGGCTCCACAGTATTTTATTTTTCAAATCCAAGAGATCAGGCTGAACTTAAATCAAAACTAAGGACTGGAGATATTAATACATCTATGAGATGGCCACGCTCTCACGCGGGTCCGTTCTACTCTCAGGTCGTTATGTAGCCGAGCGGTGGGATAGAGAGAACTTCTTTATAATCACGAGAGAGGAATCTAGCCGCGGGAAGTACGTCTTCCCGCAATCAAGGTTATCCGACGATCTTTACGACTCCCGCCTCCTGCGCGTCACCACCGAGCTGATAACAGCGCATACGTAAGAAGCCATCACTGTCGTTATTGCAGACGCAATGTAATAGAATATATGCTTTTAAATTGACACATTACGCCTAAAGAGAGACAGAAGACGTCGCTGTTAATCTGGCGAATTAAATCTACACAGATTAACAGCGCCATTGCATGGGGATGATATTTCGGCTATATTACAAAATGTCTATATCGCCAGTCTTCTGAAAACTCTTGCTTTTGATATCGATGATATGAATATAGTTATTAATTATATTTTGCTTGGCATAATATTACATCATTACTGTCACATATTTTCCTGTATCGTACAAACTAAAATGTTTCACTTTTCTTATCACTATAAAAACACGTTCTGCTTGCCAAATTCAGTAGTTCTCAGGCACTTTTGCCATCGTTATTTTTAAACTACCCATTTCAAAATGTCGAGAAGTCACGCGTTTTTCAGCGGATCGTCGTCACAAAAACATTATATTTTCCGACGATCCTCAGTAGCGAGATACGTCTTCAAATCATCCTGTGACAACATCGCGACTTCTCAAATGTCTTTGACATTTACAAAAAAAAAAGATGTGTATGTCTATATTCCACTAATGATACAGTCGGTAAGATGCTCAAATTGCTTCTGTCAACGTTTCCCGTGTCGGGCGTCTAATCAAATAAGCTGATGACATCTCAAAGGACTCGATCTGTTCAACTTCTCACAAGGCTTTAACTAGCAATCAGATGTTTGATAAAGAACGCTCTGTAGCCTTAAGACGTGCCTGCCAACTTCTCTTTTCGTCCATAATTTAGCACAGCCTCCATATTCATTAACGTGTCACATTGTGAGAACGAGTCGATAAATCCAATGAATGCCAATAGCCTGATACACCTGCGAAGACTCAATTAAATTCATTATGGACTGTGCATTCGAGTTTCCAACAACAATGGCGCTCACTACTTAGAAAAATATTTGAGACACCCATCGCTAAGACTGAGGAAGAACAAGTTTCGCTTGATTAAATTTGTTACCACCGCCTCAGGACCATTAACAGGCATGGCACATGCAAGTTGCAACAGCTCTCAACTTTCATAAAGATGAGTTTTCTCCGCGTTGAACATTTTCTCGTCCTTGGGCATCCTCCGCATTAGTTGGCTCTACTCCTTCTGCACAAACTCTTTAAGGCTTCATTCACCCAGTTTCCTTGTTAAATTAAAAGCGTTCACTTGTCTTGGAATTCCACCCCGCGTTTTTTGTTATTTGGTGGGCGCCTCCCTCTCACCTACCCGTGGTTGCTTACTCTTTTTTCCGCTTAATTATCACGACCCGTGTTTTGTTCAACACGTCGGCAAATACCTGAAATGCTTTCCAATATATTTTATATTCCTGCAGCAGAGGACGTAACAAGCTCAAAAGGCTTTAGCGCCGCACTTTAAAAGCCTTGCAGTGTTTTCCATTGTGTACGTCCAAGCTTACCGGAATAAACACTTTGCGCACATTCTTCACTTCGTTGTGAGACCTGTTGGTTTGACTCCCAAGCGACGTAAACAAATTACGCGGATATGAACAATTAGATCAAGTCCTTATGTTCCACCCTTATACGTCATTTTTGTAATAAACTCGCCAGATTAAGTGTTACCAATTTTGCTCCGTTGCAACTGTCGAACCGCTGATAATAACACAAAATCATGCGGAGCTAAACGAAATTATACACAGTAGAGCCTTGATTATTCGGACCTTGATTATCCGGATTTTCGACTATCCGGATTGTTCAAAATAAAACAAAAATATATATAATTTGCTGATTTGCACATAGATAACTGTGTCAACTTTTGCTCACGTACATGATGGATTACATATTACGAACTTTAATAAATGTTCAATATCATAAGATAGAAGCTCAAAGCAAAAGTTATGAAATAATCAGGAAATACAGAAGTTGAAGAGTATATTTATTTGTGGTTTAAAAGACGATATGGTATCAAGGAACATGAAATTCATAGGGAAAAACTTTCTGCTGACAAACCTTTAGCAAACACTTCATTGACATATTGAAGCTATTTGTGGAGAAGAGAGGATTCGACCAAGAGTTTATATAAAATGCTGATAAGACCTGCTTAAATTAGAAAAAAATACCCAACAATTCTCTAGCATCAAGACGTTACCTGGGTACAAAACTAATAAATAACGTGTCATTATGATTGTCTATGTAAATGCAGCAGGCAAACACAGACTGTCACTGTTTGTCATTGGAAAATCACAAAACCCTAGATGTCTTAAATATATCAAAAGTCTTCCGATTATCAGAAAAAAGCCTGGATAAATGGTGAAGTTTTTAAACGATGGTATGAAAAACAGTTTATACCAGAAAGGAAAAAATATCAAAACTCCATACTTCATCACATGCTTCGATGACAATTGCTAGAAGACGAATACAATGAAGAAAAAGTTATCAGCTTCCACAAAAAAATACATTTCTTATGTACTGAATGCAACGAAGAAGATGTAACCGAGTGGTTAAATTGCGATTCAAACGATCCTGGATTCCAAATTTTGAATAACGAGGAAATAATTAAAGAAATATCTGCCTCAGAAGAACAAGATCGAGAAGACAAAGAAGAGATTTGCAAAGGGGGAGATATTAGTCCTAAATTTTTTTAATGGATATGTAAATCTTGACGTAACAATGATTCGTATTTACCTATTAGTTATGACTATTTTCGATTATCCGGACTACTTTCATTCCTAATTAGTCTGGACAATCGAGGTTCTACTGTATTACAAATTATATGCAATTTTTTAAAAATAATATTGGATGCTTTCAAGATCATATTTCATCTTCTTATGATTGATTTGAACAAACTTATGGTTAAATTACTTGAAATAATGGTCCAAAACTGTTTTTTTTTTTTCCTTTAAAGATGCTACATGTTTTTGGAATTATAATAATGACGATTAAACACTAAAAAAGAAAGAAAGGATAGTTATTACTAGAATTACAATATCTGAATTAAATGAAAGCACGATTATTCTAATGAAAAATACAGTAATTTTAAGATAAAAATATCAATTTATATTTACCAAATGCAGAGAATATGGAAGCAAAACATTGAAATATGGGAATCCCAATCTGGATACAGAGCAAATATATAGGAAGACATAACCCAAACAAAATACATAATAATGATTTAATATTGCAAGTTAGAGTTTGGATTGAAGAAGATCTTTACCGAACCGTTAAAACCGATATTTTCGAATAGGTTCAATTTCAGCAAAACATAAGGATTTTACCGGTTATCAGTTTTCTGTTCAGCTCTGGTTCAAAGCTGTTATAATTTACTAAACGATATTTTCTAAAGTATTATATACATACAATAGTTTCAGATATTCCAATAATGCATTCAGCTTGGATATTCTGGACGAAAACATGAGCGATAAACCCCATAATGAATGAAATAAGGAAAAAATAGCATAATGTTTTCTCATTAAAATTAGAATACACTAATAGTCTCGTTATTAAATCGATAAGAAAACTGCTAAAAATTTATTCTGCAATATATTCAGTTGCTAAATTCAAGAAAATATCTTCACTCATTGTATTTGCCAACAGTTATAATATCTTTTGACGCATTCTAGTCAAACAAAAATCTCCATGGTTTAATTTAAATATTAAAAACGTTCGATAAAGTTATTGTTTTGACCACTTCAAGTGCACTTTTTCTTCGTTGTTTATTTAGTTCAATATCAATTTTGCAATGTTTATCAATCGCTCTGTTCCAATCCATTGCACCGGATTTAATGCGTCGATGCAAAGGTCCAATTAATTAGCAGTTCGCCCAGTTAATTAGCTAAATATTAATAGACTCCGATATGGAAGCGCTTGCGTCAACAACTACATGCAAATCACGGTAAACAACCAATATTAACTCAAGCCCTTGTGACTCAGATAACGAACAAACAGACCAAAATTGGAAATGCACACTGTTTTAAATATCAAATGAAGCAAAGTGCATTCTCCACTCGAGGACCTACTCGAGCTGAGCAAATCGGGAATTTAATTTAGCGACGCTCTCCAAACACTTGTGGCTCGATCCAATTGAATTATTATCCTTCGGAAATATATATTCGATGAAATATCGAAGACGTCGGCGAATTATGGCGAGATAATCAGAGAGCTGCGAAACAAGTAGTGCAATCCCCGCGGAACAGTAAGAGAAGTTCCAGCAGCTGCACGAGGCAACTATAGGGCTGCTTAGGCCCTCGACCCCCACACTTCTTCTTTATTACCCAAAGTTATTACGACGTGCCTTTCAAGTCTCCTTGCGGCATTTTCGTGACACCACTTTCGCCCAGAGCGCGGATATAAGGTACCAAATTATTGGTCACATATTTTTTATGTGTCCTCCCAGCAGGACCTGACGTCAGTGGGACAAGAGGCTTTCATTTTTATGCGCTCGGCAGTGAATGCCTAATATTTATGAATATGTTCCATATTTTTCCTGCAGGCCTTACACTAAAAGCAGAGGCGTCTATAAAATTATGGCGCTACTAAATAATGCTTAATGTGACAAATAAATATGCCTTCATAGCGAATACGACAGATTCGAAATATGGGTTGCAACATTTGGGCATATTTTAAGAAGCTTCTTTTTACTCGTTCGACGTTTTGATTTATGCATAAGGTGACTGTCAAAAAGTTATGCATTGTATTGAATTTATTTATTATATGCATTCACATGCAAGAATGCAAAAATAATTGAAATTGCGACAAAATGTCGACATAAATAATACGTTATATCATTTCAATCTTTATAATATACTAGCGAGTACCCGGAATGCGTTGCAATGCCACACACAGCCTTGTTTCACTTCATCAGATCAATATGCGCCAACATGGTGCAACTGTTAAACTTCTCGCAAAACAAATTCCGCACACGAATAATGCTTGTGCTAATGTAAAAATCTTTTTGGATACACGCTCAATAACTCATCAAAGTTTCATCGCAATCGAATGAACGGTATAAGAATGTACCTGTATGGAACTAAACTCATACTATCATCATTACCGTATTTCAACCACACAGCAACAAGACCTTCAAATTATGTTTATAAACATTTACAACCTAGTGAATGTGCCAAGGAGCATTTTCTTGACTATTTCAAAAAAGAGTATGGTTGATTTAAAAAATATTTAGAAATTTAAAAAAAAACTCGAACGAGTAAACAGTTTTAATAGTAAAAGACACATGAGGCATGGCGTTATCGTAATGAAAAACAACGCCTCGTCTATTCGCTAATTTTGGCCGTTTTCTGACCATTGCATCATTTAGATTGTCTAATTGGAAACAATATTTTGTTGAATTGATTGTTTCACCTTGCTGAAGTAGCTCATAATAATCTATCCCCTTCAGTCCCACCAAATGCATAGCAAAACTTTTTTTGGATGTAGGCCAGGTTTAGCTACAGTTAAAGCTTCTGTACCCTTGATCCGAGACCGTTTACGTTGGATATTCTCATAGAGTATCCAACTTTCATCTCCAGTGACAAGTCTCTCCAAAAAAGGTTGGCTATTATGTCGTTGGAGAAGAAGATCGCATGTTGAAATTCGCTGAATTTTATTTGGGTCAGTCAGTTCATGAGGAAGCCACACGTCTGAACGATTGATGTAGCCTAATTTTGTCGCGGGTTTTCTTCAACTATGGCTATGATTTTATCTGTGTTCATTTGCGAAATAAACTTATGGGACAACCTAATATAATTTGGAAGCAGTTAATGCAAAAATTAGCTTCATTTTTCGTGTAGAAATCCATCCTGAAAAAATCACTAAAAATCATTCAAACTATCAACAAACAAAATATTGATTGAATCCATCGATTATTTTGGAGCAACGAATGACCCTTAAAATGCATGAATGCGTCTAGGTCATAATTTTTATCTCAATAAAAATCTTTCACCTTTAATATTATTGAATCAGCTAATTAATACACAAATGTAAATTTAAATACCATAGGACACTCCAAAAATCTTCGTTTTGCTCCAAATCTCCAACAAATTATAACGTAATGTAAGACTATAGCGTCGTCCAGATGTTCCAACTAATAAAATTATGCTTGCTCTCAATTCTACCTTGGACATCGGATTACAATTAGCCAAGTTCTCTTAAAGCTCCAGGTTATATAATTATAGAAATAAATATGACTTAAATATTACTTAGAGGGTCGAATCATTTCATAGCGAACAATATAATGATTTTATATTTAATTAGATTTGAACCCCAGATGTTTGAGCTACGAGTCCAAATGCTAAATCTATATGATATTGTATCTATCTATAAGAAGTCGATCGATGAATAAATCAAATCAAGTTATATATTGCATTAAAGCAATGATTTAATATTTCAAATTATTTTGTAATCATATAAGAAACAATTATATTATGGTTGCAGTTCTTTGTCTAGAATTTAAGTCCCTCCAAAATCATGGCTAATATACTTGTCAAACATGAAAATATGTATCTTCGTGTGCACTTTATAACCGGAAAACGCATTATGTCTTAAAAAAAAAAAAACAAAACTCCCGACATGAGGAAATTTTCCAGCAAATGGAGCAGCATCACATGATCACACCGTCGCGAAATGAGCTCAAATAAGAAGTTTTCATCTTATAAAACTTCCCGAGAGAAATATGCTCAGCAAACTCTGCTTTATCAAGTACATTCTCCGGAGATGGATGCAACATTGAAACACTCTTCGACGTCGCGTTATCAAGCGACAAAGCTGGCATACATAAAATCGGCTAAAGTATTTTTAGTCGCGGGGTGGCAAATATTAGGGTGCATATGTGTGGGAATATAGAATAGCACGTGGTCGTATATCGTGGTGATAAATCTGACAACGTTAGGTCTGCAGACGCCTGTGCTGTCAGTGACGGACAGTACAATAAGTCCTGGACTCGCGGTCCCTCTGTCCGCGATCCTGACAATAAAACACTCCGCAATTATGTAGTCCTTAACAGGTTACAACTGTTCGGCGCGGTGTCTCGCCATTGTTTCGCTGCTCTCAGCCAGGGCGGCCCATTTTTTCACTCTGATACCCTTCGACCATTGCCTGGGTGCTCAATTGTGAAATCGAGAATCCCTTTTTAAGATTAACGTTAAAACTACAAAATCCACCAAATCAAGTTGATTCAATTCAAAACACTCTGTTTTATTCTATGGTGAGAGCGCTGTGGACCTTGATGAGAGCGTTGAGTCTAGTAATGAAAGTGTCGCTTTCTTGGTCTCAAAAGTATTCAAAACTTAGAAGTTTATGAGATTACGGATTAAAGTTTATGGTGACCAATAATTAGTCACCATTTCATATATTGATACACTTGGGTCTATTTTTATGCAATAGAATCATTACACGCATATCGGATATAAAAAATCCGCATAAAAAAAGACGGGTTCTATTATTTTTAAAAACCGCATAACTTCAAATCAATGTGATGAAATGTAGCAAAAATCGCATAAAAAACTTTGCGAAGATTAACCAATTATTTTTATGCAGTTCGTGATATGGAATTTGAAAGCTCGTTCAGAATTTTAGTCATGTATAATAAACAAATTGACTAGTTTCTTGTGTAATTTTTTAGGGGCAGGAGGTTCTTTCACTTCAATATCGTCTTCTGTTTCTTTCCTGCCATATAACATTAAACCAATAATATCATTCAAGGGAGTATCCTCAAGCAATTCCTCGATATCATTTTGATAAAAATATTAAAGATTTTTCCAAGTTGATTTACCAAAGTAATGATTTCAGCTGACAATGTCGTTTGACAAAGTTTTTATTATTTCGCCATCTGTAACATATTCGTGCCAAACTACTTTCCAACAAGAATTTAAAGTGTGTGGAGTAATCTGATTCCAAAAT
Organism: Stenopsyche tienmushanensis; assembly: GCA_008973525.1. Classification (NCBI taxonomy): domain Eukaryota; kingdom Metazoa; phylum Arthropoda; class Insecta; order Trichoptera; family Stenopsychidae; genus Stenopsyche; species Stenopsyche tienmushanensis. The sequence goes on from WACJ01000146.1 coordinate 481,554, forward strand.
TTTCAAACTTCAGGTTCAGTAAATATCTCATTATCTAGTTTCATAATATAATACTTTTTAAGGGTGGAAATGACGCCCTTATCTAATGGCTGAATTAAGCATGTCGTGTTGGGTGGAAGAAACACTATTTTGACATTTGGAAGTTCTAAATCTGGGTTATTTTTATATTTTTTTTATGCGCATTCGAATAAAAAAAAGCCTTGTGCTCTATAGAAAAATTAGGATTGGGTTCCATTATTTTTGAAAATCGCATAACTTCAAAATCGCATAAAATAGATTCGCATAAAAAAGACCCAAGTGTATAAGCATTAATTTTTAATCCCGATCCAGAAATATGATTTGATCAAATATTCGCTCGATTACGTTCACTTACTACTTCAAATTGGATTTCACTTAATTTGGATCTTAGACATTTTTAAACATCAAAAAGTATTAATATCAATCATTCAATTGAATGCCACAAGAGTCATCCAGAAAGTAAGGTTTCAACATTTATATAGGATTGAAAAATGCTTGTATTTAAATGAAATTCACAGGATACTTCACAAATATATTAAACAATTTTTTAAAATTCGAATGTGAAGAATTTCTTCATTCTCTGAACAACCTAACCCAATTCATGACACGTTGTCGACTTATCACATCACTACCATAAACTTCCACGGACTTTCGATGGACATTCGCGGCGGTATTGTTCTGCAAATTAAAAAAATAGATGACCGTGCGGATCTTGCATGGACGGGAAGTAGTGGGAACGCACGATGACCTCCCCACCGGAAGAATTTACTGTGACTGAACAAAATGGCCGACAAACACGCAGGGCCAAACAAACTGACCTTTGGGATCCTCCTTATATACTAGATGTACTAATATTAAAATAAAATAAAAATTCCCCAGCCACATGAGCCCTTGTAACCTCACTTTCTAGGTGACCCTCGTGATCTATAAAAGCAACCTATTATTTTTTCAGATTACTTTAGAAATATGCCATAGTCAGAAATATGCTCTTGTTTTCTTTTGAATCTATGAAATGTTTATTCTCCATCACGTTATTTATAATACTCTTGTAATTATTCATTGAGCGAATGTTTGAAATCTCTACTCTTAAACTAATAATGAAAGCTGTGGTTGAACTGGGAAGATAACTAAGCCTGGAAATTAAAGCAACAGGCGTTTTAGTATTAATCTCTCTATACACTATGAAACTTTCGAATGAATTAATACAAATGTTTCAGGTATTATCATACAAATACGTATTTCTAATACCGTCTGATCATAAAAACCTCGATTTTGAAGAAAAAGAATGAGTTTGTAAATTTGATTTAAGTAGATCCATATTTCTAACAGAAAGAAATCATTTATATAATATGTTAATTTAAATTCTATAATATAATCTTCTAAATTTTGATTGATCACCACACCAGATCTTTATTTAAGAAGCCCTTTTCGAAAATCTTTTATTTATAAATAACCTTTTATAAAGAATAATTTCCTGTTGATATGTAATAAGCCCATATTTTGCCATTTGTTACCAATTTCTAAATATATTTAGAGTCCTGACTAAATAGCTCCAGGTTTCCTTAAAAATCCTCTCAGCGAATGTCTTTTTGAAAAGAAGTTTACATTTTCGAGATGGACTCATCATGGACTATAAGCTCTAATCGCCTCAGAGCTTGCATAACTGATAATGAAATTATGATTTGCATACAATTTGTAAAGTAAAATACATCCATGCAAAATCAAATCAAAAGAAGGCTGTAAGACGGTTAGAAATCTTTAATAAATCAATTTTTATATGAAAAAAACTATGAAATAAATTCACAATGATATATTGATGTTATTTGTCTACTTTTGTATGGAAAAGTGCAATTTTTGATCCCCTCGCAGTGATTTCACGCTTATGATATTGCACAGTATAAATCTCGAAATAAACTCGCATTCGAATTTCATATCCCTGCGCTATTTTATTGCAAATTCGTCCTCTTTATCCGGGTGCTGACGCATTTCTTTCCTTGCACCGGGAATCCTAAACTCGAGGGCGGTTTTTGCAGGTGATTTAGTGCGACTGCCACGGTAGTGTCGCTTTTGAATAAATTGGCGAGTTTTTGCAATGTGTTTTCGATACTGGCATTCTGATACACATGTATTTCGAGCCATATATTTTTTAGCCCACAGGACGACCACTTGTCCTTGGTCGTTTTTTGCGCCTAGAAATATCCACCGAAAGGTGGACATTCGATGTCGAATTGTCCGTTTTGGTATTTCGAGCGAAGAATGATTCATATATAATGTGTGGTTTGGGATATATGTTACGAATTTGTTAAATAGTACATTTTTGCTCCACCGCTATTTGCTTTTCTCGAAATCATTCCGCGCGAAGTGGCGTGTGTTAAGCAGTATTTAAGGAGTCTGAAATCTTGAAACTTTCTCAAAACCCGATCCATTATCTGGAAAGTTTCGCAGCGTCCTGAAAACAACTTGATGTGGTAAACTTGAGCAAAGACGAACACCTGAGATACGAATGCTCTTAAACATCTCCCGCTCAACACATTGCTTCGGTAATTACTAAGCAAAATATAACCGTAGATTAAACGAGACAAAATTCTTACCATTCCGCGAGTATAGCAAGCATCAAAGTTGAACATATTTGTATAAACTATATACATATTTATGAAATCTTGCGTGTGCTAAGAACATACTTAGTACCTCTTAAATACGTATAGGTTCAAACTCCAACAAAATTTTAATCACTACTTATCTTACGTTCCTGTTTCCTTTAATTATATGAGCCGATCGTAAAACATTTTTGACAACCGAAATAGAATCAATATAAAACAAATTGGATCCATACAAAAAAATCTATTATAAATTCTGAATGTTAAGATATGTTGTTATAAATATTTTTATAAATTGAGACAATCCGAATTCCAGGGTAGTAGTTATGGATGTGCTAATATTAAACATTGTCCTAATTTATATCTCAATAAAATATGGCTTGAAATAAGTAAGACTGTATTGAGAACAGATAGACATATTATAGATTAGATTTGCATACAACATATAAAAATCTAATTGAAGTAAGACTTTTAAAAGTCTAAGGAAATATGCGTGACCAAATGGTAACGATAGACAATATTATTAATACTATATTTTTTTGAATTGCTCATGACAAACTATTGAGCTCCCATGATATGTATAGGAATTATACATTAAGCAAAGGAAGTTGCGAAACTTCAGATGATGAGCCTCTTCTTCAGCAAATTATTAAGACCAGCTCGAGTTCAATCAAGAAAGAGGTATTCTTCCAGCCAAGATTATAAGAGTTTACTCCAGCGTTCCCGAAAATTTCATGTTCAAATTCAATTCAAACCATTCATCTTTCAATCAACAAATATTAGATGATGCATTAAAATAGTGATTTCTCATATATTTTTCCAAACACTCACTTTTGGATCTGCATAAGGCAAACCCGCTGTTGATAAAATCTCGGCGTGATGTGTGATCGATTATGAGATCGATTCGCGCTGCAATCCGTTACAATGGTCCCGACCCGCGAATCGGCGGCGATGAACGACGGAAAACGTTTATGATTTAATCCGCTCGGTGATAGAGGTCGAAATGAAACAGATGCCGCAGGTGATCAATAAAATGTCAAACAATTGGCACAACGTATTTATTCAATTGACCCTCAGTAGGAGAACCAGTGGCAAGCAAGCGAATGTGCGTGATACGGAGCAAGCTGATGATGATCCAACTTTATCGCAGCGTCTTCTCGTACTCAGAGTTGGTCGTCTTCTCGAAGATCCTTCCCCATCGGAACCCAGAAATGAAGAGAGACCCTCCCCCCCCGGAAATCTTCCGCCGTCCGAGATAATTCTTCTCCACCGTGGTCTGATATTTTGACATTTCGACGGCTATTTTGACATTTGGCTGCTGTTTTAATAGTTTGCCGCTGATGTGATGACATCTCATGGAAAGTCGAAAGTGGCGTCATCATCCAAGTACCACTTCTCCTTTGCAGAAATCTCTTTTTGAAAGTAGAAAATCCGAATCTGATAGGCTTGCAATTTTCCCAAGATTTCGTTCCGCATTACAGTTTATTTTAAATATATTTTAAATTCACAATGGAAGTGTGCTGGATGGGACATGTAAAGGTTGCAGCCCTGGCCGCCGCGTGATGTTTAATGTATGATGTTCTATCAGCGCGGCGGCACGGTGGCATCATCCTCATTCAGCCCTTAAAACACGTCATTTTTATTGCTTACACATGCCACTTTTTCACTCTTTCGTATTAGGTGGTAAAAATGCGGCTCTCCTGCGAGTCCTTTGTTATGCTCCAGGCTTGTGCCGCTGCCGCGCCGGAGGACTGCAAATTAATGCCACTGAGATGACACGATCATCATTCAAGCAGGAGCGCCTCCGAACTCCAGCCTCCCAACAATTACATAAACAAAATTGTAAAAAATAAATCTCACGCCATAAACAAGTACGCCTCTTATGGCAATTTGTACTTGAAATTGAATAGAGCCCAGAAGGGTTGCCACTGGCTTAACGCCGAAACGCCAAATTATCTTCCCCGAGGTGGGGCTTTTGATCAATTTAATTTTGGACGTCAACATTGATGAGTGATCAAAATTGATCCAATATTCCCGAAAAATGAATTTCCGCCAAAAATTACGCTGCGTATCCCCGGCAAGGTTGGAGCGTTTAAGTCTTTAATAATTTCATCCGAGTCGGGCTATATTTAACTTTCGATTAAGTCCCTCGAAATTTGATAATCTAATTAAAATTAATGTTAATTTAAAGTTAATGAAAAGTATACATTGACTCTGAACATTAGCTCCCGTATTATATACATTAGTGGAATTTAATTAAGAATTTTCCGAAGCGAATCTTTCAGATTTTTTTCTTTCCTATCCAGTATTTTTTCTCCTACGTAATTCGTGAAAACAGGTTTCGAAATAAATTCAATTAGCGGCGTGAACGTGTCGAAAAACATTTGGAGACGTCTCCAAAGTGAGGGGAAAAAATGTCTCACAAATTTGCGAGACTGATGGATGTTGGAAAACGGGGAGGTGGAGATCGTTTCGAGGGGCCGCTTTAAATGAGTGCGTCTTCAAATTAACATGAGAAAGATGGCGTGAAAGTGAAGCACTCGGGAGAATTTCATTAAAAGACTGCCTTTCTGGGGCGACGGACATATATAATAGACAAAGCAAAACATTCAATTTGTAGTTTTTAAAGCCTTAACGTAATATATTAGACAACCTGGAGGGACTCGCCCCTGATAATTGTCATTAAACGTCTTTTATGTTGCTGCTCCGCTGAAGAGAACCGACCCAATTCGCGAAAACAGCTCATTAAAGTAACTCGAAACGACGTAAAACAAGCTAGGGGCCAAATAAAGAACTTAACAATTTGGCAAGAAAAAGACGACAAAGTAATACATGTGCTTTATTAGCAAAAAGATGTAATAAATCTTAGGTTAAAAATATGAATTAATATTTTTCAGCATCCACTTTAAAAATAAAAATAAAATATATTGAATGTGTGCGATCTCCTTTTCAAAAGATTTTTTTGTGATGATTTTAATAACTATTGCAAATCCAGACCTTCATACAATAGCCACAGTATTTACTCAATAAATTCAGCGACAGATAAAAAGCAAGTGTTATTCGACTAATGAACCACAAATTTTAAATACTTTCCAATAATGAAGATTGTGACTGAACCATCGGTTACAAAGAGGACAAAAGCATTAATTTTGGAAAATACAGTAGACTCTCGATTATCCGGACTAATGCTGGAGAAGACAGACATGGATTACTGGAAAACGCGGATAATCCAAATCATCAATTTTCTACGTGGTTCCGAATATAGTATTAGGTTGTCCCATAAATTTCTTTCGCAAATGAACACAGATCTAATCATATCCATGGTTGAAGAAAACCCACGATATACTGTTCACGAAATAGCTAACAAGTTAGAAATTCCACGAACATCCGTCCATAATCACCTGACAAAATTGGGCTACATCAATCGTTCAGATATGTGGCTTCCTCATGAACTGACTGATTAAAATAAATTTCAACGATTTCAACATACGATCTTCTTCTCCAACGACATAATAGCCAACTTTTTTTGAAGAGACTTATCACTGGAGATGAAAATTGGATACTCTATGAGAATATCCAAGGTAAACGGTCTTGGACCAATGGTACAGAAGCTTTAACTGTAGCTAAACCTGACCTACATCCAAAAAAAGTTTTGCTATGCATTATATATATATATATATATTTGGTGAGACTGGAAGGGGGGTAGTTTATTATAAGCTACTTCAGCAAGGTGAAACGACCAATTGAACAAAATATTGTTTCCAACTAGACAATCTAAAGGATGCAATTGCCAGAAAACGGTCAAAATTAGCGAATAGACGAGGCGTTGTTTTTCATCACGATAACGCCAGGCCTCATGTGTCTTTGCTCGTCAGAAATAAATTATTATCATTTGACTGAGATGTTTTACCTCATCTTCCATACTCTCCAGAAATTGCCCCTTCATATTGTGATTTATTTCTTTAATTGAAAAATTCTTTACGTGGTAAAAATTTTAATTCAAAAAATGATATAAAAATGTACCTTGATCAATATTTCGCCAACAAACCTGAGAAATTTTGGCAAGAAGGCATTATGAAGCTTCCGGAGAGATGGAGAAAGGTAATAGAACAGAATAAATCATATATTATTCAATAAATTTTGATGTCGTACAAATTATTGTTTATTTTTTTCTTAATATGAAAACGAAAGAAACTTATGGGACAACCTAATATCTGCAATACAAATTTTTGTATCATAATTTGAATACTTATTATTTATTAAAAAAAATGCTCATAGTTAAGCAGACAAGTAGCTGTTAGTAGTTAGTACTAAGCATTACCGAAATGTTTAAAAAAATATATACGAGTATATTAAAAAAGATTTGTAGTTTTAGTTGTTTTTTTGAGATATTTTAAACAAATATCTATAATTATTTCGAATTTTTCTTAAAGTTATTGTATGATTATATTCCAATCTTGTTTGTTTAGTTAAATCTAGCAATGTTTCAACATAATTGAACGCTGTTTTATGACTAGTGTAATCTCTGGTATCAATTTTTATTCAATTATTTTTCATATTCATACCCATATTATACGTATTAATAAATTGCACCACTCGATGGAATTTTCATGATTCCATTTAAACGACTTGCTATTGGCAAGTCTAAATGTTCGTTTTAAATTGGTCATAATATTTTATATATTTATGATAACTATCATATGTGAGAAGCTGGAAATGCACCATTTATTTCAATATCGGAATTTCCAAAGGCAATATCTGAAGAATGCGCCCGATTCGGAGCAAATATGAAAATATAAAATCATAAAACAGCACTATAGCAACGTAGCCTCCTCGTCTTGAGTATTTTTATCAAGTAGGTAACAGTTTCTTACACATTCGCTAAATGAGCTCTTGTAATGAAGAGGCCTTTAAAGCGAGAGCCTGCAGAATAATGTCATTAGACGTATTGTAGCCTTCTGAGAACTGGAGCTTTCGCAGCCAGTATACGACTTTTGGCACAGGAGTCAAATGTAATAACGCTGATACTTTTCATAAATAAGCTTTCAAAGGAAACTGGTTCTGTTTCATGGGAAGCTGCTACGGATAAACGTCTGCTGCAACTTATGCGATGAACTTATTTATGTCGGGTCGTAACAAAAATTAAGTTGAGCCCCTCTCGAATGGGGTTCTTCGATGGACGTACCACGAAGAATCAGAGATTGGCTCATAAAAAAGCATATGAATATTTAACGATGTGCAATTAAATCGAGGTCATATATTTTACTGCATGAGGTATGGTCTACGACCGTCATTTGAGCTCAGTTTCGAGTGTGTTATTGTTTTTCTTCGATGTTAGACAATAAATCATCATTGACACCTTGGATGGACTGTTTTACGAACGTAATAAATTTTTATTTGCATGTTGACCTAGCATCAAGTTTCAAGCCTTACATCAGAAATAAAGCAAATGATCTAAATTTTAATGATTAAAATGTACTCTATATTATGGAGATGCATATGATGCACGAAAAAATGATTATAAAAAATTATAATTCTAGAACTAAATATTATATATATTGTTTAAAGTATTAGGGTGTCCCATAAGTTTCTTTCGTTTTCATATTAAGAATAAAATAAACAATAATTTGTATTACATCAAAATTTATTGAATAATATATGATCCATTATGTTCTATTACCTTTCTCCGTTTCTCCAGAAGCCTGTGGTCTCCAGAAGTGTTCGTACAGTGATTTAGATCCCTGGTTACAATAAAAGGTTCGGTTACAAATCCATATTGTAAAAAAAATCACCGAAATAACAGATTTGGGAGATCAGAAATACACTCAAACCTTTTTTTGTGCGATTTCGAAGTTATGCGGTTTTTTCATGCGGTCAGACATCCTTAAAATTTAACCAATGATGCAAGATGTCATCTAAATGTTATTAATAAAAGTTATTTTTTAATTGCCTTATTATTTTTTGCTTTTTCATTAATTTTTTTGTGCGATTTTAATATATTTTATATGGCTGTTTCAAAGTTATGCGGTTTTTAAAATCCATGGAACGTATTTTCACTTTTTCTATGTAAGTCATAGCTTTTTTTGTGCGATATTTCGCGGAACGCGATCAAACGTCTCAATCTAGATTTTCTGATTTCTTAGCATAGAATCTCTCCCACTTAAACCAAAATTCTTATTTAAGGGGACATTTCACTTTATCACACCAAAAAAATCAGTTTTTTTAAATTTCATTTTTCGAAAGTAAATATCTTTAACCTTTTAACTGCCAATGACTCATCAGCGCATACAAATTCGACGCACCGGTGCGTCGTTGGCAGTTAAAAGGTTAAGAATGTCATGTGTTAAAAATTGCCTATTTTTTGGACCGTCAAAGTGAGATGGCCCCTTAAATAGTCCTTATTTTACACCACATAAAATACACACCTTCCCTAGTAAAAAGAAAAATTCTAAATTTTAATTCTTCAATAAGTATCTGTAATGTGCACTGTTAATTTTTTAACCTTTTTTCTGATATTGCTCCAATTATAGCCTTTAATAATACAAGAAAAATGGAATCAAATAATTTAAAAACTAATAGTGGACACTATTGTGGATAATTTGGATCAAATGACATATAAACGAATATTTCGCCAATTTTAGACAATAGTGCTAAATTGAATAAAATCTAACCCATTTCATCGAATGAATGTATATTAAGAGAATTCCTCAAGTTCTCATTTGGAGAGGTCGGCTAGTTTAAGTAGACCACAACATATTCCCTTTTAATTCCGTCAACTCTGCTGACTTTCCAAAGTGCTGTCAAAGTATATCCAACATCTGAAGTAGGTCGGCTACTCCAGAAGGGTTAAACAAGATACTGCGGTCGTAAACCGAACGTTTCCCGGCCACAACCTATCCACTGATTTCCCATCAAGGCATTCCTATAAAGTTAAATTTTATAATCCCACGTTCACGATGGAATGAAACAAACGTGATGCGGAAAATATCGCCCCATTGGGCCTACTCTCGCAGTACGTTCCGCACCGAAAATCAATATACCCATTATCAACTTGGAAAATTCCATAAAGAACCCTGTCGGTGAACCCTTAACCGCATGAATTTTCATTCCAAATCAAACCCTCGGAAGCCTCGAAATGCATCTGTCTTATTTTTATTCAGCCATTCTATATTCGGCTCGATAAAACCGGAATAGAACAGTTAACATGCTAAACAAAACTGTATCATATAGATTCCCATGATAAACGTTGTTTACCCGCCATTTGTGGATATTGAAAAATTTGCATACAAGTGAAATTTTTGCTTCAAGCTCGCAAATATGCATATCCTTGAAATACGGTATGGAAGGAATTCCAGGACGTTAACCGACATGGACTAGTCGGAGGGCCAGAAAAATATTATCCCTGCACTCGGTTAACCTCGTGCGGCTGAGATAGCTCCAAGTCCGCAGTCTGGTTTTATATTAAACACAATAATTTTACTAGGAACGGTTCCCTTTCATACTTTAGCAGATTCCGCAGCTCTATGTTGGGATCCAACGGAACGCTTTTCCCGGACCAATATTCAGATCTTTGAATCTTCAACGTTAAAATGCCCGTAAAAAGATGCTTAGAGGAGCATCTCGCAATATGCTCTTGCATATTGAATTTCTTAAAAGTTATGGAGTCAAATGCGATAAACGTCGTATGCTCTATTTAATTACAAATATTTGCTCGCGTTATGGCTGCAGCCTAGAGTTGAGTTCAAGCCTTAGAACCGCAAGATGAATACAGTCTGAATTTCAACACCGATCTACATGAGATCGGCAAATATTGCATATTTAAATCGAAATATAAGCCGAAACAATGAATTTGAATTGTCAAATGAAATACATTTAAACGCATTTGAATATGCCGAAAATATCAAACGCAAATGAATACATATGAATATACAGGATTTTGCCAAAATTTCACCTTTAAATCGCTTAAATGAATTCTTTTGGCGGCCCCATTCCGTGGTTCCTGGATCTCCTGACACCACCTCTTATTTGGGTCATACAGTCTCTAGATCTGACACCACTGGATTTCTTTGCCTATAGACGTGCCCTATTTTTTGACTCGCACGGTCTCGAAATCTGACACTACTGGATTTCTTTGTTACAAAAACAATATAACCAAAATACCAGAACGATGAAAATTTACTCAAATATTAAAACGATTATAAATATTTTGTCGCAAAAATTTTGCATTATAATATTGATTATGAACTCATTTTTAAGAATTTGGATCGATCGAAAATCAGGCATTATTAGCAAATTTGGTTGAAATACGTATAATAACTCCGCTAAATTCTTAAACCTTTTTATATCCAGTTCTTATTTTAACATGCTCATTTCATCGAAGTTTTAAATCTAACTGTGCTAAAATATTTAGCTGTATTTTTGCTTGGAGTTAATTCATTGTTGAATCAGGCTTTTTATTTGCGATTTCTAGTGTATTCATATAAAACTATAGCAGTTTTTACATAAAATAAACATTGAAGAATAATAGAAATACTTTTTTGGTTGTTTCTCGATACCATCTAACCATTAAAATGGAATTTAAAAAATGGCTTATTTTGTGATGTTTGTGTCAACAAATAAAAACATTTTATCTTTATAGTAGAATCATAAATGTAGCTTCAAAAAGATAAATATATTTTGTACAAACAATATTATTGAATAATTTATTAGCTCGTAGAGCTTTCAACGGCGCGCTGATACTCATCGGGAGCTTTTGTCTAGACCCTGGGAAACCAAAAGCGCTTTTGAGTCGCTCTTAATAACCTGCGAGCGTTTTAAAATAGACAGACCCGCAGAAAGTGTGGCGTGCCCGAATCGGATTTTTAAGAAGGCAATTAGTCCAGATTTGACGGGCAGATGAATTAATCGGGGCTCTCACGCTTTATCTGTCGGAGGGAGCTCCTCGGCAAATCTCATTGCGGCCATTGGGATACGTGCGTCCATTGCCGGAGCAATTAATTAATTCGGACAAAGACAGCATTCGGAAAACAAAGAGATTGGCTTTGCTTCGCATCAGATAATATCAAATAAATAGGCGTCATTATTTAGCCGGGGATTAATGCGCCCAGGGCGGTTTCATTTTATTTCTTCGCGCCGGAATTAAACAGACTTTATGAGGCGAATTATTCAATGGCTTCTATTGTGTCTCGATATTGTCTAGTGCTTAAAAATATCAAATAAAATCTAGACATTTGATTTAAATATGCTTGGCATGCAAATTTATTTCAATAGTATTTTTATACCATTTGACAAAATATATAGTACGATCCCACTTACCGCTATTTTAGTATTACGCGGTGATATTGTGATACCCAGAAATCGCAAAAAACTGCTCGGTGTTCATTCCAAAACTCCAAGAATATCTATTTAATATCTTCTAGTGATTTGGGAATTCATTAAAAAATCCTGGAATACTATGAACATTTTTCCAAAATGGTTTACCGAACAATTTTGCCCGTTCATTAAATGCTGCCGCAAATTTAAAAAAAAAAACTAGAATCAAAAGCTTTACTTTTGATCGATAATTCTACAACCTATCCAATATATTTGTCCGACTTAAAAAAAAAGATAAGCAAACTATTAGAAATTCATGAAAAAAAAAACTACAGTATCATGGATGCTGTCTTAGATCAATATTTCCTGTAATAAGGTGACCGAAAAATGTTTGAAAGAAGCAACAAACAAATTAATAGAACAAAAAGTGCATTGAGATGACGAAATTAGCATTTCTGAAAATGAGGAGTGAAAAGAACATGCAACGAATTTTCTAAAAAAATATTTAATCATTAAAGTTATGGATCAGTTTATATAGAATAATTTAAATTTTGATTAACGTATCATTGCTGAGATGTCTTGCTATCGACAACTGCTTGTTGAACGAAACGGTAAGAAGCTAACAAAGTAAGATTACGTACATATATAAAATGAGATGCATAACTTCTTTACTTGTACTTTTTTAACGCTGTTTAGGACTGGAACTTAAGGGATGTTTCTGCCTTGTTGGTTTAAAAAAATCTTAGTGTATCGGAAAGAACTAATGTTTAAGAACACTATCAGTAAATTTCAAGTCGATATAAGTGAAATTCGCAAAGTCATAGGCCGACAAGGAGAAGCTACTTTTAATAAGCTCACGGAAGTACTCCCATATATTCTAGATGAGCATTCTTTTTGAAATTTGGCAAGTATATGTACAATAAATATCTTCATCGTTTGATCTATAATTATCTAAAAATCTTTTTAAAACTTTTTTATTTAATTTACAAAATACTACATAAAATGTTGGTAAAAACATATACTTTTCTTCGATCGCCTACATTTTTTTTATTTTTCAATGTTACTTTTTAATTATAGTCTAAACTTTACATAATATTTTACAATTTAAAAATATACTTAATTTATTTGCTGCAAATATCTTTGTCAGGACTTAAGACTTCCGTGGTGAAGAATGTCATCACTCGCACACTAACATATGTGACTCCCTCCACTTCCACTACTATACTTTGTCAAACTTAAACTAAAAAATATTTTTATATTTAATAAAGATTGCTTAGTCAAAACAATAAATATTCAAATTCTATATTTAATACTTTTTGCATAAAAAAATGTTAAAAAACCGATCACTTTTAGACTCAACAAGGCAGAAACGTCCCTTAAGAGATTTGTAAATTGTTGATAAAACTATTCTAGAATATTTTAATAAACAAAGTTTCGCAACAAAATTTCTTCCGATGTTATGAGCACTGTCTCTGTACTATGAGAAGAAGAAGCAAATAAAAGAAGCAAGAGACGTCAATAGACGTTCTTATTTGTAAATTATCAGAATAGAAGTCCTAGGTAAAGGTGCTAGAAGCGTTGTTATTGTTTTGACAGAGCATCAGTTAACGTCAGTTTAGCTTCGGCCTTCCTAGCATGTGTTGAAAGTTAGAAGTCAAAATTTTATCGTATCCGAAATGAAAATAGGATACCACAGACTGATGTAGTAAACCACGTAAGAGATCTTTTCACGGAAATCGATACACCAAGAGTCAATCAAGGCTTAGTGAAGATGAAAGTGACAATCAGCCTAAAGCACACCCTTCCCCATTGTAACCCGACCTTCAAAAAAAAAATTCCAAATATGAAAATATATCGAAGGATGTTTTACTGACGAGATGTTTAGGTGGTCACATGCAGAATTTAATTTGCAGAATTATCATATTAATACCAACAATGGTTTGACAGCTACAATGCTCAAATATAAATACGCACATATCGATTTTATCCATTAACATGAATGCTATTACCTATATTTGATGCTTGTTGAATCCATGCCCAAGGATAGGATGTTGAAGTTTCTTATGGGTTATTATAATTTCATCTGAAATTCCACCGGGAACTGGGAGCCATTTTGCAGTGTGCTTGCCTGCAAATATATCGCTATGTGCTCGCATCATTGAAATTCAAACGCCGATGGCTACTAAAATTGCAAGCATTCTTGTACTTAATGAATTCGTTTATGAATACCTCCCAGCATCGAAAGCACATCATGAATCGTCAGTTATTCCTTACTTTTCGTACCACATTTTATCGATCTCGGTAAAAAAAAATAATACAACCACAACGAAGCAATATTGTATAGCCATCGTCTTGAAAGTGTCTCAGATTAAATTAAATTAAATTAAATATTCCGCACTTTTTTGTCCATATGAAGAATAAGTTTCTCTGCTGAGTTGTGAAGATAAAGATACATTTTTGACAGGTTTCATTTATTTTGTACGTCGTGCGGAAAATTTGTGTATTTTCCAGAAAAATATATGCAAATGTCTCCAGTTATGTCGAGATGCATATGTAGCCACGATAACCTCCGTTGTATAGATAATATCACAATATCCTATACATTTGTGAATTGCTCTGCGGCTCCAAATTTTTTCCAGCACACATTGCAGACTGAAGAGTTAATAAAGCAAAATGCTCACAGACTAACATACGTTCCTACCACAAATGAAGCTTTCCCAATCTTTCATTTATTAAATTGTTAAAAACATCTAAGTCTTCTAAAATATGATCCAAATTTATTAAAATCTAATTGGATCGTCATAAAAATTAGATTTTAAAAGAGATGCATTTTCAAGAATTAAACTGCACTTGCATTATTTCGTATTTTTTTCTAATTTGTTATATTCCAACTGATGGCTCTTCTTATATTACATTTTCATTTAATCCAATTTATCGAATTATATATTTTTTTAAATGACTTTTGTGATTGTTACGATGAAAATGTATCCATCATCTGAAATCGAGTCCAAACCTATATAATAAGAATTCAGAACCAAGATCAATTGATTGAGTAAGGTATCTCTAAGGAAGCATGATTGAATCTCTATTTCCAATTAAAATTTCATAAGATTAATGATCTGTAGATCAACTCGTTTTGGTTATAAATGTATTAACACATTAAACGGGCTGTATAAAGGCAACCATTCCATTACCATTAACTAATGAAAATATTTTAATTGTCTATAATGATAAACCTTTTAAGATATCAAAGGGCTCGAACCACACTTTGGCAAGCGCAGTATTGAGTGCCAACATATTGTCGCTATATACCATCACAGTACATAAGCCGAATCGTAAAAGAAAAAGATTGCCAGACAGAATTGCCCCTGGTGTATTAACATTGGCATGTAACACGACTACCGCTTACTAAAACTACACGATTAAAAAAATATCTTTAAAATAACCTGAATCTATTGCTATGTCTGGTAATGTGATATTATATATAAAATGCGCGCTATAGAAGGCAGCGCGTATAGTGAAGCAATTGCCTATTCTGCATGCAGCATCATGCCTATCTCTTAAGGCCGTTATTATTACTATCAGAGTGCAGTCTTATGAACATGCGGTTGGATTGTCGCCAGATGACCTTAATCCGGGTCATAATGACCCCAAGACATGCAGTCTGTATGAGTAATAAGGGCGGAGGAAATCCCTCTGAAAGGCACACAGACGTGAGAGATTCCTTCGTAGAGATTCTGTTTGACACCGTAGCTGTGAAAATTAAATTTATTCCTTGTGATAAAGATTACATCTTCAATTTGTGAGCGACTGCAACTCTAGCTGGAAATGCACTTAAAAGTGTAATAAAATGCTTGCATTTTATATTGAAAAACTCTGCCGAAGAGCTGCGCTTTACTAAATCAGAAAGAATATTAAATATATATTTTCACAGCTGGATTTACTCTGCGCTATTATGATTCAGCTTAAAAACTGTTTTAAATGCACTATTTATTCCTTTTGTATTTTTAAAACTCCCTTATTAAACGTATCATTGGTTCAACAATCTAATTCAAACGTCTTAGGTTAGTCTCAAGCCTACAAAATGCGTCTTTAGAGACTACATTTTAACACTGTCATTAAATCCGAATTTAATGTTGGTTATAATTGTTAAGTAACCATTATCACGGATATACCAGCGACAAATATTAAAACTGATAAATCACAATATTCGGCATTTAATTTCATAATAATAAAAACAAACCCTATTATATATATATATATTAAGGATTTGATTTTTAACTTATTTTCTTCATTATTTCTAAATCTATTGAGGCTTTTTTTTACAGAAAATGAGATCAATTTTAAGGTACATTTGCAGGAATAGTATCAATCAAACACAACATAATTTTATACGTTATAAATTCTATAAGTATATTTTTTATATAAGACAAAATTGAATAGTTAAGGGGATGATAACAAGAAGGATATTTAATTAAAAAATATTGTATTAAAAAGTTTTTTGTTAAATGAAAATTTACCGATTTTCCTGCAATAATTTTTCCTTTCCTTAAAAAACGTTATCGGAACGCTTTCATTCTATTTTTTGCCTCGTAAAATTTCGGGTCGTCCTTTTATATAAGCTGAAAGTTCATAATACACATCGCACGATGTAAATTAGTAAACGTAATTTTCCGTGTAAAAATATTTAAAAGGGGTGCTCCCGGAGCGTTTTTCCACTTTCTTGGAAAAAAAGGACGAGAAAAACTCTTAGCACCCACTCAGACCGCGGATTAAGCAAAAAGTTTCGTGCACATAAAACCTCCATCTTCCAGCTCTTCCTAATATTACACTCTCTTCCGTCCTTGATTATGGGGATTATGGAGGACGAAATAAAGGCATAATCACTCTCTTTCTCCTCCTGCCGCCGGCTGTAATGTTGGAAGTAATTAAAAAGCTCGCCAGATGAGAGAGAAAGGATAGTAATATTGTTTTATTTTTCGATATAATCTATCTAGCAACATTCTACTCGGCGTGGCCATCACTCTTGCCAGAGTAACTCAGTTGCTACCTGAACCTTCCTCTAATAAACTCCACTAATTAAATATGGAATTAAAAGGCGTATAGCAGCAACTAATAACCACTGAAAATGTCTATTAGAGTTATGTAATTTAAAAAAATATGAAAGTCAAACCATTAATGACAATATGAATAGCTTCCAAAAAATAACACGTATGATTCCAGAAACATAATATTTAACAACAACCAGAATTTATTCAGATCCAGGATATCAGAGAAAAACCTAAATTAATACATTCAGTTCGTAAATATTTTGTTCGCAGATCATAAACTACAGGCAAGCATTGCGATGATATCTTAATATATCATGGTAAGAAACACTTTCATTATACGCTTAAAACCTTTTTTTATGCGTTAAATCGCACAAAAAAAAGCTATGACTTACATTAAAAAAAATTGATTTTAAAAACCGCATAACTTTGAAAAAACTTTATAAAATACATCAAAAATCGCATTTAAAAAAGGTGTTAAAAAACAGGAAAACAATATGGCAATTAAAAAATAACATCTTTGGTAACATTTAAAGGACGTCTTGCATCATTAGTAAAATTTTAAGGATCTCAAATGCCAGACATCCACTAGATCAGCGGTTCTTAAACTGGGGTCCGCGAGTACATTATTGGGGGTGCGCGAGAATATAAACAAAACATTTATTTATACTATATTTAATTGCCGTATTGTTTTCCTGTTTTTTTATTAACTTTTTTTGTGCGATTTTGGATATATTTTATACAGCTGTTTTAAAGTTATGCGGTTTTAAAATCCATGAAACACATCTTCACTTTTTCTATATAAATAATAGCTTTTTTTGTGCGATTTATTTTTGTGAGATTTTCCGCGGAACGCATCTACTGCATAAAAAGGTACTTGAAAAAGATATTTTCATCGATTTACTTACAGAAAGAATCGTAAAATGATTTATTTTGATCAAGAAATGTTTGTTTGTTGAAAAAATTAAGTCACAAAGGTTAGGATGGGTCCGCAAAAAAAAATAATTCACGAGGACGTCCGCGAAAAAAAAATTTGCTCAAGAGGGGATCCGCGGACTACATAAGTTTAAGAAGCGCTGCACTAGATAAATACTAATTATTTTAAAATGTCATCGCTGTATGATAATTTTCGTTCGTCGTTAAAATATTGGAAAAATGCAAAAAAACGAGATCTTTTTTAATTTTTTTTCAAAAATCTAAACCAGAATAAAGGGCGTGGTTGTATTATAATTTATCGATAGCAGATGTAATATGATTTATTGTACATAGTCCCAAATTATATTTTTTTCCAAAATTTCGGTTAGTGCTAATAATTTATTTCCTTGTTTATGCAAAATATCTCGATACGTACTCTTTAGGAAATTAAAAAAAAATGCATTAAAAAAACGCACAACTTTAAAAAATCGCACAAAAAAAGGTTAGCGTGCACATATTTTTTATTTAAAATATGAACAATACTAATGTAAAAATGAAAAAAAAAGTTAAATTCAAACAATATCCAATTTTTAGATTTATACCATACACAACCTTGGGTATTCCAATTTCAGATAGTTATTTTTTCAAAATAATCATAATTTCATTATATGTATAATATATTCGTACAATTTGTAATATATTTCTATTCTAAAAAATCTGCTGCATTAAGAAAAAAATAAATTTCATTGTGTTCGTTATAACCGAGATTTTTATCAAATTTCGTATTATCGCTTATTATTAGTTGCACAAGTTAATATAAATTTAAAAAATCAATATTTTTTAATTATATTGTTCTATTCGAGCAATAATATATATATATAAATGCACTGCGAAGAGCATCACTTTCAAGTTGCTTTATCCAATAAAGGCAGCCTTCTCCCAGAGGCAGACAACGGAAGCACTGCCTTGGTGAGTTCCTTATGTTGTCTACTTCCAGACTTTTTTAATTAACACAAAGTTGCTCTTTTTGCCGGAAACCCTTATACTTTGTTAATATATCGCTAATAAAGCTAGCTTATATGGCAAACACGGCCAAATATTGCCCTTTTTTCATATTTATTCGCGCGAATATAAAATGGCTTATTAGACGATGAAAAAAAAAATTAAATGAACCGGGCTTAAGTGTACAGATACGAGTTCGGCAAAATATCGGAGTTTTTCTTCCAAATTTATACTTCGTTAAATCGCTTAAGAAATACTCCGGCTTACGCATATCCGAATACTTTTCCGAGATTAGGGGCGGCCGGGGAAATTTAATAAATTTTCAAAACAAATCGCATTAAGTATGAGGATAAATATTTTCAAAGGACGAGGACACAATGTATTTCGCTTAGTTTTTATTGCGTCGGAGGACGAAATAAAACACAATAAGGTAGACGTTAGGCGTACGTAATATTACCAACTGCAAACATTGCTCTGATCAAACACAGACGGAAGATTTTAAGCAAGCACATGACAGACGTGTACAAGAATCACATAAGGTATCAATTTTTTTTTTTTTCATTTTTATATTCTCATAAAAAGCATTTTCGGCAAGTGTTATCCTTTAAAAGCGCGTTTATAATATTTTTTTATGAATTTCAGACGCACTTATCATTGGATTCTGGGCGAAATCCTTTTACACTAAATGGTGCATGTCTGGGAAAACTGGAAGGTAATACATATAATTATTATTTCGTCGAGTATTTCAAATCTCCATTGAAATATCCTGTAAATTTGGTGATGGAATTTTTTCATGTGAATTTTGCAGAATGAGATCTAATAATATCATGTGTGAGTGTTCATGGGGGACCCAAATTCTTGGTTTTGTGTTTGCGTCATGAAAAAATGTCATGGTACAAATGTTGTACCATTAATTGCTTTTCGAATTTTCTTACTTATGATAATTGAATTTCGGTATAGAAAATTTGAAAGCTTTAACATTAAGATTTGTATTAATTTCAACAATCATATTTAAAAGACGTTTTCTTAAATACGATTTGATATCTTTATATTGTTATTGAGTGACGCCATTAAGAGACATTCTTTACCATTGCAAAGATGCATTTCGATAGACGGAAATGCAACTCGCTTTAAGATTATTATAATCGTTTCTTAAAATAAGATAAGGCAGCACTGAATAAACACGGAATAATTTCATAATTGCAGAATCCAATTACCAAGCATCCCATATCAGGTCTATCTCGACCCCATCGAGGGCGACGGTCTCGCAGAGTGTCTTCGGCGATAGCACTATCTAACTTTTACACGTGACAGGCGATTTATAAGATGAATTTTTCAAGACATAAAGCCTCCGCTGCAACCCGTACAAGAACTAATGATATAAAGGCTCCGAGCCGTGGAACAAAACGGCGAACCATAAACACAACTTCGCAACAAAAATTTGCATAAAAATATCAACTTTTAACGGCGTGAGAACTGAAACTCGTAAAAATATATTATTTCGCTCCTTGGCCGTTATGCATTCTTGCCTCCCTAGCGTGTGTCGATGATAATATATGATTTTGAGCCACCCCGTACCACCAAGACCCTTAAAAAGCAAACTCTTTCGCCGCCGTTTTTGCTTTAAATCACATCACATTCGTACAGTTTTTATTTATTTTTTTCGCCGATAAAAAATAACGGATCTGTTTACAACATCGTACTTGGGGCTCCTTCCGCACTGCGAATTGCAGAAATTTGAATAAAGCGTGATGATAAAAAGCGTTTTACGGCCGCGTATAAATTAGGCGAATCGTCGCTTCTACTGTGAAGGTAGTTTTGTTCCCGTTTAATCATTCGTTAAAAAATTACACGATGCATTACAGTTTTATATATTTTTTACGCAGACCGTTACTTTACTAAATTACAGCCAAAATAACAAATTATGCTACGTTTTTCATGCTCAATGAAAATGAACTGTGCTTTATAATGGGATCAGATTTTTATATATATTATACATAAGCAATATTTTGCATTTTGTAATTAAAACTTCAATAAAATTTATCATATTCAACAGTAAATAAATTAAGCATCCGGACAGTATGAGGTTTTTGATTTGAAAACAACTAAAATATTAAAATTGACCTAAATGACTATAAACTATATAGCCTAGTCAATAAATATAACTTATTTGAAATCTTGGATGCATTTTTGTTATCAAAATATTTATCGAAATACTTGGAGAGAAACTGCATGTCAATTTTCTCTAGTTATTGTTATGTATTTGAATTTATCAACAATGAAAACATTTCCAAGTGCTTAATTTCAGCCTTCTGACAGTTCGAGCGGCACCCACTTAACTCGCATTTTTATCATCCCTTTTTTCGACATTATTTTTACTTTTTTTGAATAATTATTTCACAAAATCGATCTTTCTCCGAATGCTCAATTAATATTTCCACCTGCTTTCACTACATTGAGCCCCATTTTTAGCTTATACAAAAAGTTAATGATTTTTTTGTTGATACTGTAACGTTGAGGGGGGAGCGCACTCGCCCGGGGCGGCCCCTCACCCCCACGTGCTCGTCGGGATGGCCGCGCTAGCGCATGGGTCCGTTCTTTTATCGGGTCGTGATGTTGCTGGATGAAAATAGATAGACGTCGAATAGAAAGACTCTCTTCTCTAAATAATTATTTATTCCACACGAGAGAGAGAGGGAGATCTGGCTACAGGAGGGACGACTTCCCGCAGCCAAGGTCAACCGACGACTCTCCTGACTCTCGCTTCCTGCGCGTCATTCCCCAGCCGGCAACGGTGCACGCGCAAGAAGCAATCGGTCGGTATGCAGGTGCAATGTCTCCACAGGGCCGCAAGAGATGGCGCTGTTAAAATAATACATTGCACCGGAAGAGAGACGGAAGATGTTGCTGTTAATCTGGCTAAATAAATCTGCTCAGATCAACAGCGCTACTACGTGGGGATATTAAATCATCCGCGCTACAATTCCATTATTTTAAACAATAAAAATAGCAAAAATGACACAACGTTAAAATAAAATTGAAGAATATATTACCTTTGTCAATTTAAAATAGTTGAACTTTTACCTTTCTCAATGACGGTCGATCTTTGAACAATTGGAAAACGTGGTAAACTTCTCCTTTAGAAGAAAATAAGTACGTTCCTAAACAAATAAATCTAGTGGTGTCAGGTCTGGAAACCGTACGAGTCACGGAATGGGACACGTCCCCAGACAAAGAAATCCAATGGTGTCAAATCTGAACATTTATTTCGTGCTATTACGATCATTTACGGTTTAAACGATTTAAAGGTTAAATTTTGGGTTTGGACACTTAAGACATAGGGTTTATGTATAAAACATAGCAAAATACACCTTTAACCCCTTAAAAAGTTGTGTCGGTCCATTCCCCAAGCATCCTGTATATAAAATATTCAAATATTTTATCAATTTTATATTCGTTATTGGACAAATCCAGACAGTGGAAAAAATTTTCACCGTACCAACAAATTTGGGAGATCGGAGATATTAATATTTCTGATCGATCGTCTCGATCCAGGTTTACCCTGATTTCCTGGATTGGGAAAAGTAAATTCTGAGGCGATTAATAAAGTCGTGCAGGGACGCCCATGAGTGAGTAATTGAATTTGCAACAATAATTAAATTATCATTTATATATAATGATAATTTCGCTACTCACTCATAGATTCTATCATCTCCTACCTTTCCAAATAATCCTATCCTTACTTTACCACGTGTGGAAGGCAACGGGAAACCACCACATTAAATCATTTCCCAAGTAAGATCTCCTATGGAGATCCCCTATATCCGACATCGGATATGACACATCAAAAGATTCATGCTTTGATGGACGTCATAAGGACTTCTGAAAATTCGTTATTCAAATAATTGAATCTTCGATTATTTGGGATCTCAAGTACGAAATATAAAAAGGTGTTAGTTCAATTTCAACTATGTTAAGAAAAAATCATATTTATATTATAAACATGAACAACCTGGGTAGTATTTCATGCGCATACAATCTAAAAGCCATCGGTAAATATTACATTGTCTGGCAAAATTTTAAGTTCCATTACATTTTTTCCGTGTCGAAACGACCTTCCATCTCACGCGATACTTTCCCGGAAATTTTACGGCTTTTGCTAATTTGGCTCGCCGACCTCCAGCGGATCCTTAAGAGGATAGCTAAAAGCTGGTGGGAAAGCGCTCTCGAGCTCATAAGAAAATTTATTAATAATTAAAAAGATATCTTCGCTCGAAAAAGACGCGAAAGAAACTTTTCTTTTAAATTTTCACCTCGGTAAGTGTATCAGGCCACTCGGTTTGGCCCACTTTTTACCCCCGCGGAAGTTGCTCTCAACATTCCTGAGGAATGTACCGGTGGCGTCCTGCTGCGAGATAACAACCCGACGCTGCGCTGGGAACATACGTTTCCTCCTGGCTTTGTTTATAAGAAGCTCCATGCTTAAAGCTTCGGTTCATATTTTCAACAAATTCTCCCCCAGGAGCGTTATTGATGTTATTGCGCCTTCCGGGCAAGGAGGTAGGTGGAATATGCAAACTTGCAAAACCGCACCTTCATCGTATTGGTCTGGATGGTCATGGTTTTTTCTCGAATATTAAAAATTTTCATATCCTTTTCTTATGGATCAACACGGCTTATTTTATTAGATTTACATGGTTCCACGTATAGCACGTAAATAAACTTTTTATTTGATCTCATGATCAGAACAACAAAACAGTACCAATTTCAACCTCTAAAAATGCTCTAAAAATGAGAACTGGATTTTTTTTTAAATTCTATATACTACTTACAATATCCAACTATAAATTATCTTTAAAAATATCAAATTGACGTTATTCAACTTCCAGCCCATTTCTATCAAATGTACATACGAGTAAATCTTCCTGTAGGATTTGTATTCTAAAGCTTACTCTTAGATCATCTACCTGTAATTCTTGAATATCTTCATTAGTCACGACATTAAAACTATCCATTCCGTTCATTCGAGTCCTACTATCGCCCCAAATTAATTTTCTCGCGTTTCTACTGAATATCATGAATAATTTGCTTAACTCTAAATCAGTGTTTCTTAACCTTTTCAGTTTGAAGACAAATTTGCACCCTTATCATTAAATATAACGTTTATTATTAATCATGAAAAATTTGGACATTTTATCATACAAACGAATAGATCTACTATGCAATATAATACTCTTTATCTGGGAAATAAAGTGATGGTTGATGCGAAATTCTATTAATAAACTACCACCATATTGCTAAATTCAAAGGGTCGAAATTGTATCCCCAAGTAAAATAGCTGTTAGCTGATAGTATACAATTTTCGTTAATTTCTTCGGAATATTTCTTAATCTTTTCGGAAAACTTACATGACATCTGCTTTCTGTTGTTCAGCTATTTTTTTTCCTATTAATAGGTTGCAAAAATAAAAGGATAGAGCTATCGTGCAAGCCTGTCAGTTTACTTCTAAAGGAGTAGATTTTGTAAAATAATGGTGATATTCAGCTAATGATGCTACTCCAGAACAGTCAAGGGGGGATAACAAAATTGGTCAACAATAAGAATGATGCGAGTATCTTATTTATCAAAACAAACGCCTGTTCTCAAGACAACATGAACAATTGAGCTTCGACTTTTAGACACTCATTCTGTTTTTAAAACTTGTTTATAACATAAATAACACAAAAGGTTATGCCCATACAATTAATAAACGTTTATGTAAATATATAGCTTGTACAGTACATTCGATAATTTTAAAAATGGACACGTTCTGCGCCGAATTCCCAACGAATTAAACGTGTATGGGTGCCTTTATAGCACGACCTTGCCAACGATATATGAGTGTATGATGAGATACAAGACACTCAGAGATGAGTGTCTCCAAATTTCCATACCCATAGGGTTAAGAATAACCTTGGCTGTGGGAAGGTGTTTACTTTCCGCGACTTGCCTGTATTCCACGTTACACTGGTGTCAGATACGGTGGATCGTTGAGATGCTGAGCTATTCTGGATGAGATACATGCCATTTAGTAACAAATATTAATTCCCTGTTTATTGAGAATCAACATTTCTATCATGTAATGTCATAAAAATCACACATGGAGGATTAATTTATAGATCGGCTTTTTCAATATTTTCCATGCTTTTATATGACAATTTTTTTAATTTTAATTAAAATTGCTTCCTATGCAATTCAAGTCATTTTTAAAGCAAATTAATATTTCTATAAGATTTAAAAGATGCAAAACATGCTAAAATAATTTATCCTAGTTACACTAGAGCCTACAGCATCTTATTGTCGCGGAGCTTACTCCAAATATTAAATTATAGAGCTCTTATTTGCCCAATACAAATTTAACAGCAACACTGCCGTAGTAGCTTCTTCCATATAATTTCTCAATGTTTGGATATATTTTATCCATTTAAAGAAATTCAAAAGTGACATTTTTCAAGCAACGTAGAGATGATATATTTTGTGCGCAATTGGTTTTGTACTCCCATTGGATAAAAACTGCCAATTCATTAAAGCGAGTTGTTTAGATAGTGTTGAAAAATATATAAATAAATAATTTTGGCTGAGTCTGCACATGTATTGTCTGGAAATAAATCTTCGCCTGTATGAGCATCCTTGAAGGCGATCTTCAATATGAAAAATCTGATGTATACTTTCAAGGTGACCTCTTGAATATACTTTCTATAGGGATGGCCACAACGTTAACATGACATTAAGGCCACATTGGGAGTCTATGGTGGTAGCAGAATGCGCAGTGTATTCAATCGTTGAAAAAATTTTGCTCTCCCGGAGCCAATATATCACGACACAGCCTCATCAGGATTTTCGGTCACGTACCAGCAAACGAAACAAAAAGGGCATTTATATTCAATTCGATTTATCATAATAGGCGAATCAATTTGTCGGGCCATCCCGACGGGGTGATTAAATGTGAATAAAATTAGTCGACCAGCTTCGGAGGTCTAAATTAAAGCTGACGACCTCCGGAGCGCCGTTGCTATCGCCGATGACAAATACCATTAGCCTTTATCACGGGCCACTCGCCCAACAAAAAAAGAACCTCCGGATCACAAAGAAAAAACTGAGTTTCGAAGGCAAGTTTGTTCCATTATCGGAACACGACTCTAATTTAATATAATGCGAGAAGACGGGGCGTTTATCTATTATTTTAGAGGAAACACAATTCTGTTATCGACTTTTAATTAACGGTTTTAGTGTGCGCGTCCGCCGGACCCGAGTAACACGGGCAGTCATCACCAAGTCCAATTTTGTAACGTCTCACTCACATTTTTCATCTTAAATCTACATCAATTAAACACTGTGCTCTTCTTTTTATATATATCGATTAAAATATCTATCTATTATTCTTTTAAAATGCGAAAAATTCACTCAAACACCCATTTCACACAAATTTTCATATTAAATTAGTTTGAATTATATCACAACAAACATTATATAATTAGCAAGTTCATATACTTAAATATTAACTGCGTAAAAAATGTTTTAAAAAATATTCATACTTTTTCAAAAAGGAAAAGCGACTTTGCTTTGAACATATGCCACCGCCCGCAGTAACTATCGCATTCCGCGTCAATCACCATAACATATTTGTCGTACATCAACGTGTGAATTATTTTATCGTGTATTCGAGCTCACGAGCATCGTACCCCTAGTCCGATAATAAACCCGATAAATTTATATCAGGCTCTGGTATTTGTCTTGTTTAGCGCCCTCTCGCAGAAAAAGGTTGAGGACAGCTGTCAAACGCCACGCCTCCGTTGCAATAGCCGTTATTCTGGCACGGGCACACAATACCTATCCTCGGTTCGTATATATTTTTAAATGTTCAGTTAAGAAATGAATGTCGCGTCGTTATCAGGACACGTCCGCGGGCTGATAAGCTTTACTGCTCCTCAGGGCTACACTAACGCTCCACGCTCTTCTCTCAACGACGATTTTAGCCCAAACGTGACTCTTTACCTCCTACAGGTAACTTATCATCGCAACAATTTATTCCACACCTAAACACCAAAAGAGACAATTTTTAGTTTAAGCCGGGAGAGTACTCGGCATGGTCTCTTGGAGCGTTTCAAGAACACATTTTGTATGAAATTCACTAACATATATTTTAAAAATATACAGCAAAACTATTTTTGAACGCTCAATAAATATGAAATTAATGGATACATTTAAAACACAGTTTAAAATTAGATTTCAAACCTATCGAAATTTGTCCAACTCTTCTTCATTCTTCTATTGGGCCATGATGTTGCTGGACGAATGGATGAGAATAAACGGGCGTCGAATAGAAATACTCTTATCTCTGAATAGCTATTTATTCCACGCCAGAGAGAGAGAGAGAGAGAGATCTGGCTGCAGGAGGGATGACCTCCCGCAGCCAAGGCTGACCGACGACTCACCCGACTCCCGCCTCCTGCGCGTCACTACCCAACCGGCAACGGGGCAACGCACAAGAAGCGATCCGTCGGTATGCAGGTGTAATGATTCCGTAGGGCCACAAGAGATGGCGCTGCTAAAATAACGCATTCTACCTGAAAAGAGACGGAAGATGTTGCTGTTAATCTAGCGAATTAAATCTGCTCAGATTAACAGCTGAAAATACTATCAATGTAAGGAATAGTTTAAAAAAAAATAAACTTGGAGGAAGCAGTATTTACGATGAACTCCGTTCAGAATGTCCTGTTAATTTTGGTAACGACGTTCTTAAAAAAAACTTGAGGAGTCAGAGTCTTTCAACGGTCTTTCGTCATTTAAAAGAAATTGGAAAAGTATCCAAGCTTAGAAATTGGGTACCACATGAGCTATCCGAACCCAATTGCTAGCAACGAACAAACATCTGCACTCCTCTTTTATTGAGCTGTTTAGTAATAAGTGACGAAAAATGGATTATTTAATCATAACATCACAAGAAAAAGACAGTGAACAGATAAAGATAAGCAGCCAATTCCAACGGCAAAGGTATGCTTACTCCTCGGATATTGCCCCAAGTAATTTTCACTTATTTCATGCCTTATACTTTTTTTTACTAGGGTAAAAGCTAAATTATAAACAATGTACAAAATAGATTTTTTTGCATCAAAACCAGAGTCTTTCTACAGCAATGGAATTAAAAAGCTAGCTGTGAGAAGGCGAGAAATTGTAGATAGTAGAGGAAAATATATCATTAATTAAAATGTAAAAATTGTGTTTCATTTACACTATTTAAAAAAAAACAAATATGCGCACGAACTTTTGGACTGACCTGATAGTATTGATAATTGAAGGAAATGTATTTAAACAAAATTCTGATTTTCAAACTCATCTAAATCATTGTTTTTTTTTTTTAAATTATAACTGTCATCTTTATACAAAAATATTAAAATTACGTGTTATATCTTTATATATAGACGTTGAATTACAATCAGAAATTGTCTCTTGATATGATGGAACTTTTTGCATTGTCTGCATATATTTTGTAAGCACATCAATTCACATTTGACATAAAACTCATCCAAACAACATCAAAAAATTGAGCTTTGTCTCAACATATGGAAAAAAGGATCACATGACATAGCTCATTTATGATGCAATTTCAAAAATTACAAATTTACTTTTGTTTATATTACATTCATATTCAAATGGGATTATTTAATCGAAATTACAAATGTCCGATTTCCACTCTGAGTCATAAATGATGGAAATATGTTTAAATAAGCTTTTGAAAGAATATAGCGTAAATACAGCGCACTTTTTAAAAATCCTACATTTCTTTTATATCTTTCATGCTGCTCAAGACATTTCGTTTGATATACGAGTTCCAACGATTCCTTGGGGCAGTGCATTGGCATTAACTGTAAAGTTGTCTTAAAATATGAAATATTAATAGAAATGGAATGAATGCAATTGATTTTGGCGCATTTGATAATGAATTGAAAGCTTCATTTGATTATTTTCATTCGCGTCGAATGGGTTATGTCAAGAAAGTTGCATGTCAAAATGTCGATGTAGTAATTATGCACTATGAAATAGATGTTTCAGTTTAATCATTATGGTACGCTTTAATTAAATTTTAATTATCTGAAAATATTTCTTGACATCCATGGCGAAATTCAACGAAGCAGAAAACTAGATGGAAAGAACGGAAAAACAAAACCCAAGCGAAATGCCGATAACGAACACACGACAGCCAGAAGGAAATTTATAAAAGACATTTCTCGGGGCAAAAATTAAACTTTAAATTAAGGACCTTGTCTAAATGATATTACAAGCTGAAAATTTAATGAAGCCGAAGATGCTTCCGAAATTAATGCAACGAGTTCGTTTCCGCCCAAACAATTACACCCCCCTTCGTTTACCCAACTGGGGTGCAAAGAACTGATATTTCGAAAAAAAAGTATATCCTGGCGGGCTGCAAAAAGATTATAAAGAAAGTCTTTCTTCAATTTTGCAACCCGGTCTCCTGGACCGAATTCTTCGACACCCCAATGCCTCTCCCCTCGGACCGCTTCCGGTCGAACTTGTAATGGCGGAGTGTCAGAGGTCGACCATTTCCTGTGCGGATAAAATCCGCGTGGCTTCCGTTTACACATGTCGGATACGCCGTCTAGCAAGCGCTCTTTTTGGCCTCTTTCTCTCAAATCGCCAAAGGAATCATGAATTCTTGCCTTTCCTGCGCATTTCCACGGGATCAAAGGGTTCCAGACTTTATTCCATTTTCCGATTTCGACTACGGGAAATGAATGATATGAAATAGAATCAGCACGATGGGCGTTTGCTACTTGCTATGTGCAATTGAATTAGCAATGATGCTCCTTGAAGAGATTTCAATTTTTTATATCAAAGCCGAAATATATCCCAAGGATATCCACTTTTTTCAATAATAAAATAATGTTCAAGCATATAATCTTGAAAAGATCGATAAAATTACCTCATTGACTGAGTTTTTTTTTTTAAATATAAATTAGCATAAACATCTTATCAAGAATCTAATATATAAAAATTAATCTCTGTTTGTTCGTATGTAATACACTGCTATACCGTTCATCAGATTGCAATAAAACTTCGTCCACTTATTGTTAAAGATTGTGCAAGTAACATAAGCATAGTCTAATATATAAAAATTAATGTTTGTTTGTCCGTATTTAATGCGTTGCCAAACCGTTTATTCGATTGCAATAAAAATGTATTAACTTATTGTTTACACTTGTGGAAATAACATTGACATAGTAAAAATATTGTATCACTAGTACTTTATAATATTAGGTTGTCCCATAAGTTTCTTTCGCAGATGAACACGGATTTAATCATAGCCATGGTTAAAGAAAACACACGATATACTGTTCGCGAAATAGCTAACCACAAACATCCGTCCCTAATCATCTGACAAAATTGGGCTACATAAATCGTTCAGATGTGTGGCTTCCTCATGAGCTTCAACATGCGATCTTCTTCTCCAACGACATAATAGCCAACCTTTTTGGAGAGACTTGTCACTGGAGATGAAAGTTAGATACTCTATGAGAATATCCAACGTAAACTGTCTCGAATCAAGGGTACAGAAGCTTTAACTGTAGCTAAACCTGGCCTATATCCAAAAAAAAGTTTTTCTATGCATTTGGTGGGACTGGAAAGGGGTAGTTTATTATGAGCTACTTCAGCAACGTGAAATGATCAATTTAAACTTCAGACAGAATTTCAATTTCAGACAATCTAAAGGATGCAACTGCCAGAAAACGACCAGAATTATAGACATTTCGCCTTCAGATTATTATCTATTTTTTTCATTAAAAAAATCTTTACGTGATGAAAAATTTAATTCAAAAAATGATATAAAAATGAACCTTGACAAATATTTTGCCAATAAACCTGGGAAATTTTAGCAAGAAGGTATTATGAGGCCTCCGGAGAGAAAGGTAATGGAACAGAAAGGGTCGTATATTATTCAATAAATTTTGATGTAATACAAATTATTGTTTACTTTTTTCTTAATATGAAAACGAAAGAAACTTATGGGACACCCTAATAATTTAATGATTATGGCAAAAATGAAACTCACAAGAGTCATGATACAAAGTATGTACAAGTGTAGTTTAGATCTATGTATTTTAAATTTATCTTTGTTGTTGTGAAGATTTTATTTCATCTTCTTTATATTCTTTTAAACAAATGTATAATGACTTTACTTGAAATACTATTTTTTTCTTCTAATGTGTTCAATAAGCTTAAGATTAGGAGACTGTTATTTAAGTAAATTAGGATAAGTTAATATCTTATCATGGGTTAATTTAATGAAAACCTTGATTATTAACTTTACAGAGCATGATTTTTCAATGGCCTGAATATATTTTATGAAAGCAACAAATACCACGAAATAATAGCTTAAAATCAGATCCTTCCCAAATATTCTATATTTTTAAACATAACATTAAATGGGAAAATACGGGAGGTGTTATTGCAAAGACTGGGATCCCCATAGATCACTGTGTAAACACATTTCAAAAAATCAATAGCTTTCTCAAAAATAACCCCCAAAACCCGAATTTACTATAACAAATGGTTATTTTGTGGTTATAGTGGAGTATGATGGTATTGATGGTAGAAATTATAGTAGTACAAGTTTATTGTCGATAATCAGAAGTTTTAGATCAAAAATTAAAAGAGAAGCGTCCGTATTTATTCAACAAAAAGAAGGCAAGCAAAATTAATACTAGATAAAATACAGGAATTATACTGGGAAATGTTATTGCATCCTGCTTATTCACCTGATTTTCTCCGATAGATTTCCATCTTTGTAGGTCCATAGAGTATAGCTTGAGAGAAAAACGATTCAAAAATGCAGCTGAAGTGGAAATGCATTTAAAAACATGTTTTTAAGCCGGATAATTTTAACAAAAAAATATTAATTATTAATAAATTTGAACTGTTTTTACTAAATACGCGAATATTTTTGGGTGCCTTTAATAATTGTATATTTCATTTGAATGTTCCAATATAAAATAGTTGTATTGTTAACTAAAATTCGTTTGTACCAAGTGTTAAAGTTTAAATTAAAATCACGCCAATAAAAAATATATATTGTATAAAATTCTACGAGAAAATTAGTGGTTTTGAAAGAAGCTGTATACCTTTTGTATCCAATTTATGTCTCATTAATTTTGATCGCTCCAATTTTACTTCTCAAGTCATCTCGCTTTAGGCACAGCGAATTTTGAGCAATACGTCGACGTCGAATATTGAATTACCAAGATCAACAAGATTGATTATGAGCAATTTTTGAGGAGTTTCCATAAGACCTGTTAACTTTCTCGCACGTCATCATCCAGTTTCCCGGCTCGGGGAAAAACTCCAAATTTTATTGCGTTTGTTTGTAAAAACCTCCCGGGACGAGTGAACTCTTAAGTCGTAATAATATTGTAAGACGTATTGACTTGGAAATTTGTTTTTCGCTACATCCGCTCTCCATTAAATTTTGTTTGCATATCCCCAATCAGGGGAGGAAAATTGGTTCACTTTCAACTCCAACATCAAACAAATGGTAAAGAAATATCTTGTTAAAATATTTATTTAAGCCCTTTTTAAAGTTTTCCCCCGGGATGCAGAGTAAACAATATAACGCCGGAGATATCTTTTGAGCAACTTGCCGGATTGAATACAATCTGTTTGCGACGAAAGAAAAAATATCCTAATTTGAATTTTATATCCTTTTTGGAAAACTGCTTACTTCGCCTGAAGATATGATGACCTGCGGGGGCCATTGTGACAAAAAATTGTGATCCCGAATTTAAATAAGGAACGCACGATAAAGCTTATCTTTTGACAATTTCACACTATGTCAGCTGTCTTAGGTCTAAATTCTTATCGTGTTTTCAAATTTTCTAACAAGATTATTTAATAAATAATAAGAATTCCTTCAGAAAAATATAGTATTATCCTTTTATAATATTAGAGGAAAGTAATCAAAATTTCAAGATTCTTCTCCTCGCAGCCAGTTAGTACTGAGTTGCGGTTCAGGAAACACGCATATTTAAAGCAATTTTTTTGTTCAAAATTATTTTTGTTATAATTTTAATACAGTGTACTCTCGATTATTCGGGTGCGGATTATCCGTACCTGAAAAAAGCAGCATTATTATACCCATTTACATCCGAACGAGAGCATATTTAAAAAAAGCGATAGACTTATGGTTGCAAAATTTTGGCTCCTTAATGTGATATCTTTGATTATTGGAAAATTTAAAATGTTTTAAAACGGGGATAGGGAAAACATCGAAGAGTGGCTCGATCATGATTCAAATGATCCAGGTTTTGAATGCATGGATGATGCAGATATCCTTTTTTCTGTTCCTCAAGAGGAAGAAAATGAGAATGACACTACATGTGAAGAAGATACCAGTGATTACATTAGTCATAAAACGGCATAGAATTATGTTGAAACATTACTACATTACACTGAACAGAGAAGATTTGAATATAATCATACATTAACTTTAAGAAAAATTCAAAATTATTATAGAAATTTCTTTCAAATATCTCAAAATATCTCTTATTTTTTGTTGATTTTAACAAAAAATACATATATTTTTAATATCCCCGTATATATTTTTTTTATATTTTGGTACTGCTTAGTACTAACTACTAATAGCCATTTATCTGCTTAACTATGAGCGTTTTTTTCTTAATAAATAATAAGTATTAAAATAATGAAACAAAAATTTGTATTGCAAATATGATATTATATTCGAAACCAAGTAGATTTGGATTATCTGTGTTTTCCAGTTATCCAGTGTCCTTCCTCCTCAACATTAGCCCGGATAATCTATAGTCTACTGTATACAAATTTAGGTACATTAAATATTGGGTAAATTTGGGATCTATATGAACTGTTATTAACCGTATTATAACAACAAACAATACCTCCCTTGCGGTGAAAATTCAACCCTTTTTTGCAGAAAACTATGATTTGCATTGAATATTAGGTACGGTACAATAATTTTGATCAAATAAAACAATTCTTCTAGCTTAAGGCTAGATATAATACATATTTATATATTTAAGCCATCATTATCGATGATTAAAAGGCCAATCTTTGCATATTGCGGCGTTTCACCAAAGTAATACATTTGGAAATGCTTGAACTTGGTTTAAAATATCCACTTCATTCGCTTTATTTACCTGATATCGCAACATCTATTTACCAGTTGTTTAAATAAGTTTTTAATACATGTTTTGTAGGTATTAAAAAATGCTTTAACGCTTTTTATGATTACTTTTCGGTCCCCCTGATATAAAATTATCCATACTCAAACACAAATGACGTCTGAAAGCTATAAAGATTTTTAATTAAGTATCAAACGTTTCTTTAATTAGGCGCTTTTCATCGCCGTCATAATTTTTCAAACAAAAATTTCACAGCTGCCCATTTCCGTTTTGGCAATGATATTTTCAATTATGACAAAGGCACTGCAGTTAATTAAGTGCAATGAAAATTCAGTTGCCGATAATTTTCCACTTGAATCCAGCCGGTTACTTTAAGTTCGACATTTTACTGCAAAAACAAAGGCTTTGATTAACGAACAAATTTTCGCAGTCGCGTATTAAATTAGCTTTGAATTAACGCTCAGAGTTTCTACAATGGGGACGTAAACCGGCGCCGTTTTATTTTTTATTGTTATATAACGCCCATAATTCAACGTTTCGTTTGTGCGAATAATAAAGTTTTGAATCGCTTTACGACCGAATCAATTCCCGTTTAATATTTCAAATTATCGGGATTTAATAAAGCTCCCTTCGATTTTCGAAAGTTTCTTCCATTGAGATTTATTCAAACAATATGGTATAGGGATCATTGAAAACAATTATTGATATCCGTACTAACAGAATCTAATTAATTAAACATCCGGGTAACAAATTGCTCATAATTAAAAGAGCTTATATATTATTTTAATTTACGTATTTTTTATGAATTACGTTTATAATACGTTTATTTTAGTTGGAATCATCTAATATCTCAGATCAATTAATTCCTTTTATTTGTTAACGTAAATTGTTAGCTAAAAGATTATGCTGTGTTTGTGTAATATCTAATAAAAAGGTAAGTTACTGGGCTACTAGTTGCTTTTTGCTACAAATAAACGCAGGAGAGGCGGCACACGACGCATGCGCGTAACGTGTCTATGGTGTACACCAGAGCTGTCAAACTCGCGGCTCACAATGAATATTTGGCGGCCCAGCTAAAAATACAAACACAATACTAAAAAACTGTGGTATTTTAGTATTATGAACACACACATAATGATTCGCATTTGAAATAATATCCATGTTTGGAAGTACTTATCGGTCCGAGCAGTTATTTTTACTTTTGAAAAAAATAAGTCTCCAGCCAGATCCACCATATCAGTTTTGAAAATAATCACTGCTAGCAGTAGTTAATCTTGAAGTAGAAAAATAGTAGCAGAAAATAGATGCCAAATACTATGAAAACAACATTAAATTGTCCTTTTTTATTTCTGTATCCCATTGTACAGTGTACAGTGGCAACGATGCCCACCTATAAAATCCCAGGGGGGGGGGGGAACCAACCCTACACCCGGTTGAATCCTTGGATTAATGATTTACAGTAGAAGTACGCGAGAGCAGCCTCGTTGATTTGCGCATCAAACGCTGCTGGGGTAACCCAGCTAACATAAGTTGGGTACGTAGGTTAATCTGTACTGCGTACCTATAAAAGAATGTGTAGAACAGCCGATTACAGTAGTTGGTGGAGGATTCTAGCTGACTAAATCCCTCCCTTGACTTTCTCTATCCTCCTGGTATTGTTTATCACATTGCTCCAGGAGGACAGGTAATCTGGCCCTAAGCTGGCTCTATTCTAGTGTTTGGAGAGCCGCTCTGCCTCTCTTTCTCTCTCACTGCCTTCTTTGGCGCTCATGATTTCTTCAACGAAATCTTGCCGAAGGTCCCAGATTTTCTTGCTCACCATCGTGCTGCGAACCATGTTCGCAGCGTTGTACTCAGTAACCCCGAGTGCTTGATTCAGCGTGTTTCTCTGGGGTGTCCAAGCCTCACAATCATTGATGGTGTGTTCGGCATCATCGACCTCCATCCTGAGATTGGACTCGTGGTGGCAGTGAACCCGCGATAGTATTCCTTTGAATTTAGAACAACCTTCGGGTGCACGTGCTCTGAAGCTGGTCTTCCTGCGGAAACTCCTCTGGAGAGTGCGAAGCAAAGGAAGCGGGCGCCTGGATGGTCCTGGACGCCTAGGGCCAAAAGATCAGTGGATGACATTATCTGTACGGCTAATCCAGGGTAACCCGGTACAGATCATACAGAAGGGCAGTAAATAGGGTCGTATACGTCGCCTGTCATATCCTTTTATGCGGCATATAGACATCATGATTGAAATACCATAAATTGAAAAACTTGGTATTTTCTGTGACCTGATGTCGCGTAATAGTAAAATCGTATTAGGAAACCGCGCCGAATGGGTTCAAATTATGAAAATTGTACTTTTTTACAGCCCTCCTATTTGTTTTGAGTTTGACAGATCTGCTGTACATGATAGAAACGGAAAGAATACAAATAGTTGGAGTTTCACTTTTTGTGACGTTCAAATCAATCTGTCCTATCTCGCCTATAGATGTGTCACTTCAAAATCTAATCGACTTTATTGAATTTTTAATATGGCTTCAATGCAGTAAGGTATCATACTGCGATTTTGCTGCTACCAAATTAATATTATGTATGGCATTTTGATTTAATTAAATGCTTCTGATCTATGAGAACATAAATAACTTCATGCACACGAAGAGCTGCTTGCATGGAGTTATTTCATTAGAAACTACGAGCGTCTATTAATAACAAGTGACAAATGATCGTCATTTATATTTTTTGCATTATTTATTATAGCAAAGTTCAGCACAGCAGCATTTTGTGCTATTTTGTTACTTCTTCCATCATCCAGGAGGGGAAGTGATGAAATATATGCAGCGAGATCTGCACAGTGTTCGAGTGCAAAACTGTATATACACCTTGGCACTTCCTTAACGATGAGAAGGAAAAGGAAATTAATATTATGAAGGAGTGTCTGCTCCTTGTTTTCCCGGTCTCTTGCGTAACATCCCCTGTAAAATGATATCCCCGACCGAGTGGAAAAAACATCCTCCTCAATATCGTGATTGATTGTGTTTGCTAGGTAACGTGATCTTTTAATAAATTGATATTTCCACGGAAGAACGACGCCACACCACAGCATCGGCGATTCTCAAAATATTTCATATCGTTTCGAAATCGAAACAATTATAAAGTTTGTTCGATTCGAAGCACGGCCCAGTTTCGCAAGTAGATTAAAAAGCATCGATCAATCCGAGTGATTGAACGGACGAAAGTGAAAGCCTTATTGAATTCGGAAGATGAATCGTAATCTGATTTTTAATTTGGAGTGAGCCGTAACTAAATTAAAATATTTTTTACGCCTGTTAAAAGGGGAGCAAAAAATGAGGTTGAGGTTGTAACTTGAAGAGGTGCATCCGTAAATAGATTGGAGTGCTTTAAAAAACACGTGAGCTGGTTTAGGATTTCTTTCCAACTCATTATTTCTTGTGCATTCGTTGGTTTTTATTTATTTTTTACCATGGCAGAACATTAAGATCGCAAAAAATATTTGTAATAATAAACCGCAACATGGTAATATATGATTTCCGGAAGTGCAATTAATTATTATCCAGCCGGATGTTCATGGAAGTACATACACGTGATTATCCCAAAGCTGCGAATTTTTACATAAATTATATGATGTTTTGTTATTATAAATTGGAAGGAAGCTGTTGATTCCTGCGTGTAAATAATAATTATTTCCCATAATAAATAGCCACGAAACGATTTAACTGTAATATTTTTTTCCATATTTTGCTGGATTTAACTGTATTTTCATACAAAAGTCTCAAAAAATTAGGACAAATTACCTTTATAAGACAATAGTACGCTTTAATAAGATTTTAATATTTGGATGCTTAACCTGTACAGTAGTAAAAACGCGTATTTGCGAGCGAATTGTAGAAAGTATAAAGTAGTTGTGTGAACGTATAAAGAAAGATTTCTGGTGCAAACACTAGATCCCTAATTTCCAGGATTTGAAAAATAAAGTCATGCTAACTATTTTTAAGCTATCGAGATCGCCTTATAAAGAAAAGAAATTTACTTGCACATTTGCAAAAAATAAAATTAAGAGTTTAGACAATAATGTAAAATTTCTCAAGATGACCATATTGATTTTCCTGGAAAGAATACTAATTCTGGAATACATAAAACCTTATTATTCCTTTATAATACTTATGATGAAAAATTACGGGGTATTCAAGAAGTGCAAAATAAAACATTATCTGCTGTCCGAATTTCATTTTGACATTCATCATCAAAAAGGTAAAATCGCCTAGCGCCCCAAAATATACTAAATGTTCTATTTTATAATTTGATTTTAAATTTAAAGGGAATTCAAGTTTATTTACTTTTTAATATGCAAGAATTTTAATCGTATCTGAGAAGCTTATTGCTGTGGATAAATGATAAGACTTGCGGTTATTTAAGTATATTAATTTATATTAGCTATTCTAATTGCCCCCCAGCCTATTTGTCTATAAGTCATTTCAACCCTCTTTTTATTTTTTCTTGGCATCGTAGCTGGAAGGCTCCAATTCCCTCCTTGAAAATTAAATCTTCAGAGACAGCTGTGCATAAACACATAATTTTATAAAGCGGGACTCATAACTGATATACAAATCGGAAGGGCCATTTTCGGTAAATATTTTCATGAGAGAATTTCAGTCCAAAAAATAGTAATAAATAAGGATAAAGCCGATTTTAGAAATATTCATTATCTAGATGTACTGGCGTTAAATTCGCTCAGCAAGAATGAAAGCGTCTTCTTCATTTTGCTGTGCGGCATTACTCGCACAATTTCCAGTAAGCCAACGTCCTTTTGTGTTTGTGTACACGCGGGCGTATTTACAGAAAATTCATTATCTATAGAAAGTTTCCGACTATCGGTCTTTTATATCAGCCGCCGCCAAGTCGAAGCCACAAGAGGAGAATTAAAAAAAGCGGAACGAAAAAGGGTTGAAAACGGGGGAAAAAAGATAAGAGCGGAAGCTGGGAGAGATGTTAAGCAAGAGATAATGTTATAATTAGCGGATTGGTTCGGTCGGTCGGGCAGTCGTGTCAGAGGCACGCTGCGCTTCCTGTGATTAATGAATCCCTCTCCCGATCCGGTCCTGTCCGGCGCCCTTATTGGGTCAGTATTTCCTCCAGATGCTTTAATCAATGCTCCCACAGACAAAATAGAAAATGCTCTTCACCACCGGGCCTCATCCTCTTTGATGAAAGGGGGTTGCTGGATTAAGCTCTATCGGGTTATGCGTCAAAGCTTAATCAAATAATACCTCATCATTTTAATTTGACATTTTTTCCCCTGGTTGCTAAGCTGAGCTCAAATCATTTTATTAAAAGTACATAAGGGTGAAAACCATTTTTACCATGGTTTGATTATAACTTCCTTATGCAGTACAACAAAAATAAAAATTGATTGAATTATACTGAAAGTATTTATATGTAAAATTAATGTTTAGATTACTAATAAGGATTCCATTTTAATACTAAAATCATAAATATTCAGAATACAACCGTTAATTTTTTTGAATAAGGATATTTCTTTCTGCTAGATTTTACTAACAAAAGCAAATATTGCTTTTGCTCTTCGTCGATTGTCATCGATTTATTATATTCCTTCATTAAAGCAACACCATTCTCAGCAATATCAT
Source organism: Stenopsyche tienmushanensis (assembly GCA_008973525.1). NCBI lineage: Eukaryota > Metazoa > Arthropoda > Insecta > Trichoptera > Stenopsychidae > Stenopsyche > Stenopsyche tienmushanensis. Next base: position 521,312 of record WACJ01000146.1, read on the forward strand.
TTACTACCCGCATAGAATGGACCATTTTCTTTGCAGCCTTAAAATCAGAGTCTTCCTACCAAGTTTCATCATCTTTATTCAAAAACTGTAATGAGATACCTAGTATATTTTTTTATTATTTTATTAGCACCTAGTTTAATATATGGTCAACCCGTAGTGACATAGAGGACAAATAAAAAAATAGTATAAATGACATGTTATGATAGAGGACGGATACTAAAAATAATATCCGTCAAAGGCGCATTTGGCTCCGAAACTATGACTTGAACGCCGAAAAGGCACCGGGGCTGGCCACCAAGTTCCTGTGGCCAAGAGGTCCAGAAAAAGGACCTCTGATACGGCACTGGAAAGGCCAGTGATCGAGGTCAACCCATTTTAGCTTTAAGCGAGATGAGATTGAGCCAGAGAAATTCCGCATGCAGCCACCGTACGGCGACTCAGATCAACTGCGTTCCCAATCGGCAATTGCCGCGTTTCTAGCCCACCTTTTTTTGGCGGCAATAGGATTCGTAAGAATTCCATTTGCTTCTTTAGCTGATAATATGGAGGTCTAGTATAGATCTTTTAGGTCTAGTGGCATGATCCCTGCAAGCCTGTCCGCCCATGCTCCTGCTCTGAATGTGGCAATATTCTCATATATGGATTCATAGGCAATCCTGAGGTATCTGCTCCCAAGACCCCAATCATTACCCGCCAGTCTGGACATTTTGCCAAAAGCCTTGGCCGCTTAGCCTGTTGCAATTTAATGTTTTCTCTGAATCCCTCAGAGATGGTTACGCCCAGGTAGACGACATTTTTATCAAAAACTATACGGTCTAAACCCAACCAAATGTGTGGATAACGCATGAGTGGTCCTTGAGCATAACCGCTTTTGATTTTGACGCTACAAAAGTAAGTTTATTCGTCTCACTCCATGTCCAAAGTATTCTTAAGGCTGTATTTGTTCTTTCCTCCAGTTCTGATCTTGAATCCCCGCATGTTGTGAGAGTAAGGTCATCAGCATATGCTGTTAGTAAGCAAACCTTCGGGAGTATCAGGCCAAGAGCATCATCAAGCAGCATGTTCCAGAGCATGGAGCCCAGAACAGAACCCTGTATCAAAACCAACCTGTATCAACCTTTTCGTTAGTGAGCAAATTTAAAATCGATGAAGTCGATGAATGAATCGCTTTACACCGATTACTTTCTGTCAGCTCCTAATCAGCGTAAGACAATCTTCAATTCGAGGCAGAGTCAATTGTAAAGGAACACTACATACATACAAGAGCACTTCCTTTCTTTACATAAACAATGCACTAAAAATCGATTTATTTGCTCCTCCTTTAGAAGGAAATGATAATTGGACAAAGACTCATTCAACACGCAGCAAAGAAGGGCAGGCAGTTAAAAAAAAACATCGTCGATAGCATACAATATCCGGTCATTTTTTTGCGTAAACAAATAACACGCTTGAAATCGAAATCATTATAAGTCGATAAATTTGGACTTAACGATCTATACAATCATACGATGCATATGAAGAAGCTCTCCGTCTCAGTCTCCCGAACTGCGCTAAGTTATCTCTGTCTCTGTTCGCCTCGGAGCTTCAATGCACAAGAGTGCTCTTTCTGAATAGTGAAGGTCAAAACGGATATTTCCGATAGTACTCCCATGCAGGTTAAATGATATCAATACTAACTAAAACCATTTATTAGCACTATTATTTTATGCAATAACGTAAATGAAAATTAAAATGTATGAGTGATTTTGTTTAATAAAAAAAATATATAGTAATATTATGGATGTCAAAATGAAACTCGGACAATCATCAACAACAAAACATTTTTCTGAAAGTCAGTCCTATATAGGATGAATGTCAAAATTATGATTATTTTTAATTGATATTTTATTATTGTTCAAATCAGTGATTATTAGGCCCTGACCTGATTTTATTAATTTTCTCAGAGTATAAAATAAATCAAAAATTTTACTGAACAATCAATGGACAATTATGTTTGATATGAAGTATATTAATAATTATACTATGTAAAAAAATCTGGGATGTATAGCAGTGATTTAAAGTATCGAGGTCTATTTTTCTATTCTATTTGATGTGGCTATAATTCATTGGATTTGCTTATAAAAATAATTTTGTGGAACGTTTTTGATTCACTGTGGAGAGATCAAACAGCATTAGTGTTAAAATAAGTAAAGCTTTCAGGCTTAAGCACATATCGGTATTTCGTATATGTTTTACGACCTCCATTCTCTGGATATAAAAATAATAGTCTTGATTTATTGTTTCCGAATAAACTGATCCGTTTCACTCGGATAGATAAATCACGGTCGACGCGAAAATAACGCACGCAAAAATGTCGGTTTCCATTAAAAGTTTTCTTCCTAATTTGAGCCCATTTTTTGTGACTTTCTATAAATCTCCCTGACAATCGTCCCGGTCCCCCACAAGCAATGCACTTCATCAAAAACCAACAATTTAGTTGTTGGAGCAGCCCTCCGCCCAGCGTTCGAGGGTTGCTCGCTTTAAAATCCGATTATTGAAGTTTGGGCTTGGAGAAACTTTAGCAATTCCTTCGCATAGTTTCCGAGATCTATAAATATTTTTTTATGTACTTCAGGCTTTCACCCTTCTGAAACATGTAAATCGCATACGATTACTTTCTTTTTTTTCGGAGCAAATTTGTAAGAAGAAAAAAAAGCAATTGTGCTAAAAAAAATTTTTGCGTACAAAATTTATAAGTCGACTTGTTGTAACTTCGTAAACACAATCTCGACATCAAAGTATGAAAAAATCCTTTGCGTATATTTGTTCTTTTTGGTGCGGATATCTACTTTGTATCATGAATATAATGTTGTATCGTAGGGTATGATGAAAGTTGGGTCCAAGCGCTGAAAGACATGTACTCAGACACGTGTAGCTAAATGTGGTCAAACATACAGGATGATATTTTAAATGCCACATCAAAATGTATATTTTAAAGCTTGAGATACAATGAAACTGATTCTTATTAATAAACCTCCGAAAGCCATTGAAGATCCTTTATGGAGAACCTTTCGTTGACACGTGGGAATATCAAGGTTCGATACTCCATACAACAACGCTTGCATTATTAATCACAAATGCCCTTGATTTAGTTCATCAATACTAAGACAATGTCCCATTGCGTTATTTTTTAATATATGTAAGGGTGCATGTATATGGCAGGTTTTATCCAGGGACTGGAATATTTGATGTTTTGTATGTAGATGTGGGAAGATCTTAGCCCCCAGCTTCCGGCGGCTGGCCAGTGAGTTAGCATTCAATTTCCGATCCGGCAACTCCTGTTGCCGGCCTTGGGAGCCTTCCGGCGCAAAAGCCTTCGTCTAAGTCCTTTCATCACGTACGCGAAAACCCTCCGATATTTCAGCTCTTTGATATATCACCCGAGTGCCAATTCAGTTGATATGCTTAATTGATAAAAGGGAAAATACTTTTAAACCAGGTTTTTCAACAAAAATAGGGAAAATAAATTTAAAATAATATTATTTGACATTAGAAACAATTTCATATTTGCAACCTAAAGAAATACATGTGAGATGAATACATGCAGACAAAAGGTAGCCTATGTTAAAGGCATCGGAAGTAGCATGACACAAGTCCTCAAGTAAAAGACCATTCTGACAACAACGACAATGCCTTGTCGACAATCTTCTCAAACACTTGCAGCATTTAATGAATGACAAGACTTTGCTAAAAGTATTTGTGACATATTATAGTGCTTCAAAATGTACATCAGATTGTGATTCGTTTCAGCATATTATTCAATTTAAACTAATCATTCTCCTTTAAATCAAACTTCTATTGATTTAAAGTTGCGGCATAGTTTTACTGCTTATTCCATCGTATAAATTTTAATCCTTGTCGCATTAAAAATGTAAATATATCAGACACCATATTTTCATCAACATGTACTAAAACTCTTTCATATTTATCAAGCGTATCGTATATATCTATCAAGCTTTTTAGATATATTTACGCGATTATCAAAAGCTTCGCGCATAAAAAAATTGGGTAAGGAAAAAAACTCATACAATTCTTCCACATTATCATTAATATATTAAATTAATATCATCAATGTTATACATGGATGGTTATCCTTGTTTAACATCAGATCGAGTTCTACTGGAAGTCGATATCCTAAGAACAAACATCCCAAACGCACAACAAAGACCATGTGAAAAAATAAACAATAAGGTCAAAAATTGACCTTAGGTCCGTTTTTGAAAGTGGCCCTGGTCACGTCTCCACGTGGGAGATCACAATACTCGCCGACTTATTGACATAAGGGAGAGGGTCCTTCCGGGAAGGTGGTACGTGTTAGTGAAGGCAAAACATCTAAGAGCCTGGGGCCTTTGCGGGCCTCTCCCGTGACAAAAACAAATGTGGCTCTTACGTGAAGGCTCATTCGAAGGCGAAAATGACAGGAAACACCCCTATCCTGCGTCCCTACCCGACATCGCCCCTGCGTGAATGTCCTGCGAAATGTCCTGCAGGGCGTGCCAGGCCTTTCATTAAAAATTCAAACAACGGAAACCATTCTCTTTTTCATTTTTCAATATGCGCAGGGTGAAGATGTCTTGAAAGACGTTAGATCTTTTTCGCACATTAAGTCTGAAAAAAGGCCGTTCGCTCCCGGCCATAGACAGATTTATCTCCTACAACGCTATATCCATTTATTTTTAATACGCCCTCTTATATAAATATACGACCAATTTTCCCAACATAAATTAGTCAAATAATTTTGATTAAAAAATTGGCAATTAACATAAATAAATATGAATATGATAAATATGAATCTTTTTGAATGTGAAGCACAATTAACCCTATGATTACGGTCTATGAAATAGCAAAAACTTTATTCTTTGTCCTATGCCCTTATTCCTATGATTGAGTGTTTGAACTCGTAATTCAAACATCTTGGGTGCAGATTTGAACAAAATTACAACAATGTCCAACAATGTAAAATTTCCTTCCAATAAACATATTTCAAAAAAATATTTCCCACAAATATATTCTATTATAAACTCGAAATCAGAGCAAAATTGGTTTATAAATTTTATAATGTAAATCGTCCTACGTTCAGTTATTGTTTTAATACACATTAGAGTGACAGTGTAATGTAAATACAATTATAATGCAGAACGAATCCAATCAAACTTTCAATTTGTGAAAATTTCCACCGTCCACCGTTGTTTTGCAGGTAATACTAACAACCAAATTTCAAGCCGATCAGTATTTTGGAGCAAAATTTGACACGAAATAATATAATATTCGAATTCTCTAGCCCACGTTAATTATGTTTCAGATTTAATAAAATTTGACATGGGATTTCCCCATAGATATTCTGATCATTCAACTATTTGTTATATTATGATGTTTATTATTTTCGAGGATTTTGCTCGTATATTACGTATAGACGAATGCTCCAAGGCTTCGGCCGCCGGAAGCATCTTCGGGATGACGTTAATTTAACAAAGGAGCAAAATTACAAAAACGACCGGGACGTCCTTTGCGAGGAAAACCTTGGTGATAATTCACAAACGCATGGAAAATTACTCGAAGGTTTCGCTGAAAAACGCGTTGGACAATGAAGAATACACACAGATGCAATTAGTTTTAGAAAATGTATCATATTTGCGAATATTTTTTTACGAAATTTCCCAAAACACAATACTTATATGTATACTATTATCGATTTTCGCTTTGAATTCTGAAAGCTATTTTAATGTTTAACATAGTATATTTTTCCTCTTGAGTGATCATATTAACATAAATATAAGAAAACTCTCAATAATCCAATCATTTTCTAGTATTAACCGGAGAAATTATTTTACTAAAAAGCGATACCGATTGTGATTACTTGTTTAAACGATAATTAAAGACCTCAAACTAGAGTTAAATAAGTTTTTAAATTGTTAATACTTATTTATACTGTACTTCTTCGATTTTCATGACTTTTTGCCTTTTGTAGTTACCCAAGAGTGTTCATTTTTTAGCTTTAAAGCTATATTGAGTGGTATTCTTCCTATTTTTTCAAATAATTTATTAACAATCTCTAAGCATTTAAAAACTTCAGAATGTGACGTAGAAATATTTTCCGATGTCATCAATTTTATCCTGATCATCATAAATCCGTTTTAGATCAAATTTTGTGACATGAAATTATTAATATTGCAGATTTGTAGAAATATTTATAAATTGAAGCAATTAAGTCTAAGATTAATACAAAATTTGCCTCAAAAATGTCAATTACGTTACAAAGGACACTTAATGAAATAGTGCCGAAGAGAGAATGTGAATCTATTCAATAAGAATTTGAAATATTTTTTCTAATGTTTTATAACAGGAGATGAGATTTTGGTTCATAAAAGATATCGCGGTCCGGGACAGTTTACATCCATTAGACTTCTCCCATCTCATATCACAGTATACTACTATAATATTTCAGGATAGTTTTATCACCGAGAATGGCAAGATATTTTCACAAAAACCTGCATGAAAACATTGCACATGTCTACCAAACTTCTGAAGCATAATTACCAATGTCAGTTCCAAATATTAAATCACAAATGGATCTTTTATTTTTTTATCTTTTAAAAACGGATATTTATTGTGCAGGTTTTGATCCATTTGAACCAATAGTTCATTTTAAATTGTTTTTCACATATAGTTAAGGAAAGATAGGATTATTTGAATAGTAATTTTAGATAGTATAGGACGGCTAAGCATGAATTTATTACAATCATATCAATACTTTCTTCAAAAAATCCTGGAAATCAACCTTAAACCTAGATCATTTGAAATGATACGCTTTATTTTTATGGAAGTATCTTAATGAATTTTACTTGTGTGTGATAAATATTTTAATGAAATCAAGAATTATTTGGTGAGATACAATCGTATTCAACTTTTGTCATTACAGCGTCTGTATATCATCTGATTCCATGATATGAGAATCTGTCTCACGTCAGACAATCTTCTTATAATTTAATAAAGCAGCATTGAAGATGCTTTGGTATTGATTCCACATAAAGTATACGGTATCACAATGTGTTGTATATTAGGAAATCGGCAGCTTCATAATAAAAGGCGGACGACTGTCCAGGTTGGAAGGGCGCAAAAAGGAATCCGAAGAAGGTCAAATTTCGCCATATTCAATTACGACGCTGATCATCCTCACTCTTATTAGCTGTCAGGGTTGAGAATAAAAAGAAATCCGAAGATTGATTGCTTGTCTCCCCGTCAGTCAAACTTTTATCCGCCGATGGGGATTTATGAAAGCGAATTCCAATTACACGAATCACACTTTTTGCGTTTGTTTGCGCCTCAAAACAATTAACACGCTTTACGCAACGAGCTGCCTATTAAAATGGACGACTATTATCGGAATTAATTACGAGCGTTCATTAATCACCCAGGGTGCATTAACACGTGTCTGTCCACGTAGCCCTCTCACGTGTTATACAACTACTGTTGCAGCATATCCAATTTCGGGTTTTTTTCCTCTTTTGGGCCGCGCATGACCCCGAGGGACTTGCTCTTTGCCGTATTACATGGCACACCCAAAAGTCGTCTGCAAGTTAACATTAGTCATAATGATACAAAAAACAAGACGCTTGAGACTTTTTAACATCGCTGTAAAATGGCGCTCGTTTATCACAGCAATCCTGCAGAGTCGCATCATGAGTCGAGTCTCGCGACAGCGCTTCATATTAGATTTGTCAACAAAACGTTATTAGCCTTAAAAAGGTTAACTTTTCCAAAAAAAAGTGTCCCAATTGGGGATCATAACAAATGGGACGAGAAAATAGTTAAGTATATAATGAAATATTATTATAAAAATTATCCAAAAAAACATGACGACCTTTGTAGAGAAATAGATTCATCGATCTTATTACACTGTCATCGATTTTGGCCCCTCTATGCTGGTTATCAAATAACCATCCTATATAGATCTCTAGATTATGAATGTATCCATTTGAGGAACACAATTCATAAAACTTGATGCCATACTTAGCTTTCTTCCCTTTCATGTACATGGTGCGTTCCAAAAGTAATGGATTGAATTTCCCGCGCCGCTCCTATTGGTCGGAGTGGGATCGGACTACTTGGAGTAGGTGGTGGGGATCCTTAGCTTTGCCTCGAAACCGGTCTCAGTGCTCTCCAAACTGTGGAAGTGGCAGAACATCAGTTATTGTGAACCTCTGCGCGCCGACCGAGTCACGGAAAAAATGGAATCGACGATCGAGCAACGTTTCAAGTGAACTTTTGCAACATGTTGAAATTGAACCTGACTATTTGGACAATGTCATCACTGGTGATGAAACCTGAGTTTTCGAATACGACCCAGAAACAAAACGCCAAAGCTCTGAGTGGCACACCGACCAGTCCCCCAAGCCCAAAAAGGCAAGAATGAGCAAATCAAAAGTGAAAACAGTGCTCATTGTCTTTTTCAACAGCAAAGGAGTGGTCCATAAGGAGTTTCTTCCTCAAGGATAGACAGTTAACGCTGTCTACTGCGTGGATGTGCTGGAAAGACTCCGAAAAAGGGTCGGAACCCGTTTTTCGTTCATAGAAGAGATCCAATCAGCCGTGACGAAGGCCTTGCGAAAGGTCCCCGAAGACGCCTTCCAGGGTGCGTACCGGTCATGGCAGAATCGCTGGAAAAAATGTGTAGAAGCCCAAAGACAGTACTTTGATGAATTTTAAGAGTTTGTGCAAATCTGTTCAATAAATTATTTAAAAAAAAAATAATTGCATTACTTTCGGAACGCATCCTGTATTGCCGTAACCACAATCGCCCTCGACAAAGAAGAAAAGATACGATAGAGAATACATATTTTGAAGTTTCGAAAGAACGATGAGTGATCTTATTATTGACATCCTGTCATTATTGATCGTTTTACAATTCAAATATCTCAATATTTTTTCGATGTGTGATAAGATTTAAAATGTCAACGAAGACGGTATGCATAGACTTATCTGGCGCAATATGCAAATATTATCTGCTAACGCATGACGGGATTTGACGGAAACTGTGCGTCAATAGGTTAAAAACAGTTAAATTATTATTTATATTCTTCACGTTTTGATCCTTTACAATATTTAGTCAATCTTCTAGGAATAAAAAGGGAGATGGGGCTATTGACCAGGCCGTAAATATAATGTTTCTAGTGTAGTACAAATAACAAAATAAAAACATCAAAATTAAAACCAGTGTCCAGACCATCAATTCTCATATTTACTCTAATTCTGATGAATAAATTTGACTTTTTAGCAACAATGGTTAATCAAATTTTCGATTAAATACATATTTTCCAATTGCTAACAATAATCCACAATGAGAAGATGTTACCAATAATGATGATTATAGTCCAAATTTACATTTTCCTGTTGACTAAAAATCAGTAGGACTTCTAATTCCAAGAATGTGAAACTATAATACTCCAGTACAATTTTTTCAATTAAATTTAACCGAAGGATTTATCGAAATATTTACAAATATTTTACCATTTTTTATAGATAACAAAGTATCAAAACCATAAACACTCCAAAATACTTATATTGTGACCAATAATTCATATCATAGCATTTAACATCGCCTTTCTTGGACATAACACTGAGAAAGAAGATGTCACTGAGAAAATAATCATAAATTATACAGATACATAAATGAAAAGATATAAATATATTATTCTAAAAAAATATTGGAAATAATTATTGTAAACAGCATATCGGTGCTTATTTATAACTATTGTCGGAATTTAATATTGAACAATTCTCAGCCTAATTATGTCATCGTTCAACCCTTATTTAACAGGGGTTCAAGGGGTGGTTTTCTTAATGTCCAAATTATCCAAACAAATTTTACGATGCATTTGCTCTCGTCACGAGTATTTCATCTTGGATCCCTGCCAGCGAAGTAAGCTGCTGCTGTTTCAGATTTATTTCTTCAGACATTTGATTTATGCGATAATAATTGCCTCCGGGACCCAGGATCTCATTTTCTTTTTAAAGCTGTGACCCGTGTTATTACACTACGGACCGTAATGTTTGGTGGCATTCTAGATATTTTTATAGTCACGGTCTGGAATAACTCATTCCGGAATAAAGTCTTGCGGGTAGATTTATAACGACCCTCGTCTGCCGGGGTCAATTTTTTGGCGCCAATACAATCGCCAAGATAACGCTTGACACCGTGCCTCCTAATTTTATTGTTATAATAGTAAAGTGCTGTAAATTTTATATGCCATTAATCAAGATCTTAGAAGCGTGTGATATATAACAGTCGGCTAATGGCACTCCCGAGAACAATATATAAGACCTAGTCGTGGTGATTAACATTATAGTGGATGTGCGTACCGAACCTGCGACACCCAACCTTCCTTGCAATTGAACCTACTCTTCGTGTGGATCATTTTTGGCACATCCTATACTCCCGTTTATATTTCAAGAATATGCAAATGCATATGAGGAAATAAATTTTAACGTACGTGTGCAAATATATGAGATAAAAAATATTTAACAGCGCTGTGAAAACTCCGCCAAAAATTCATTTATGCCGACAAAACTTTGCGCTGAAAATAAATATTGTTCGAAGCCCAAGTTGAACGATAATATCGGATTCGCTCGGGAAATTTATGAATAAAAACTTTTCATATTTTCCCATCATAAAAATGGTAATTGTGTGTAAATAAAAATATTTTTCCAATATAGACTCTGCGCATCATTGGTTCGCCTACGAACTGTTTCAATCCACGTGATACGTCATACTCATTTTCTGTTGTATAAAATAAGGCTATGATTTTTATCACAACCATACCGTTATATTTTATACATACTATTATAGAATAATATTAATTATTTACATTTATAAATACGCCAATCATCATGTTTCATTTCTTATTATTAGCAGTATAAATACATTTATATTTATATCAGAAAAATGTAAAAGTATATCATTTTGAAATAATTCTGAATTAAAATACGTAGGAAGGTGGTTTTTAATTTTTGCTTAAATTTGATATCATATTTTCTGGATGAGTATTATACAGATCTAAACATAGACCATAGAAGCCATACCAAAAGAAAATAGCAGATATCATAAAACTACGTCATACTACATCAACCTTCGATCCTTAATCTAGAGTGATCCCATTCTTAATGATCGAGATCGTAGCAATATCACACTTTCTATTTCGTATTTCAATTTCGTATCATCTGCTGAATATTTAGCTTTGATATTGAACCGATTCGATTTATTATGATTATATCGTTTGAAAATGTTAATAGCTTAATTTAAATGATAGATATTTACCTCATTATTTTCTAATATCATCGATGTATTTCTTAACCCCTAAAGGAGTACTATCCCAGGGCCTGTGACGCCCCCTCCACTTTTCAGAAAGAGCACTCTTGTACATTGAGTTCGGAGACAGACAGAGACAGAAAGATAACGTAGCGCAGTTCGGGAGACAGAGACGGAAAGCTTCCCCGCATACATCGCACGATTGTATAGATCGTTAGTCCAAATTTATCGACTAATAATGATTTCGATTTCAAGTTTATTGTTTGTTTACGCAAATGAATGATCAAATATTGTGTGCTATCGACAGTGTTTATTTATTTAATTGCTTCCTGTTCGTCGCTGCTTGTTTAATGAGTCTTTATCCGATTAGCATTTCTTGTGTATTGTTTATGTAAAAAAATGACGTGGTCTTGTATGTTATCAACAGTGCTTATTTACAATTGAAGATTGTCTTACGCTGATAGGAGCTGAGGGAAAGTAATCGGTGTCAAGCGATTATGATATCAACTACGACGTATCAACTGAAGACAGTATATTGTATACAAGCATTTACTCACTCATGATTTATAAAAAAAAAGATAAATAATACAGGCTACAACAGGGAAACTTTCTTATTTGAAACATACACCTTGAAGTAATAGTTATTTCGAAAAGGAATTCAAGAAAATATTCATTCGAAATAATGGGCGATGGAAAAGCGCACGTCCGCCTTAGAGGCGTACTTTTCAAATGCTTATTTAATTATTGTCACGCAACCTATATTCAGGAATCACTTTAATATTGTGCACGGGTCGTTTTCCTGATCGAAAATCAATTATTTTATGAGTGGATCGCATGATTTAACCCCATATATTTTTTTTTGTGGAAGGTATCTAAAACCCTTAGTTTGAATCGATCTCATCTTAATGATATAATTTTTAAAACATAATTATCAAAAACTTTAAATATTTTTCTGTGACATGGAAAAAATATCAAATTAATGTTTCGTAAATTGTTTGTGTTATTATTTTTTAAAATAAAGTAGTTTCCCTGCTGTGCCCTTTATTTATGTAGGCGTTTTCAATTATCCTCCACATATGGTTATGATAGTCTAAGATTATTTGAATATGATTTCTTTGCTAAAAGTGGATGTATTGTGATGACAGCCTTGCCCAATTTTATTTCATAGGAACCCTCTTCTTTTTAATATTGTCATTCAATTTTAAATTGGCCTAACAATTTAAAAACGATATAACAATAAAATTTCCAAATCCAAATGGTCGAATTTAATATGAGCTTTCCCACAAATATTTTTTATTCAAAATAAAGCCATTAATTAATTTCCGCAAAAAAGTCCGGCAACGGTAAATTATAATAAAGAATATGAAAAAGGGTTGGTATTAACGCTCCAGAAATGCCCTTTCGAGCTTTTATATTTATACCCGATTCACAGTGGCATTAAGCAGGGGATACAGTGCTTTAAATTCCGCAGGGCAAAATTTTGATATGAGATGATTTTTCCGCAAAGTCTCATTATCAAATTCGCAAACAAGATCCCTCCGAAACAACACATTTTCCGTATCGCAAATGCTTGAGCTCCGATTGAGACGTAAGGAAATCAAGATTAAGCACCACTCAAAATAACAAACATCCGATAATATCGGCAAAAGTTTACTTTTCTTTCGACGTCAGGAATAATATTGTTATTCCAATTATTTCTCATTTCCGATTACGATGAAAGCTTTCGTAAATATTTATTCTTTGTATACAAGCAGTTAGACTTGTATTGCTCAATTAAAATGAAGTTCATTCTAAAACCTGCCAAAGCGGCGAACTTCTGGAGAGGCTGTGTATAGTGAGGAGTTAAGGGAAGAAATATAAACACCCAACTCTCGAGCGAGTTTTCTATAATTAAAGATCTTGAAACCAAATATTCCGCAATGTCTCGAGAGGTCTATTTAATTATTTCTCGAGTCGATAAATAAAACTTTGATCAGACAGATTGTAATATGAATTCTTGGCAGCAGTGAAGTATTTATTTATGGCGGCGATGAAAGTTGCCATATTTTCATATTTTATAGCATGTATAGACTGATTTTAACATAATTTCTGAAAGGGTGAAATACCGAAAACCTAAATTTATATAAAATATAGTTCTTATTCCAAAGCGAACAGATGAATAATGAAGAATCTCTCATGTTTTGACCGTTGAAATAAAATCATTTTAAAATCCTTAAGATATTTCATCACGAGCCGGCGGGTCCGATTATTAGACGCCTTGCCAAAAAGCAATAACAGTCAGTTGCAAATGTTGAGAAATATGATTTGTACACGTTTTAATGATGTCGAGTTGGAGACGTCGCGGGCTTTATGCCCGGTCCACGAATTGCCTTGTTAAGCTATAAGATGACCAAAAGCTGGCGCGTCGAAGCGAAAGCTCGATCGAGCTTCTTTGTCTCCGGGGAGGTGCCCTCCTCTTTTCGAAATAATTGCTTTTTGAATAAATGAATTTTTATCAAAGCTCCGAGGCGGAGCTTCTGATTCGGCGCTCGCTAAAAGATTGATTAATGCCCGGAATTAGCGACGCTCAGCGCCAATATGCCACGCGTTGCAAATTCGCGATTGATTACCCCTAAAAAACGCCAAGAAATACGCTTATATCGATATTCTATTGCATTCATTATTTTGCCGAATATATCCGGAAACGGATGGCGTAAAAATTGTGTCATTCGAAGCATGAGATCAAAATAAAAGCCCGCTTGAAATGTGTATAAATTGTTTTGAAACAACCTCCAATTTAAAAAAAATCCCAAAAATGGACTGACCTGATGCATTTGTACGAAGATATTATAATATTTAAAGCTTAATTCCATTTATTCAAATGATGCCCTATGATGTGATATGCTTAAGTTAAATAACGACGACCTGTGGTAGTGTGACAGCAACACGTACACCATTAGCCAGTGAATAAGCGATTGAAATTTGGAGGAACTCCAACTATTAATACACTCACCCTACATGATACAAATGATGCATAAACCACAAGCAAAATTAATTCTTGGATATAGATAAATTCTAGATGACCCAGTGAGCATTATTTAGCAAATTAGCTAATTATTACATAGTACCACATGAAAATTCGGAATATCAGTTAATCAAAGATCGACCATGTTTGAAAAAGGTTATGCGCAATATTTTATAAAATCGAATATTTGAAATTAAGATGAGTACTGTAGTCTTCAATTGTCTTTAAATACGTAGTCATTGTTACTATTTCTATGGATTTAAACAGATTAGTGTCGAAACTCAGCAAAATCAGATAAAGGAATCAATAAAGCTTTTTAAAAAATAATTGATTTGTGAAAGAATAATCCAAAAAATGGACCAAAAAATTCTTTCTGATAATATAAATCTGAGCCTTGTAGTAAAACCTAAAAACCTTCGTTATTGAAATACACTCATCCCCCGATTTACGCGGTATTTTTTTGCGTGGTTTTACTTTAACGCGGTCGATAAATTTTTTTTTTTTGTTTTTATGTGTTTTGTTACGTAAGAATTATTTACCGATGGACGTTATAACCAAAGAGGAATTAGTTGACCTTATTTTAATACCCAAAACGGATCATGTAAGTGAAGATGAATCTTCCGAATCGTCATTATTTACTGCAAAAAATTTCGCTCGGCGCTCTCAACGTTGTGTTCAAAATTGATTCAAACACGGAGCATGCTCTCAATTTTTAAAGAAACCTTCGAAATACTTATGCACAATATGAAGAAATACATAAAGACCTTACACAGTAAAAATTTACGGATTTTTCTGAATTGAAATGAATTGATGAATGAATTTAATTGACCAGTTCCAGATGAGGAAGGCGATTCCGAACCAGTTATGAAGAAAATGGCTAGAATGATGGAAAACAGCAGCGAAAATGAGTTATAATAAATTTTCAATTTATATAAAAACAATATTATGTTAAATATTATATGTACCTACTACAATTTTGAAAATGTAATTTTGAATAAATATTTTTAATATAAAATGTGGATCTTTTTTTACGCGGACTTTTCGGAACGAATCTTCAAATTTAATATGAAATCAAAGATTTAATTTATGCATTTTTTATTTGATAGAACCTAGTTTACATTTTTGTATGAATTCCTTGCCTTTTTTACGCAGCTTGATGAATATTTATTTAAAATCCATATCGAAAATTAATCTACATACAACTTGCCTTGTTGCAAGTTTTCACGCTTATTTCTCGTCAGATTTTCAGCTTTTGGGCCATTCGGAGTACTTTTTAATAAAAAAAATAGTACCTCTTTAAGTTTCTCTTTGGTAAAATATTATTAAAACTAATAGAGATTATTTTGTTTGAATAGATTTTGTGAAATTTATATAATTTTAATTCTCAGTTTCAAATTCCGAACGTTCATGTGGCACGCCCTAATATCAACACCATCGATGGCACAAGAATCAGTCAAATATAACATATTAAGCATATAGCATAACACACTTTACAATGGAAATTACTGGTTTTTTTAATATTTTCAAGGTGATGTGATGTTTACACTTGGCAGAAATTAATTTTGATTCAATTTACTTTGTTCCTTTCTTAGGCTTTATGAACGATGAGTTTTGACCTCTGACATGATGCTATGAGCGTCTGACGATGACGCTGGTGTTAAAAGGTCGAAACGTGTCACTCATAATGAAAACTGTCTAAAACAACGAATTTATAGACTTTTGAATGTGAATTTTTAAATACTTAATGATGCGATGTTTATTCTAGAACTATAATATATGTAGATCATGTAGGATAATCATATCAATGCTAAATCAATATCAATGTACATAGCTCCAACTTGCACCCTTTTTATCATCTCGATTTTGGCTTTGAATTATCCACAGATCATAACTCCATAATCCAGCTTTAATTCGTAATTTCTCCTGATTCAATTGTCTTTTCCATTTTACATTTGATGAAATCTTTGAATAAAGCTCAGGAGCACAATTTTGTTGCCAGATCATAAAATCGGCGCTCCTCCGCATACACACAAAGCCTTGCCAAAATGTTATTTTCACATAATTGTGATGAAAGCCTCTCTCTTTCAATATATACATAGTTACGCAACAAATAATGAGGGTGAAATTTAATTACAAATTTATTAACGCGGATCGTTTATTCAATATTAAGACTCGACACACAAAAAGTTGGATCCCGATTCGTACCGAAGGCGAAACATCTGTTTCAATTATTTCGCGTGCCTTTGAAACAAATTGAGTTTCAAATTGAAATTTTGCTCGGATGTCGATTAATTTGAATTTATGACGTTTGTTTCCTTTTAATTGCTTCAAATAATTTCACTTGTGCCCAAATCCCAAATCTTCGTCTCGCAGGGTGCGTGCAGCCTCCAAACAAATACCGTCAGGACTTTTTAATTTACTGCCTGCTGAACGAGAGGCCAAATCAAATATTTTCTTATTCTCCCCATCCTAATTTCGATAATAAATAATTTAGTTTAATTTCGCGGGCGGGAATAAAATTATCGTTGGCCATAATTATGTTAGTGTTCCGCCATTGCTGCGGAACAACTTTTTTAATCTCGCTAATAAAAAAGTGTGTCTCTTTGGATTTATGTAGTTATAACTATGGGAATATTTAATATATGTATATAGTTTTATGTTCCCACTTACGAAAAGTAGGCTCCTGAGGCCGTATAAAACTTCTTATTTATTTGAATGGACTGTTTCAGCGACGTTAGTCGCAATAAGCCATTCGCCGACCCCTTCCCGAGCCACAGTTTGAAATCGCCATAAATGTCGCCAGTTGAATAACAGTTATCGTTTTAATAATAAGTTACTGGAATGTGCCACCCGAATATACTGAAAAATTCTCAAAGCACTTTTCCAAATAGAAAAATACATGGCGATTCGAGATTGGTATACTTTGGGCGATCGTAAAAATTAGAATAAGGAGCGAAATGCGAGATTAAACTTTTCGTGGAGGGAAAATTTATTTTATAAATTATTTATATTGCGCTTTCATATTGTAAATATTCTCAAAAGTCTCACATAAAGGTATGTTAGCTTATGAAAGACGCAAAAAAATCGAACCTTTTTTCACAAGTCTGCGAAATAATATACGACACTGGATAAAAAATAATCTATAAGCCCCATGAAACTTTGTCCTGCAGGTATAATAAACATTAAATCTAAAATCATGATAATATAGAGCATTGTTTTTATTGCCCTAAATAAACTGGTATAACAAATGACGTCCTTCCAATCCAATAACCTAATCTAATGCTTTTCTTCAATTAAAATCGAATAACAAAGACAGATTTGAGAAATATGAATAAATATGATTATAAATTTATGTTACCATATCGTCACGTTCGCCTTTTTACATCATTGCTCTGTGCATTCAATCATAATTATAATTTAATCAGGGTCATCTAACATATTTGGGTCATTTAATAGTTATGTTCTGGCGTGTTTCTAGAATTATTATTATGACAGTCTGGCGACTGATTGCCGTTGGGTTTGGGAGTGGAGCGTCAAAGTAAGTCAAAGTAGTTTTTTTAAATTTCATATGAATTAGTAAAATAAACAATAATTTATAAGTGTTGCCAAACTATTTACTGTCTTCTCTCAATTTATGCTGCCTGTCCCTTGTTAAATATATAAATAACCATGTAAAAATGGTTGGCAATAGTCCCATAAAAGGGATTGCTGAAAACCACTCAAGTCAAGTCATATACAGGTTGCGGCAGGGAAACTTCCTTATTTAAAACGCGCGCCCTTAAATAATAATTATTTTGAGAAGGATGGATTATCACTAATTTTAAATAATAAGACTTAACGTTTTTTTGTTATGTAGGTTTAATATCGATCATAAAGTGGACTGTCTTTAAATGTCTCTCTATAACATGGAAAAAATAATTAAATGGATATCTCCTATGCTGTTCGTGTTGTTAATTTAAAATAAGATAGTTTCCCTGCATATTCCTCCTGTAGATTTGAACCTAAGATGATTAAGCTACATGTTCAACGACTCAATCGCGAGACTATAGACACCAGGCTGTACCTGTAGGTAGGTATTGCATTTTTATCGACTGTCCGAGTTTCATTTTGACATTAATTATCAAAATGAAAAAAAAATTGTATCAATTTTTTCTTGAGGGGGTGATTGAGTTACTATTCCAATCGCCTAACAACAATAAATCATCAATAAAAATGTTAATTTAATCATCTCTGCCTATTTATAGTTTGATTTCCAACTTAGCTCCCTTAAAGCTTTCATATTACTAGAATTTAAACGAGATTTTCCAGATATTGTGGTAATATGTTAGAATATATGAATCAACCTCTTGATTGAAAATAGTTGTTAATCTAGTAATTATAAAGAGGAATTTATTAAAATATTTCATTAAAATACATAATTAATGTAAAATACTTTAAGCAATTACGTATTGAACAAAATACTAATACAATCTACATATTTTCAAATATGTGGTTTACGATAATCTATTGATGGTTGCAAAATCCTCAAATAAATTTTACTTTCAAGTCAGATTTTCACCTTGAATATAAGCATTATTAATATAGTTTTGGGTAAATCTGTATGTATTAGGGTGTCCTATAAGTTTCTTTCGTTTTCATATTTAAAAAAAATAAACAATACTTTGTATTACATCAAAATGTATTGAATAATATATGATTCATTCTGTTCTATTACCTTTATCCATCTCTCCGAAAGCCTCATAATGCCTTCTTGCCAAAATTTCCCAGGTTTGTTGGCAAAATATTGATCAAGGTACATTTTTATATCATTTTTTTAATTAAAATTTTTACCACACAAATAATTTTTCAATGGAAGAAATAAATAATAATCTGAAGGGGCAATGTCCAAAGAGTATGGAGGATGAGGTAAAACATCCCAGTCAAATGATAATAATTTATTTCTGACGAGCAAAGACACATGAGGCCTGGCGTTATGGTGATGAAAAATAACGCCTCGTCTGTTCGCTAATTCTGGCCGTTTTCTGGCAATTGCATCCTTTGGATTGTCTAGTTGGAAACAATATTTTGTTGAATTGATCGTTTAACCTTGCTGAAGTAGCTTATAATAAACTATCCCATTCCAGTCCCACCAAATACATAGCAAAACTTTTTTTGGATGTAGGTCAGGTTTAGCTACAGTTAAAGCTTCTGTTCCATTGGTCCAAGACCGTTTACGTTGGATATTCTCATAGAGTATCCAACGTTCAGCTCCAGTGACAAATCTCTGCAAAAAAAGGTTGGCTATTATGCCGTTGAAGAAGAAGATCGCATGTTGAAATACGCTGAAGTTTATTTGAGTTAGTCAGTTCATGAGGAAGCCACACATCTGAATGATTGTTGTAGCCCAATTTTGTCAGATGATTATGGACAGATGTTCGTGAAATTTCTAACTTGTTAGCTATTTCGCGAACAGTATATTGCGGGTTTTCTTCAACCATTGCTGTGATTAGATCTGTGTTCATTTACGAAAGAAACTTATGGGACAACCTAATACATATATAGAAACGACATGTATGAAAATGATTAAGATTTCGTACATTCGTACCTCGAGTTTCATCACTTGGACCATGACAGATGTTCTTCGTAATGCCGCGATACATTTCACATTTTTTATAAATCAAATATAAATGGCCCAACTAAATTTCCGCATAACGCGCAAGGGTTGAGCATAAAACTTTTATCGGAAACGGAAGTGTGACCGACATATTTCGAAAGACGAACATGCGAAACATAAAAAAGAGAGAAACGCTTCTCTTTGTCATCTGCGAACATCAAATATTAGTCGATCCACTTCCGGTGGAACACGACGCAGATAAATCTCAATAAGGAGGACCAAATCTGCAAAGATCGCCTAAAAAAGCGCCACAAAAATATGAGGTCTTAAAAGGGCATTTTATCGAATGTCGGGGGCGAAAATATGATGGAGGCAAATTCAAAAAATTTACTTCCCTCCAACATGGCGGTCGAATAAATATCTATAAAGGACGCCCGAAAAATATTTTACGCCTTTTTTACGTCCGGTAAGTGAACTATAAAAATTTATTATGCGTATATTTTAAACACGATTACAATCAGGGTAGGTTTCAACGTTTAAGGGCGTGCGTGGGTCATTTAAAAGGGCCATTAATTTAATTTTTATGAAGGGCGGTATACCCTGTGGTGTTGACATTATCCTTAAATAGAGTGACCGTATCGCGCACCTTGTATGGATTTTGAAAAATTATTGTGGGTAGTATTTTTTTTTATAATAACCCTTTGTGCCGAAATCGACTCCGACCTTCCTATTTTATCGCCGTTATTACATCGGTGTCATATATGGGCTTTGACCCTTCAAACACCAATATTTATTCTAAAAATATTATAAACCGAGCCATGAATGCAATCGCAGGACTAATTTATGTACTATGACCAAACACCATCACATCAGAACCGTACTTCTTCAAATTATTAGAGCTTAGGTCAGTGATTCTCAACCTTTTTGAAGTCACGGTGCACTTTTGACCATGGGAAAAAGTGGCGGTGCACCAGAATTAAGAAGTCGAAAAATTTTTTATACATAGACATAATTTTTATTACATATTTAAAAAAATAATATTTACATACCATTTTTTTACATATTTTCTTTTTATGTCAAATTATATAACGCTCGATCTTATGTCGCGAAATTCGTAAAAAAATATTTGGAAACGCTCAAGGAATACTTTGTTCTCCATATATTGCTCTTTCTGATTACTGGTGGTTTTTGAAAGATGCAGCATAGTTTGGCAGGTCACTGGTTCACGGTACTCCTAATAATTAAAAACAACTAAATCTTAACTCTTTAACAGGGTATATAGGGAAACCCTGAAGGCCTGGAGTGTATTACTTTTTAAAAAATGAGACAATTCATTGCTTAAGAACTATCGTCCAATTTCGCTTCTCTCCCATATATATATAAAGTATTCTCTAAAGTTAAAACTAATAGGCTGGCAGATCGATTTGACAAATTTCAACCTCGAGAACAGGCTGGATTTAGAAAAGGCTTTAGTATAATCGAGCATATCCACATACTTAGACAAATCATCCAGAAAACCGAAAAATATAATCAGCCACTGTCTTTCTTGGGCAGTTTTAGACTCACTACAACGCTGTAATATAAACTATCTCCCAAGCTTATCATAAACGCTTTGGAAGATGTGTTTAAACTGCTATCATGGAAAAAGTGCCGACACAGTATTGACAACACACAAGTGGAGAAATTGTGACATAGTATTAATAGCCGAATCGTCTGAAAAGCTTCAAGACATGCTCCAAGACCTAAACGAAGTGTCAAGTAAAATTTGTCTGAAAATGAACATGGATAAAATCGAAGCCATGATAAATAGTCACAATTCTCAGACCTTCGGGGCGATATCCATTGAGAGAACACAAATTGAGGTTAAAAATGAATACACTTATCTGGGACAAGTAATACATCTCAACAGAAATTGACAGACGAATACCACTGGGATGGCAGCATTTAACCAACGCATCATCCCAGTGTTAACCCACGAAGACGTGGAATCTAATATCAGGCATTTTAGACAGAATAAAGTTTTCCCAGCGTGCCATAGAGAGATCTATGCTCGGAGTGTCTTTATAATATAGAATCAGAAACGAGGATATCCGAAGAAGAACTCGAGTAGTAGACGCTACTGAAAGAATTGACACACTAAGTGCCAATGGGGGAGACAAATGTGTCGAAGAAACGACGGTCGATGGGGAAGAAAAGTGTTGGAGTGGAGACCCCTGTAAGACTGACCACATCGAATGAATAGCAGGATGGAGCTGGATGCGGAAAGCGGAGGATCGAGAAGGATGAAGACTCATGCGTTCAGCGGTGGACGAACACAGACTGATGATGATGATGATGATGATTATGAATCTTTCCTCAGCGGTCAGACTGCATGACGATTTGAAGATTCCGCCACGACCAGGCGCACAGTTCATCAGATACCCATTGAAACCATCCTACTGTATTCAACCATCGACATCTTATTCCGCACTCTATGTAAGAGTCTATTGTGACAATAAAATCAAAAGGCTATCGTGGCTTTAAAAAAAAACATAATTTATCGGCTTTAAATCCTACATCTTAAAATAGACAGCAAGGACCTCCAATTTACTATAAGTCGCAGTACAAAACACTTAAAAAACTAAGATCACTTGCCTGAGTATCGACGCTGCATGACGTTCAGGATAGATCCTGGAGTACGGGACACATTCTGGAACAACACTGCACTTTATTTATTAAGATATATCCCTCTGACGATTAAGCCAAACCGTATAACCTAAGAACCGAACACGCACTGATTGTCGCCTAGCTTAATTCGACGGCTCAACTGAGCGTACGAATATAAATGTATTAATACTAAATGAAAATTATTATGAAAAACTATTGAAAGAATGCATGAGATTCTCTCTGAGATGAGCTTTTTTGATATATTCCCAAAATATTTTTATCAACTTTGAAATTCATTAAAAAATAATATATTTATGCAACGAAAAGGATGGTGATTTTTTTTGAAAAATAATATTTTTGGGAATATATCGCAGCAGCTTATTTAATCCCATGATTTTTAAAAAATAGTTTTTCTTATAAATATTAATAATTTGTCATAAATGCTTTTCAATTTGTTCGTCCAGTTTAGGCGTCGAGTTTATGTTATGCAACAATATTCGGTGCAGAGCTATATTTTATTTTCACAGGTTAGGATGTGCATGTGCGTATGTTAAGTGATATTTTTTAATACAGTGCCGTTCCGGAATGTGATCCATGTTCCAGACTGTATCCTGATCGTCATGCAGATAAAATATTGAGGCAAGTAGTCATAGTTTTGAAGTATATTGAAATAAGATTATTAGGCTTATTATCGAAATGTTTAATGTTGAACAATTGCATTGAGATTTCAAGAACACAGATCGGAAATAATACTCATAGTGGATTAGAAAATCAAGATGTCTATTTTAAGATGTAGGATTTAGGTCCGATTTTTGTATCATTTTTTTAAAGTCACGACTAACATTCAAATGTATATGTAAAATACGATATTCGGAAATTATTCATTTAGCATTTCATAGCTAAAAGCTTCATTAAGCATCAATTTTTCCTTAGATTAAAGAAAATACATCATATATCATTTTAAAAATATATCATCAGCTAAATAATTGGACTAAAATGTGTCAAATATTTAATTTCAGGTATGAAATCGTGTTTAATATAAAAGCAATCCGCAATTGTTTGATTACAAAATCGACCAGCCTTGATCAATCAATAGTCTTAAGTTTAGATGGACGTTGTGAAAAATTGTACAGTGTGGTTCAAAATAACTGCTGGTGAACCAAATTCCAAAGGTGTCCAGGACTTCAAAATTCATGCAGTAAGAGCTCTCAGGTAAGGATAATAAGATTTACAAGATAAATTTGAGCTAACATTTAATTTGTCATCTAAAATATACACACAAAATATTTGGTCTAATGGATGTTTAAATTCTTTGTTTTAGGTAAGTCTTTCGAATAGCGCAATATCAATCCGAAATACCGAAGTTTTCAAATATACTCATACTTTGAGTTAAATACATAATGCGTAAAAATACGTAAAACCGAAACATAAATATTCTTCGGAATATTGTCGATTATTTTTTCTGATTTTACTGGATACATTTTCTTTTGTATGAGACGTATGATGTCTAGTAATATCGTCACTACTTCTTTCACTTGTACTCCCTGTGTCATTAATATTTTGGTCTGATTCACGATTTCGTTTGGTAATAAATGTATCCATTGTAAGGTAGGCGAGAACTCTCAGCTGAATACCGGGGCCCAGTTATGTTCGTGTTGCTTGTGTCGACCAGTCCCAGTTACCTCCGTTCATAGAGCTTCTGACGGCCTGCGACTGCCGCGTCTCCCGTAACGTTGACGAGAAGGATTCCACAGGGTGATGGTGCTGGATTTCAAAGACGATTGTTTCTCCACAGCATGTTTATTTACTCCACTTTGAACAGACTGCAGCTGCGAGGCGTAGAATACCCAAAGTCTACGTTAAACGGTTAACATACGCGCAATTGATTTGGCTAATTCAAAATTACATTAACTCTTTCGTTGACTTTCATAATTTCGCCAAAGACTTTTTCGGTTTTCACTGCTTTGCAGAATTTTTCGTTTTTACCAATTTTTTCCGGTTGAGAAACACTGGTTTAGGTAATGGGGGTTAAATCAAAAGTTATAAATTTCATCAAATAAAAATACACACGAGCAATCGATTTCTATTCAAAATCGAAAATAACACCACATTGAAAGTATGGGAAATTCAAATATATATATAGTAAGGCAAACTATATATCAGATGAATATAAACGCAAAAGTATTTCTGCCCGTGGCAAAGGATTTCATATAATGTCATTTCCATATGTCTTCCGTCTCTTCTGTTCAATCACTCAAGCCCATATGATTGGCTTCATCTCCAGTTGAAATTCTGGTCCAACTGTACTGCCGTCAATCAGAATCGAGTCCTAGTTGACTCTTCGTCCATTCGTAATACACTGAAGACATTTGGCTTGCATCCAAGCATATCAGGATGTTTGAAATATGTTTTTTGTCAGTATAAATGGATCATTAAATGCATCTCAATCCACGTTTATGGTGAGAGAATCAAATATCAAAGGGTTTTTAATTGATATCAATATATGCCTAAGTGAACCTGTTTATCTTTTGTACTTCTATGGAAATGCATAAAATTGCTTATGTGATGCGATGCGCATAAGCGAGTAGTGTCTTTAGGTTAATATCAAGCAAATAAAATCTATTCGAAAATATCACCTCTGTACCAAAATGACGAACCAAATAAAGGGCGTAACTTGTGTCAATGATGAAAATCCCAAAAACTGGCTCACCCACTTCTTCATTGTACTGTCAGAATATTTTTGGCAAACGGCAACAACATGTTGGTGGATATGTGGGAACAGATCAATAGTTGATTAATTTATTGTTATAATTATTGTTTTCATCAATAGATCGTATAAGTAAAAAACGCGGGAATTTAATACACAACCCAATAATTAATCTACCAATTCAGAATTATAGTATTTGAATAACATTTAAAATGAATTATATACACTTGAGTCTGTTTTTATGCGATAGACACGTTCCAGGAGGAGTCGCATATATAAAAATCGCATAAAAAAAGACTTGAACTACATAGAAAACTGAGGAATAGATTCCATTCTTTTTAAAAACCGCATAACTACAAATCATTATGACAGAATGTACCAAAAATCGCATAAAAAAAGCTCATAAAAATTAATGTAAATTAAAAAATTACACATTTATCTTAGAATTGCTTTATGAAGGTCTATTTTAATCGATAATCATACAATTTATCGTTATCAGTCAGCATACATATATTCATCATCTCTCTGTATTGAAATCGTTTTTTTTTTTTAAATATAATCACGTTTAGTTTGGAGAGAATGATATATGAATGATATAATAAATCGATTTCAAGTGTATTTCATGTGTATTGTTTATGTTTATGCAAAGAAATGACCGAATATTGTGTGCTATCGATAGTATTTATTTATTTAAATACATGTTTTATACGTGCTGCGACGGTCCTGACAGATAAACGGATTTGTACGGATGATAAGTGGCGGACATACAAATATAGCATCTAAGTTTATCATGATTTTAAATTAACTGACTACTCAAAGGGTTAAACTTTGCTACGATTTAACAATTATTTTTTTACGCAATCCCTGATATTAAGACATGCAATTCTTAAGCTTTTAAGAAGAGTTGTCAGATTTCCATCGCTCTATACATTCGCATTGCAAAAAGCTTTGTCCTCGACAGAAAAATGAGGCATATGTTTCATTATTTTTGAAAATCGCATAACTTCAAAATCGCATAAAAAAAGACCCAATTGTACACATATTTTAAGATAATATAAAAATAGTATTTCTAGAGTGTGTATATCGAAGAGCCCTTTCTTGACCATCTACATAGAGATTTTGTGTGGTTTTCTTAAAACATACTTTAAAATCTGGGTTCATCATCCTTCAAATCATCCTTATCGCTCTGAAGAATTTTGTTTCTTTGATCTTGACTTGTGTATGTAACACCTCATGTACTATTTAGGAATGGCGTCTTTATCCGAATATCAACATATTTTGTATGAGTATTATCTTTATTTTACTGACTGAGTCGCAAAAATATTCGTTGTGGACCGTATGCGGCCCGCAGGCCGATAGTTTAACAGTTCTTCTATAAAAAAGGAGGATATACAACTTATTAATCGCTTAAGTGCATCTCAAAACACTCTTGATTCACAATTTCTTACTCTTTATCATTGCGAATTTAATAATAAAAAATTGAAGGATGACTATTTTGTAGTTCTAAATTAAACTTTTATTAAATAAAAATTACCATCTTTCAAAACAGATTCCAGCTTTACTTATTTTTGATGAATTAGAATCAAATTTAAACATAGATTAGTATACCAAATCCCATTTATCAATAGTACTAATGATCCCAATTATAGCAGCTTTGAATAGATGAACGATTTTATCTACGAAGCAAAATGTGAAATTATTATTTTTAGTCATAATCGGAATCTACTAATTATTCTGATAAATTAAATTTAAAATGATGATCGATGACGTGCGTATGCCATAATTCCACCATTGGTTACTGTCTGATGACACACACCCTGTGCCACATTTTTCATCGCCCATTAACGGTTTCCACAAATCAAAATATGTGTATGATATATTTTTTATATATATAAAAATGTATATTAGGATCTATGATACCGTATTGCTATCAAATAAAATAAGCAATATATTTCCAGCTTAAGATTTCGGTGCAAATTGTTAAATAATACAATATATAAATATTTTTCTGATGGGGTTCGTATCGTAAAATAGGCAATAATATTCACAAAAAACCATATTTCGACAGCACACTTGTCCCTTTATTAAACTCTTTTATGGTCTCTTGATTTACAACACAGATGATACAAAGCACATCTTCAAATATTATGAAATATCTATTGCAGGTGTTGCCCGGTTGATTTTGGAAGATTGCCCGCGGCAGGACAATACCGACGGGCCGCCTTTTCTGGCGGGCCGCATTATGAACTCGTTTTAATGGCCCTGCTCTTATTGGACTTTATTTATGTTCGTATAATATCAAAAGTTATTGGCGGATCACCCGTGAAATTTATTTTACCTGCGTTTTACGACGGCACTTTTACAACAATACAAACAACCAATAACTTTGGCCCGTTTATGATTATCATTATGAAATATATTAATTCCGACAGGGTACTCCCAAACCAAACTCGTTTGGGCTCATTTGATTTGGCAATGGTGAAAAAAACGCCTGAATAAATAAATAATTTAGTAAATGGACGTGCCGAAAATAGGTGTATCTTGTTCGAGAAATTTGCACAAAAAATGTGTTTGTCTGCAAATGGGCACCACGCCCCCGCGATTGAGTGCCTTTGATATCAAGATATGGTTTCCCAAATAAAGACAGGTGCATTCGATCGGAACAGTTCATAGATCACCTAATTTATTATCTTTAGGGTAAAATGAACCTGCTGCTAAATACTCTTTGTTCACAGTATGCGAACAGAATGATGTTATCTTATATTTTTCTAGCTGATTGATCTAAAGATCTTCAAGAATGCTATTTAAAGATGTGACTGATGAAGCAAATTTGACAAGAATGTTAGTTTTTTGCAAAAGTTCTATTTTGAATAGTACGAATTTGAATAACGATGCAATTCTAAATTAATATAAAGACGTTGTAAGATTGTTTAAAGTGTTCCCACGGAAATACGAACAATATATGGCATTCAAATCTATTTCTTGTTTAAAAGGCCATGTATTTTTACATCCATCCGACTATAAAATATCCTGAAAGTAAGTGTACTGTGACAATAACGAGCTGTGATTTTTTGCTTTTTAAGGATTGGCCATACTGAGTATTAGAAGGGAATATTCTGACAAAGTAAGCCTAGCAGAAATACAGTAATACGTAAATTCACGAGCGGGTGAATAGAGCACGCGAGTTTCTTGCATGACTTGAATTGAAAAGTGAGGATTTGCTGATCTATATTATGACTGAATCAAAAAGACAGTCGTCACAGTTCCACCAATTCCCCATCTACCAAAAAATTCCGAACCGATATTGTGAGAGCCTAAAAATACTTAAAATAAACTTTCAAATCAAAAGGAAGAGTCTGACGAGAGGAGGATGCTTGTTGATCCTCACACAGCCTTATCCATCAATAATATTCTGTTTTTATTTTTCAAATACACGTATTCAAAAAAATATATAAATTTAGTACACTTACTTTCCGGATAAGCCTTGTGTTCAAGATAACAGCCGTTGTTAAGATTTTTATTCTATAGATAAGAATTTATGACCAACTTAACCTATTTTTTATAATCTCTATGGAACTGATTTATAAAAGCCATCCCTAAATCACTGTTTACTTGATAATTATGCATATTAATTGTCCAGATCGATATAAATTGGAATTCATTGGAGTCTAGAGAAATTTTTGACCCAAAAATCAACATACAGCTGTCAATTAAGAAAGCAGTTATTTTATTAATGATAAATATTACTCTGTATTTCATTAGTGGTTTTTGCATCACTAAGTTTGAGCAATTTATTACATTCACTATATGACACTGTGATATTTCGACTTTATTGGTCGCCATCCGTTGACCGCTATGGACGATCATAAACAACCGTCGATTCGACATAAAATCATTCTCAAATGAAAAACGATTAACGGTTGCCATAAAACTAAAACGTCATGATTGATCTGATCGGTAATAAATATGTATCGTTAATAGATTTCAACCTTTTTATATGCTACAACAGGTGCATTTTTCAAGTTATTATTAATTGATTCCATATACAAACATTCAATCCGAAGAAATATTATGTACGGACCGTTTGCATAATCGATCGGGAATTTATTGATTTTAGACCGTAATGGTATTTGAGACGAAGAATCATTTATGGTCGAAACTGTAAAGTTCGATCGCTTCCGGATGCTTTGGGCTTATTAAGAAGTGTTCAGAAAATAAAAACCGTATAGGAATGCATTGGCAGAATTATGCGTTGGTGCGGGCGGTGGCAGATATAAAACGAATATGAAGAAAAAACGTTCCTACGAAAACATAAATAAACAGTCTAACAGCAGATGAACCTCAAATTTAGTTGCTTCCAATCCAATCATTGATTCAAATTCCATCATTTGACAAACTGATTACGTTAATATGCTTTACCAAATATTTCTCAGTCTCTTTTGAAAGAGCACAGATAACTGAAAAACACGGATAATTCGAATCATTAAATTTCTACTTGGTTTCGAATATAATATCATATTTACAATTAAAAAAAAAATGTTTTATAATTTTAATACTCAGTATTTATTAAGAAAAACGTTCAAAGTTAAGCAGATAAGTGACTTTTACTAAACGCTACCAAAATATTTAAAAAAAATGTTAACGAGTATATTTTTTAAGATTTTGTAAACAAACATCTAAAGCTATTATATCTATAAATTTAAATCCTCTTTGTTCAGCGAAATCTAGAAATGTTTTAACGCAATTCAACGTTGTTTTATATCTAATGTATTCACTGGTATTTTATTCAATTGTAGTGTCATTCTCATTTTCTTCCTCTTGAGAAACAAAATAAATGATATTTGCATCATCCATGCGTTTAAAATCTGGATCATTTAAATAATGATCGAGCCACTCTTCGATGTTTTCCCTATCCACGTTTTCAAAACATTTTAAATTGTCCAATAATCCACATATTTCAGATACAGTAGACCCGCGGCAATCCGACTCCAGTGTAATCCGGCACCCCTGTAATCCGACATCTCTATTCAAGTATTGCACATGTGTACGATAAAGCTTCGTCTATTTAAAAAATTCAAAACGTGTGATTCTGGACCGCACAAATCGTAATGAATATTTTTGATAAATAAAGGCAAACTTTCAAGAAAACTAAACATCCAGAAATGGTGGAAGCTTTGCATATGTGATTTTAATTCTATAATAATAACAAGTATTCCTTTCCAAAAAAATCCAGACTATAAGAAAGCAATACTCTATAGTCCGACAATGCCTTGTAAAGTATTTGGCGGATTATCAATATTGTATATAATTTGATTAATTCTCTTCAAAATGCATTAAATCTATTTCCATGCCAGAAAGTGTTACTGGCTTTATTTTTGTGTTATTCAACATATAGCATCAAATATTCTTATTTTTTCCAGGAATTGATCAAGTTGTCATCTTCTTCGACAAAAATATTCAGAAGATTTTGACGATAAAGACATTTATTTGATGATATTCGTATAACGCATTGGTTCATTGCCTGGATCAAAGATCAGGGGGCAAACATTTTGCAACCACAAGTTCATCGTTGTTTTCAATATGCTTTCGTTTGAATGAAAACGAACATTATCTAATAATAATACTGTTTTTGTGAAAATCCCTTATTTTTTAAAAAAGCTTGCACCTCGGGAACCCATTTCTCTATTTTAAACAATCTTCAAAAATATCTATCTATGCCTCTTTCTGGCAATAATAATCGAGAGGAAGATTTTTCATTTCATGCGTTTATGCAAATATTTATTACAGAGAGTTGTGTTTTTACTACTAATAATCCACAACCCGGATAATCCTCACCTAGTTAATCGAGATTACACTATACATATATGAATATGCCAATAATTGCCATTTTTCTCTTAATATATTTTCATAGCATTTAAAAATATGTTAATGATTATTATTGATAATTTTCAATACGAATTTCAAAAATAATCCTTCTTCCATTATATATCTACATTGTTTTTGATAGATAGTGGCATTTTAAACCAAAGTTTAAAACGCAGCAATTTCGAAACAACAGTGCGATTTAAAATTCATACAAGCTTCTATTGTGGGAATATTACAATTCTCCATTTTTCCATCCCCCGAATTTTTTTAATAACTAATTTTTCGGACCAGCCTGCGAAATTCGGCTCGCTCCATACAGATATTAAAAAAGGGAGGGTGAAAATTTTTCCGCTATTATTTTTTTCCGCCGCTAGTGCAAAATTGGAGCAGATTCTAGGTCCGCTCAAAAAACAGTGAATGAGTTATGTGACCTAGAAACACATATGACACAGGAAAGAGCCGCGGGAATATACGGCTTGGTTGAAATATTACGTAGTTTTTTTGCTCAAATTTCGGTACCATTCGCCTGAGCAACGTCACAGATTTTAATTGAATTTGCACGTAAATATCCGCGTGTCAATTAAACCGCAAACAGATTTGGAATTACATCCGGTTAAGCAAAACGCAACAGGAAGTTTTTTTGAATGAAGCCTATGCATGTGGTTACGGACCATTTTCCGGGGGTGTAATTTAATTTGTTCCTCTTTTAAAATGCAATTCGGACGGTCCGTAACGTTCCTTTGATTTTCATCAAAAAATGCATCATTTATCAATGTCCAATTCATCATTTATCCCATCCATATTTATGTGCATTTTACAAAGGGCTCTTTTAAAATTAAGCGCTTACTAAGGGTGTAAACGGAAATTTTGTTATGTAACCGCAGTGAGTCTTCGCCCAGTAAATCAAAACATTGAAGTTATGATAAATTGCGTTTCAGGTTACAACGCTATGATTTACAACGTATTCCTCATAGTAATTGGAGTACATTAATATGTTTATGGCCAAATTTGTAATCACGTAATAGTTCATGCTGTCCACTCTCAATACGTATATAATACAAGGAATAAGTATAGCTTCATTTAAAGTTTCCATTAGAAATAAATTGAAAATGGATACTTTACTGTCTTACGAGCATATACAATTTTGTTTAAAATGTGGTACTTAAATAACATCAACCCCTATTTTTTTCACGCCAGCATCAAAAACAATTTCTAAATAGGATGATAAGTTTAATAATAGAATGTATTTAATATTAAGCAATGAATAAAATTGTTGTAATTGAAGCAGTAGAAGCTTTTGTAATTAGATTAAACGTTGTAAAATTCATAGTTAATATATTAATAAGCTTTAAACTCAAATTAATTAACATCGAATCTCACTAATCATGTTCATAAGATGCCTAAGGGTAACTTTTATGTGAGTAATTAATGTCTAGAATTAGCTCATCTTCCATTTTTATCATTACGAAAAGATTAAATATTAACAATTCTGATATGAAAATACTACCCCGATGCTTGATTTATGCGATTTTATAGTAATTTTCGAAACTAATCAGAAGTTCTATATACGATCATATTTATAGATCAAACATAACATATTGCTATAAGACATGGCCAAATATAGGAACATAAATAAAATGATTAATCAACGCCAAGAATCGTTAATTAGTTTCTGACTGAAATACAATATAATGTTACTAATTTATCTAATATATAAAAATCAATGTTTGTTTGTTCGTATTTTATGCGCTACCATATCGTTCATCCGATTGCAATAAAACTTTGTCAACTTATTGTTAGCACTTGCGAAAATAACAAAGGCATAATACAAATATTTTTGTACACAATGTGTTATGTAAAACGTTTAACGGATGCACCATGTTGGCGCATATTGGTCTTACGGTTGCTAAAGTAAATAAAGCATAACAACCGTCGATTTGTTATGCACTTGCCAAGCGTTCCGTCTTCGGTGGACTATGTCGTGAGGGGGATTTAGATTTAAAAAATTATCAAATATATTGAAAATTCACATCACCTGGAGCTGAATTAAAAGCCGAAAAACTCGTTATTTTTCCCCAAAATCGATGTAAATATTTAGAACGGTACCGAAATGAAAATCGAAATAAAAATCTTAACGATTCTAAGCCCTGATTTAATTATAATTAAAATATTTTATTTAGGAATGATCAGTTCGAGATTGAACCCAAGCCTATGTATATCCATCGTTAATATATTTTCCTTTGCTTATAAATAAATGCATTTTTAGAAGATCTCAGAAAAAAAATTATTCCTCAAAGTATATATGTAGATAAGTAGAACGTAGATGGAATCCACAGTGCTTGCTTTGTAATTCAGAAAGCTCTCAGCGCTGAAAAATGAGAATTATCAACCACATCCATGTCGGTTCATCCCCAGCAGAAACGTGCCATCCTTCTTGTGATGTCATGTTCACAAACAGGGAAGAATATTAAAAAAAGATAACAAACACGGCTTTTTTAATTGTCACACATTTTTACAGAAGGCAGCTGCTGTCACGGTCCTGGACGCGTCCGTTCGTGCTTGTTCAGTTCACGTAATTAAACAACCTCATACAGCCAGACGCTTATTAAATTACACTTCCAGTCGGCGAATATAGCCGAGAGTCCTTTTTAAACAAGGACTTGCTAAAATAGTCCTTGCTCGGGACAAATCAAAGACATCCAATTTGCTCCAAAGTCGAACGCAACTAAGGTCACATGGCGAGACTTCGATCAGACTCGTTAAATTTTAATTAAACTCCTATAAAACAAACTAGGCATGGCCTGTTGTGTTATCCTGCCACGTGATCTTTGTCCGTGCGACCATAATTAGGTTTATTAAATTACTTGAATAATGTTTATAATGCGTTAATTGCACTTAATTATCCTTTGAGGAACATTAAAACCTACTCAAAACATTCTCGTTGCTCGCTGGGTGTATAGTGCTGATGTGCGAGAATTTTTCATATTTCGGAATCAAAAGACCATGACAGGTTAAATGTAGTGTAAAACCCTTAAACGTGGTTCGTATGACATGCTTATTATTCATTCGTAATGTGGTTTCTTAATTAGCTTAAATTCTGGAGGAACTTCTCTAAACGGTTGATATAGATCAAAATTGCTGATGACATTAATGAATGTGCTAACGAGCATAAGCGGATTATTTTTTGAAAAATATTCAATTAAAATTTCATTGTGAAAATTTTATATAACGCTTGAAAATGTTATATCAAATGATTAAAAAAAAAAATAAAACGCTTCTTTCACAAATGGGAATGCTTGTATAAGTGAGCATGGATCTATTAATCGTTCAAATCCAACCAAATCTTTATTATAGGAGTTCAAGAACTAATCTAGAATACTATTAATTGGTATTTTAAATAAATACAATCAGTTCGAATGGTATAAAAGCACTTGTATAACTTAATTTTAAGTACAATTCACTCAAACCTCTTTTTGTGCGACTTTTCTTGTGCAATTTCGAAGTTATGCGGTTTTTTTTAAATTTCATAAATAGTAATTATCGAGATATTTTAGATAAAATAGAAAAGAAATCATCAACACTAACCAAAATTTGAAAAAAATATATAAATTTGGACTGTTTAAATCATGTTATTAATATATCTGCTATCCCTTAACTAGACCCATCTAGTCTAGAATTTTGATAAAATTTCGTTTTTTTTTTTGCATTTATTCAATGTTTCGACTTTTAAAAATACATCTTCCAAATAAATTTTCCAAATTCTAATTATTTGCGGAGTAATAGCTATTTTAGTGACGTGGCAACGGTCCTAACATAATGAAATCTACTTACTAACTACTTTTTCAACGCAGTTGACGTGATATCTCAAGTTTTAATTAACTGATATGCTAACAAATTATGTACGAACCTTGTATATTTTACCTTCTATTGTTCCTACCATATTTATGTAAACATTTAATTTTAAACTATTTAAAAAAAATTAAAAGTGAAAATATTTCTATTTGAGTTAGGGACTATAGCGACATTAAGAATTATATTTTTAGAAAGAGAAAAACTACACAGAACAATGACGACATTGACACTAGGGCTTGCACAAAAACCGATATTTTTCAGTTTTTGAACGAAACCGGTTTCCACTGATTTTCAGTTTTAAGAAATATAAAATTAGCCTAATGGATATATTAAGGTTATTCGAATTTTATTCAATATTGAAAACATCACAAAAATTTTAAAAAATACAATAATTGGCACATTCCATCAAACATTTTTAAGCCAAATATAAAATTATCAAAACAATCAATAAACAAATTCCTTAAAAATGAACCCGAGAGGTGACTCTCACTCACCATATGATTTGATTTAACGTTGCTTAGCGAGGAAATTACATCTATTCATAGAGAGCTTGACGATACAGCTTGACAACTTTTTTTGTGCGATTTTGGGTATATTTTATATATATAGTTTCAAAATTATGCATTTTTAAAATCGACGAAATGTATCTTCACTTTTTGTATGTACGTGATAATTTTTTTTGTGCGATTGTACCGCACAAAAAAAATGTTTGCCCTCATATTATTTCCCGTATATGATCCAAACTATGAATTTATCAATTTTTATCAAGCTTTGAAATTCCACTTCTTTGAAAGTACTCATTCGCGTGTATTGAATCCGCGTAATTCAAGGATCAAGTATTTTTGAACGCTTCGATTACCTTTAATTACTAGATTTTCTAGCTCGTTTTTATTATTCATTTCAACACAAAATAGTGCTTGTTTTTAGAAGGATGATGAAACTATCCTAATTCAAAATTGAAGGAATAAATAAACTATTTAAATAGACCAAAATGCATAATGCAAAACATAAAGTAATTGAGTGTCTATGTAATACAAGAGCTACAATATAAAATTTGATAGATGAGTATCTTCGGTATTATTGTAATAAATATAATTAGAAACCAGAGGAGCAACACTCCTTACTAGCCAACCATAGACCCGACAAAAGATTATTCAACATACTTCAAAGGCGATAATACTCTGTGGAATAGATGAAGGCTTTCTAACCAAGGCAAACTCGATTTATCAAATGCATCATCGATGCAGCGAAGTAATTGCACATCGCACCATCAGACTCGATCTTCTCGCGTTGCAACAATGGCGGCAATATGCATCTATCTGTCAATGACACGCCGCTGTCAATGTCTAATTACACGATCATAAACACCCGCGTTTATGGCCGTTAACACAATACAACTGCGTATGCTTCATATTCGAATATGACGAACACAACATCGGCACAGAAGCGTGATTAATCTGCTCTTCTGCACCGTAGCACGTTTCTCTTAATCCAGCATGCGCTTTTTTCAGCACATCTGAACCGTGCCGAAAGGACCACATTCGTTTTGGGACGAATGCTTTCATTAAACACGTTCATAAATACAACCTTATGGAGGCTAATAAAGGCTGCATATATGATTTTACTGAGACTGACCTCTGTTCAAAACAATATTATTAAGTATTAGGGTGTCATATTAAGAACCTAATAAACATTAATTTGTATTACATCAAAATTAATTGAATAATATATGATCCATTCTGTTCTATTACCTTTCTCTCTGGAAGCCTCATAATGCCTTCTTGCCAAAATTTCCCAGGTTTGTTGGCAAAATATGGATCAAGGTACATTTTTATATCATTTTTTTAAAACTAAAACTAACCTCATGGAAAAGAAGAATGTAAAATTAAATCAGAAAAAAATCGTACTAATTAATTATAACTTAGGTGCCTATTGTTTGTCTTCTTATGTTTCCATGAGAACGCAAAATATTAGGAACACATCAATTTGATTACAAATTGTTTTGATTGAAATTAAATTTTAAAATAACAGTGTGTCCTAACAATTAAACTATTGAGGGTATAAAAATTTCCTTAAATTTACTTAAGCGAAATGAACCCATGTTCTAAAATATATTGAATCCCCTCGATGCCTCAATTAATGATCTATGATATGGATCTATATCAGCGGTTCCTAACCTTTTTAGTCTCGTTACCTCTGTAGCCAATTAGGGAAACTGATTTTAGCCCCCTTTAAAATTGTATCATGAAATTGCACAAAAGTATACGAAATAACAATTTTAACATAGTTCCTTGATTAATTAACGATGGTTAATGTGAAAGTTGAAATTGTTTTGCATTTGCAAGCTTTTTTATGTTAGGTTTAGTTTCATCCAGCGAACATTCTTAGAGCTGTCAGCTATAATAGGATATTCAGGATATTATTACGATTGTCCATGTCCAGGAAATATTGCTTCAGTGAGTCTATTACTGCAGATAAATGATGAATGGAAAAATTTTCAATCGTGATTTTTTCAGATTTGTCATTTGCCAATTGCTCACACAGTTGTGTAAACATCGATATATCGCCAACTTCAACTTTATCCTGTGCTGTCAAGATATTCATCCTATTTTCTTGTTATCAAACTGTTTATTTCACTGAAAAAATCAGCAAGATATATCAGCATTTTGATGAATGATTTATCTTTTATTTTTGAGTACAACTTTATTTCTTTTTGTGTTCTCTGGTTTTCGAGAAACAATCCTATTTCTTCACAGAGCTCATAAACCCTGTATAAAATTCTCCCTCTGGATAGCCAGGATATCTCTGCATGGTAGAAAAGATCATTAAATTTGGCTCCAACTTCATCGCACAAAACTATGAATAATGTGGAAATCGTAGCGCTACCACAAATATGATTTACAATTTTTACTACATCACTCAACGCGCTTAGTAAAAAAAAATGCTCAGTTTAAAAATAATGAAGATTTAAAAGTGAAATCTTGGGTATTTTTTCAAAATGTTGAAAAAATTTCTATTTCAAAAACCTTGATACTTAGGACATAAGGCCTATGCCTGAAACGTAGCTAAAGATCCCCCTAACCCCCCAAAAAAAATGTAAAAAAAACACCTTGTATATAATCTAATATGAAATGTAAAGAAAGTTCGTCTGCCTTTTTGATGTCTATATAATTTTATTCTAAGATAAAATTCACATTAAACTTTCATCTAAAAAAATATTTTTAAAGCAAGAGCTAATCTCATCTTCAATGAACTCCATTGAATTGCTCTCAATGCAGAATGACAATTTAAGCCATGGAAAACTTATTTTTTTATATGCCATTACAAAGACTTTATTTAATGGATAAGATCCATTTTAACCCCCCGTCGCCGGTTCTTTCAATGCCGAAATGTATAGCCTTATACCAAACAAGCAACTCGGCAAACATTTGTTCCAGGGACAAAATATTCGATCCGCGACCAATTCGGACCGTAATCCCGATCTCGATTCCAGTTGGCCATTGTATCCTCCGACAATTAGTCTACAGAATGGTATTGTTCGTAAAGATATCCAACGACTGACTGCCAGAGTTTCAATGGAGGCGAGTTAACTTCGACAAAGCTTATTGATCACATTGGAGCATTTGTCTTCGCCAAGTCAAATCTTCCCTGTTTATGAGCAAACTTTACCGACGAAACAGGATCATTACTATTATATGCATCCGATTCCAGCAAAAAGTGATTGTATGATAACATTGGATGTATTTACGATGATAGGATCAATTCTCACGAGTATCCTCAGGTTATAAAATTTAAATTTAAGACATGTAGTATAAATGTGTGTCTAGCAAGCCTCAAAGAGATAATGATCAACATTGCTTTAATACTTTAGAATCGTCAAGACTTACAGCATCAATTTGCTCTCGCTTCTTCGATCTAATCCAAGATTACTATTTGGAAAAGCTAATATAATTTTAATGCCTCGGTGGCTGGAGTGCAGGGGCATCTTGCCAATTCGAACGATTTATTGGCTTTTCCACAGCAGAGTGGCATGTCGAGATAATTAAGCAATTTCCTATCAAGTGCCATTTATGCAAGCCTACAGACTCAATAGTGTAGAGCAGATGCTCCTGTGCACATATGGGTCCTACCGGGATATTTATTGTAAATTGGAATGTAGCAATATCCTAGAGGTGTTCCCTATATTTATATGTCGGCTCCCATCCTACTGCGTTGGATATCAGAGAACCTCATAAAGTGATGCAACATTTTTCAAGCTACTTTATGATCTGGGTTAAACGGGTTGTACTGGAATATTCTCATATTGATATTACGAGAATTTAATATATATGGCTCATAAAATGTACCGAGCTAGAGGTCAAAAGACTCCGATAAAACTCACATGAAAACGTAATTTCGACCGCAAAAACTAATTTAATATTATTTATTTCATATTAACTGAAAACATATTTAAATTAATTAAATAAAATCTTGATGAACAGTCATATTCATATGAATAGGAATAGTTTTATTAAAGTCGCCATTTATTGCCTTTATAAATATTAATCATCTATGATAATAAAAACTAAAAGATAATAGACAAAATAGACAATCCAGCATCTATTCTGGATATTTTGGAATTCATATGGATAAAACTATCTTAAATTGGAGACAAATGTAAAAAAGAAGCTGATGAATTAGTTATCATCTCTAGCATGCTGATAATCATAATATAATATTAGAGTAATCTAGAAAGTAAGGTTATAAAGACAGTTTCTTTGGTCTCGTATATTTGCCGGCCATTTTTTTCAGTCACAGTAAATTCTTCCGATGGAAAGGTCGTCGCGCACTCCCGCCACCTCCCGTCCATGTGAGATCCGCGAGGTCATCCGTTTTTTCGGACTTTTCAGAATAATACCGCCACGAATATCCATTGTAAGCTCATGGAAATTTATGGTAGTAATATGATTAATGGACAACATGTCAAGAAATGAGTTAGGTTGTTCAGGAAAATCCGTACTGGTACTTACGATGAGGCAAGGATTTCAGTGATTTTTCAAGAACTTGATGCTTGATGATCTTCACGAAGAATTTCCTGATATTTATCGAAGTCTCCGTAGGTGATATTGTGTCGGTAAACTTAGTTACAAGAAGTTTTGCGCCAGAATGCTCACACCGGAGCACTGAGCAAAATCTGGTGCCCTGACTACAAAAAAACTCCCGAGCTCGATGGCGATTATGTTGAAGAAGAGCTTAATATACACTTGGGTCTGTTTTTATGCGATACAGTCGCATATTTAAAATCCGCATAAAAAAAACTTAAACTTCCGATAAATTCCGTTATTTTTAAAAACCGCATAACTTCAAATCAATGTGATTAAATGTACCAAAAATCGCATTAAAAAAAATTGCGAAGATTAATCAATATTTTTTACGCAATTCGTGATATGGAGACATGCAAGTTCGTTCAGAATTTGAGTCATGTACAATAAATAGATTTTCTAATTATATTGCATAGTTGACCAGCTTCTTGTAAAATTTTTACAGTAAAGGGGGCTGCAGTTTCTTCCACTTTAATATCGTCATCTGTTTATTTGCTGGCATATAACATCAAACCAATAATATCATTCAAGGTAATATCCTCAAGCAATTCATCGACATCATTTAGAGAAAAGTATCAAAGCCTTCTCCGCCAAGTCGATTTGCCAAAGTAATGATTTCAGCTGACAATGTCGAAGTTCTTATTATTTCGCCATCTGTAACACATTCGTGCCAAACTGTTTTCCAACAAGAGTGGAAGTGAGTGGAAGAAACACTATTTTTACATTTGGATGTTCTAAATGTGGATGACTTTAATTTTTTTATGCGCATTTGCATAAAAAAAGGCTTTGTGCTCTATGGAAAAATGATGGATAGGTTCCATTATTTTAAAAAACGCATAACTTTAAAAACGCATAAAAAAGATTCGCATAAAAACAGACCCAAGTGTATTTGTGAGCATTTTTCGATCCTACATAAATGTTACTTTTTTGTTAAATTTTACTTTCTGGATGACCCTCGTATCACAATTAGCTTATCATTTAAATCCATTCATAAAAGCTCCCCTTGCCCACTACAATCATAGGTATTATGATGAATACCTAATAGATTTTGATTGATGAACTTCATTTTAATGCGGATTTTAAATCATAAAATCGTACTCAAAGGCTTTGTATTTTACAAAAGATTAAGCTGTGTTTGTGTAATATATAAAAAGTGCTAATGGTTGCTTTATGCTAAGTATACATACAGTAAATGCGGCGCGACGCATGCGTAGGTATGTAAGTGTATGTGCAACAGAGACGAAGAGAGTATAAACAATTCTAACGCTTCATTATTTGGTTAAAAATGGTTAAAATCAAAGAGCGTTTAGTTCTTCATTATGAAATATACAAACGATTTACACACTGAATATAAGCAATCGCTGAGTCTTTAGAATTCGTTCCAAAAATATATATACAATTATTTGCGTGTTTATCTCAGACAAATGTTATGCAGGATGACATGCGTTCGTGGAACCCCAAGGCATGAAGCCAAAGACCCCAATTTTAATTATTTTAAATACGCACGTAATAAAAGGAAATGAATGTGAATTCGAACGAATGTCTCGTGTTTAAATTAATTAAAGCTCAGGTGCGTTTGTGCATAGTAATAAATAAATTTCCCGTTTTAGATCTAGATCGGTCCAGAACGGCGGGGCATCCCCGTAACAAGCCGACCAAAATTGAAATACACAGGAACTGAATTACGTTGTACTTTTTCGAAACACTATCTCCACCATCGTAACATCATCGAGCTTCCACATTAGAGCCTACTTTGTCTACACACCGAATAATTAATAATAAAAAATGAGCCTAATCATTATTTGTCCGGCGCCAGTCTACCGCACAACATGTGTGCTTATAATTAAACTTCGCTCTGACAACATTAACATATAAAACTTTCATAATCCTGTGGCACCAACTTTGGCTATTATTTTAAAATGCTGTATTTAACACGTTGTACGCTGTGTAAACAGAATGCCTAAATATAGTCGCTTTAGATTTGTTATGAAAACTTGCATACACATGCTGTCATCCCTGGGCATCCCTGACGAATATTTAAAATAGTCTTAGTTCTTATACAATATATCTATAAAATCACTCAATGGCTGTTAAACTTTGTTAATCATAACAATACTATAATATTTAATAATATAGATATATCATGGCCTTGCCATCTATTAACACATTACGCACGGGAATCATAGTAATATGTTATATGTTGAATGTTGTTCTTTTTTGAATGTAATTGCGAATACTCGATATGTGTTGCTATGCCACATTCGTTTATTAATTATTTTAACAGAAATGCAATAGTACAGTTACGTGATTAATTGCTTCAAGCCACGTGTAGCGCAGGCTAAAGACTAGGAATCATGTAAACTGAGCTTAAACGCAAACATGATGCATCTGCTAAATGTCTTACAAAACAAATTGCGTACACATATAATACTTGTATTAGTTCAAAAATATTCACAAAAGTCAAAGTTTCATTCCAATTGGATGGATGATATAAGAATGTATACAGGACAAACGGACCACAGACATTTATTTTTATATCTTGGAAATAAATACCTTATTCCAAATAAATATTTGTAGGTTATAAATTATGAAATATAAGAGTGAAAAAATGATGCTGATCTTTGAAATACATCATAAAAATGTGTAGACATATTTGTAATCCTTTCCTAAAAGGTTGTCAGAATAACGAAAAAAGTCATCTATGCTAACATGATGTTAATAAAATTAAAAAAATGCTTTTCATTGCAAACTTTGTGATATGTCAAATTATTAACCCTTTACATTCGAGAGGTGACTCTCAATCACCATATGATTTGATGTCGCAACTCAAAAAGGGACTCTCGCTCACTACTTTGTTCCTCACGGTTCGATTCTCTTCTCTTCTGTATAATCTTATAAAATGTAACATGACACACCTTCAAATAGATAAACGATTTTCTTATTTGAAATTAGTCCACAACCACGAACCAGACTACATATTCGGAACTAGTTCGAATTTGACAGTCGTGGCAGAAAGACAACTAAGTTTTTGATCCCTATAAGCATTGAAAAGGAGTTAGAAAGGATTTCAAAATCTCTTCTCAAAGAAA
Source organism: Stenopsyche tienmushanensis (assembly GCA_008973525.1). Classification (NCBI taxonomy): domain Eukaryota; kingdom Metazoa; phylum Arthropoda; class Insecta; order Trichoptera; family Stenopsychidae; genus Stenopsyche; species Stenopsyche tienmushanensis. Next base: position 564,493 of record WACJ01000146.1, read on the forward strand.
CAAAGCCGGCAAAAAGCATTAAACCACATATTATTGTAATACATGAAATGAAATATCACACAAAAAAATTACAGGGACTAATATTAAATACATCATATTCAAAAAATGATTTTAATTTAGGAGTAAGAAATTCGCCAAAAGTGCTACGAAACGTCTCGTATTTCTGATACGAAAAAAGGGTTTCGAGTGCGAAGGGTTAATATCAAACAATAAAAACATATTTTGGGTTAAATACGTATTTGTAAATTTGTATGCAATTTCCAATCAGTGTAAGAATTTTTAAAGCTTTTCAATATCATTCAATATCTATATTAGTGAGTATTATTGAGTATTATCTTTAAAATTACAAATAAAAAGAATGCGTATTTTAAAAGTAATGGCAATATAAGTTTTTAGGAAGTTCTCCCGCAGGTAATGTGTTAAGACTTTCATGCTCGATGACACAACATGTGTGCCATGGCCCAGTTCGCGGCTTATTACCATACAAACATACATTAAGGTGTCGTTAACAAATTATATATTAACGTACAAATTAAAATACATTCAAATGCAATTTATTTTGTCCATTGAGACATTATCCGTTTTCGTCCGTACGTCTCACTATATAACCTGAACTACAAGTTCAAGTCCAACTTTTGCTCTAAAATATTTAGGCATAATTCAAAAAAATCAGGATTAAATTTGTCCATGCTTTTTATTTAAAAATTAACAAGTTTTACAGTTTTGATATGAGCATTGTTTATAAAAATAATATATGAAAGATTCCCGTCCCCCCTGAAAGATTTTTGCGCTCATATGACATATACTTTGAAACCTTTTAAATGCTATTTATATGAAATCTAACATAAAATTTTATTATTTACATATTATCCATAATATCCAAAATATCCATTGTATTTATTACAACGTTTTCTGATGTGCGATTTCTGAATATTTTCAATTCGGCGAATGTTAAATACTAAGGATACGAACAATCCAAATACCCTTCCTTACAATTTAAACGAGCAGCGAGTGATAATTGAAAAACTTTATATTTACTCTTATAATTAAAACCTTATTTCATACTGCACACGTCAAAAGTGAATTAAAATTCCTGCGGTACGAACAACTTTAACTGGGACAAATTTTCGTTGTGCTAAGAGAACAATAAAGAGTTTCAAAACAAAGAGGTTCTGTGCTTTGACCTCATTAGGAAAATATTGTTTTTATTTCATTTTTACACAGTGCTAGAAATGTTAAATTTGTAACAGAAAGTAGTATGTATTATTAAGCAGAGATTAGTCAACAAAAGCTGAAATTTATACTCAAGATGATACAGTAATACATAGGTTATTTTATAAGAACATAACAATATCGATATTTAAACCCGATACAAGCATTAAATGATATATTGTATGTTTGATGAGGCTTTAAAGGCTAATTTTAGTAAAAATATTTAATGCATTATATAAATCCTGCAGGTATGAATGCATTCAACGACATCCACATAGTTCGTACGACTCGGCACATTACCAATCAACAAAGACCCAATAATACTAATGAAGATTGATTAATAAATTTTCATCGCCATTTGACAACAGAGCGAAATAATTCAGTCCTGAAATCATACGGACTGATTAATATTTACTCTATGATAATGGCTTAATCGGTCCAATTGAAAACGCAACTATCAACATTTCAACGCCATCATTCAACAAAAGTTCCGTGCAAATTATTTTGAATGCTTTTAATCAAATCGCGTCGTTCATATACCACGATTTTAATTTGTACAGCTTAAAAAAATTAATTAGGTTCATTTTACGCGATGGTATTCAATATTCGAACCAATACGAAGCGCGTCCAAACAACCCCATTAGGACGCACAATGAGCGATAATATTTACAATCCCCCATTAATTATACAAAGCTTTCGCATCGCAAATTGAAACGACATGCTTTCGATCTATCAAAAACTATGTGAAAAATTAAACAATTTCAATCGAATCGATCACATTCTGAGCAATATTTCACAGGACATCGTCGACAGCCGATGCTCGATATTGATTGATACGATCCAATCAATTTCTTCAGATTTTTTTGGTCCATCTTGGAGAATTTAAGGTTCAACGTCTCTATTTCGCCTGGAAGCACAATTATCCCCAATAGTGAGAAACTGTCCGACATTATGCAAAACGATCTGTCAAACGCCTAAGACTGTTACAAATTGCCGCACATAACTTAAGACACGCATATTAGTTCTGCTATGTTAATGAGCTTTTTAAGCACACACTCGATCCAAAATCATCATCATCAGATGTAAAATCACGCTCTGCTTTGGACCCTTGGGGGAATGGAGATCAATCCTAGTTATGGTCGCCCTGTTTACTTCAGAACCTGACCTGAACGGATGTAACAAATTTTTAAGTCTTTCGACGCACAATTTCGGTCGCCCCAGGGCTCAAACCCATACGGGAATTTTAAAAAACGCACGATATACAAACTGAATTATTCATTTTAGAGAATTGAATCCTTTGACAATGACTAATCACAAAAATTAATTATATGAATTATTAGGGGGTTGAAAATTTGAAACAACAATCAATAACCAATTGAGCCCATGAATAATTTTGTTGATTGATATTAAATTAAATGGCGCAAAATCAATTATTTTATTATAAAAATAATTGGGAGGCAAACTTGATCTTTCGTACTACGATTTAATAGACGTTTCTACCTTGTTGGGCCTAAAAGTGATCGATTCTTTAACAATTTTTTATGCGAAAAGTACTAAATATAATATATTGATATTTAGTGTGTTGACTAATTGATCTTTATTGAATATACAAATATTTTTTAAAGTTTGGCAAATTATGATAGTGGGAGTGGGGGGAGCCATGTACAATATGTCGGTGCGCGAGCGATGACATACTTCACCATGGAAGTCTTAAATCCTGAACAAATAATTTGCAGCAAAAAAATTAAACATATTATTATTTTGTATAATATTGTCTATAGCTTAGACTATAATTAAGAGGAAATATTGAAAAATAAAAAAAATATGAGCGATCGAAGAAAAGTTTGTGTTTTTACGAACATTTTTTGTAGTTTTTTACTCATTAAAAAAACACTTTCACATATTTTTAAATAATTGTAGTCTATGCGATAAAGACATTTATTATAGACGTGTTTGTCAAATTTCATAAAGAATGCTCATCTAGGGCGTGTGGGAGCACTTCCATAAGTTTGTAAAAAGTAGAAAAAATAAAAGTAAAATCTCTCCTCAGCTTCGCGAAGCGCAGCTTCTCTTCGTTGGTTTATAACTTAACGAATTTATTTTATATCGACTTAAAATTTACTGAACGTATTCTTAAACATTGGTTCTTTCCGTTACATGAATAAAAAATAAATTTTATTTTTGAACCATCAAGTTAAGCGTCGATGACGCAGGGCATAATCAACAGCGTCGATCAGTGATACATCGAGTTGTATGGCTAATGCAGACAATTATATGTAAGTTATGGGCTAGTAACACTATATTTCAATCAATAAGTAACCAATCGACCACATTTATAAACTAGAAACATGACTCATCATGCCAAACGTACCATGCCCTCGCTCGTTACTTATTACGTTGACTTGAATTCGTTGAACGTACGTCATACGATATTATAGATTAATCGGTCGAAATATATTCTCGCTAAAACATTTAGAGACTTTCAAAATACAATTTAAGAAGAAAGCAAACGATACACGTTACAGATTTAAACCTATTTTTAAATTCTTAAACATTAAACACTATAAAAATCATTAACACACAAATTTTCGCTTTTTATGTAATCATAAAAAATACAGTACGGTACGAATGTAAAGCTTCGAGAACAATCTGAAAAATATTAGCCCCTAAAGGAGTACTATCGGAGGGCCTGCGATCCCCTTCCATCTATTCAAAAAGAGCACTCTTGCACTTTGAGCTCGGAGACGATTGTATAGATCGTTAGCCCAAATTTATCGACTAATAATGATTTCGATTTCAAGTTTGTTATTTGTTTATGCAAAGAAATGACCGAATATTGTGTGCTATCGACAGTTTTTATATATTTAATTGCTTGCTGTTCATCGCTGCTTGTTGAATGAGTCTTTGTCCAATTATCATTTCCTTGAAAAAAAGGAGCAAATTAATCGATTTCTTGTGTATTGTTTATGCAAAGAAATGAAGTGATCTTGTATGCTATCAACAGTGCCTATTTACAATTGACCTGACAGAAAATATTCTGTGTAAAGCGATTATGGCATCAACGACTTCATCGATTTTAAATTGGCTCACTTCTCAAAAGGTTAATTAAAAAAAAAATGGTGAGTCAATTTCTGTTAATAAGTCAGTTATAATCTAAGTCGTCAGTTCTAAACAAAAATTTTAAAAAAATCCAATTGATTCTTGGAGTCCGACCGAACGTCTTGGCCGCGGGAAAACATATACTTCACGCCGGCTTCACCGATCTCTGATCTTCTACGAACCGACACTGAACGTACCCATGGAGGTCGTCCGTTTGAAAGCGTTAGCTCTGAGGATGGGGTAGGATTATAGAACTGCGCTTGTGTTTCATCCCCCACAAAATACTATGTCTTAAGTACATAAAACTAATACTTTATTAAACTTAAAATCTACATACATAAACATTCAATTTTTTCTTATGTCATAATAAATTCCAACATTTTTATATACAATTTCTAAACTGAATATATTATATGGGGTTGGTTTTTCGGTACTTGATAATAATATGCAAAATTCTATATAAAAATCATACACATTTAAATGGAAAATATTTACGTTTAGGCCCATGGAGTAAGTGATATTTGAGAAGCGCATCAGGCTGGTATTATTTCAACGGAAAGGATTCTAACAGCCGTTTTTTGGGTTCCTTAAAAAAAGGGGGAGAAGACCGTTTTTGTTTTAGTGCAAACGCATTAAGTTCACGCAACGCGTGCAAGAATGCACCATTAGATAACGTGCTTTTAGATGGCATCCATTGCACACAAGCGCTGTTATCTTAAGGGTTTAACAAGAAATATAAATGGCTTTCATGAGTGCTAAAAGCGCATGTTGTCACCTTCTTGAACCCTCCTTTAAAATGTAACGAGTCTGATATTGTATCAATTAATGCAATTTGTGGACGCGCCAAAAGATGAAATTTTATTGGATTCTTCAAATTTCTTTATGCTGGAATTGTTATTGTAAGCAAATACAATCAGGAAACTTGTTATCAATGATGATTAGCTTAAAAAGAACATTTTATGAAGTGCATAGGTCATGCTAGACTGCAATCTTTAGCACGCTCAAGTCGTATTATATTTCATGCAAATTATCACGTTGAAGATCTGCAAGTGTAAGGATACTTATTTAATTTATTATTTTATATAAAATATATTGGTGGGGAAAAAAATCATTAATTTATTTAATAAAGTTATGTTCTGAATTGTTAAGAAATTCCCATCACGTAGACCTCGAAGAAAGTATGATTTTAAGAAACAATACCATTCCGAATAAGTTCTTCCTAAGAAGAAAAAGAATCGAAATCAATATCTCGAGGGGCTTATCTTCGTTCTCGAGTTTCGCTGATTGTGAAGAAGTTGAAAGAATAAAAAAAAACGATCGTTTAATATTCATCACGCAACTTTTGACACGCTTCAAGCCCATCGCCAATGTATTTTTTTCTATCCTTTATTAATTTCGCATTCCGCTGAAATACTTTCGCTGAAGGAATATTTCATTTGCTCCGAAACAATATTGAAATTTTAATTAAATTAAAAAATTATAAGTCCTTGTCGAGCATTTTTTGCCACTGTACGAGGAAATAGTCTTACGTCTGCAGCGGGTTGACAAAGAGGCGAGTTGACTCCAAGTTTCACATTACCTGTACATGGAGGCGCCGAGGGATATCTTGGTTAATTTATTCTATTTTACGAGGCACTTTGTAGTTCATACGTTAGATGCCAGGACAAACAGACGGGCTTAATTCGCGAGATGACAAAATAATGTATGTCCTCCGGATAAAGCGAGCACTACTATGTCTCCATCCAGGAGAGCCCGGAAGAGTTTCTCAAAGCAAGCGTCTATTTCACCCATATCTCCCAGAGAAAGTCATTAGGTCAGGAGATAATATCTATACGCGATAGTCGTCTCGGAAACTGCAATGAACCATGAGAACAAAGCCCTCAAGTCGGCATTCTGTCATGCGCTTTATGGGCGGCAGTGTGGGTGGTGGAAGGATGCCGACCATATCAAAAAAATCTCAAAATGCATCTTTCTGAGCTTGAAAGGGTCTCATTTAGCTTTTTACAAGACCATGTACCATAATTTAACTCGGGTCTGGATTAAATCATTCTTCATAATGACAAATTTTATACTCGAATAAATGTAATTTTATGCTTGATAGCCACAAAACATCCAGATAAAATGTTGCCTAAAATCTTTTATCCTGCCCAAAAATTAATATAAGTTATTAATTGCTAGACTTATTATAAAATGGTTGTAATATTTAAATACAAACTGTATAACAAAAATTACGCCTAATCTGGAGACCCGTGTAATCCGACATGCCAATACAAGTATAGTATGCCAATACCTAAATCGTATTGAATCATTTTGTAAGTTGGCAAGTGCATTCAGCTTAGGACGATCCACAATTAATGATATAAAAAAGAACCGCGGGAACATTCAAAAGTTCATCTTCAACACTGAATGTGGACCAGGCAAGAGGCAAGCTCTCATGAAAGCAAAATTGTTTCACGTTTGATGATCATTGTATTTACAACTTTAATTCTATAATATGAAACCTTGTATTATCCAAGTATATCTCAACATTTTTATAACTATACAGATTACAAGTAATTCTCTCTTAAAAAATTCGGACTACAAGGGGTCGGGGGCAGTACTCTATAGTCCGACAATTTCGATAATCCGACATTGCAAAACGTTTGTCAGATTCCATCCAATGAGTAAATTGGACAAGAATATGGTCTCTTTCATTCCTTGATCGCTACGCTTTGTTAGGACAGTTTCCCTTGGTTTCAACTTCTTGTAATAAATAGTTTCTTCAAATTTCATTGACGCGAAAAAGCTTTTTTTGCCATAAATATTAACATTTTTAACTAAGTATTATTAATGAATTAACTAAGTTAACTAATTGTTTAATATAACAGAAAATACAGAACTTGAAGAGTATATTTTTATGTGGATCATACAAAGAGGATCAACTGTGTCGATATCTGATCCATTATTGTGCGAAAAAGCAATACTTTTTAATACAAAATTAAATGGAGATTCCACCTTAAAAGCAAGTTCGGGCTGGCTTCAAAAATTTAAAAGGCGACATGGTGAAATTCATGGGGAAAAGCTTTCTGCTGATATACCTTCAACAAACATATCCTAAGACTCATTGAAGCTATTTATGGAGAAGGAATGATTCCACGAAGAGTTTATATACAGTGCTGATGGGACCGGTTTTAATTGGAAAAACCCACCCAACAAATCCTTAGCATCAAGACGTGAAAATACTTCACTTGGGTACAAAACTCCCACTGCTTGTCATTAGAAAATAAAGGAACTCATAAACGAATAAAGTTGCTTTAAAAATATCAGAAATTGCGATGCAAATGATCCTGGATTCCAAATTTTGAATAATGAGGAAATAATTAAAGAAATATCTGCCTCAGATGTCGTGTGTAAATGTTGTGTTTAGATGTCGCCATGAAATGGCTTGAGAACCAAGAAGAGTAATTCAGAACAACCTATATATCTTATTCGAGTATTCGCGATTTGGCAGCTTCTAAAAGAAGAGCTAGCCTCTAAAAGTTTCCGCGGGAACGCTCATATTTCAAAATTAGCATTCCCAATAAGCTACGTATATTTTAAGACTTAAAAAAACTATAATACTTTAACCATCATCTTTCACACTCTGTGCGCTATTCATATGATATAGTCTTATAATGAAAAAAAAATACTTATTTGAAATCAATATGTAACCATGCGACTTGCGTCATCCGACATAGGAAACAATGCCATATCCCATTAGTGATATGTTACGATCCAATGAGATTCTGCAAGTGTTTACATGCAAAATTAAATTTACCTTAATACCAGTACTGTGTAATCTTCTCGGTATGTTCTTACAAGTATGTCCTTGGGCTGTGCAATCTGATTATGCATATTGCATTACATTTCATGCACACAAATTAACTTCTCAAATGAGCATGAAACCATCGAATTTTTGCACTCCACGAATACAAAAAGTATTCGTTCTCGATTGCGTTCGGATCGATTGGATTCTGAGATTCCGAAATTTATGCCGAATTTTAGACACATCCAGTAACAAATATCATCATCCATTATTCCGCGGTTCTCCTTCGGGGTATGCGTTAATAATATCCAAACTCATTAAGATTCAAGAGCCTTTACCAGTTTGCATACAATTAACCGACTGATACCCATCTCACTGCGCTTAATGAATCACTTTCAGCATTTTGGGGCGCAAGCTCTGGGAAACTAGACCCTAGGCTCTGAGATTACATTTTTTTCATACGTATCAAGTCCAAATTGTGATTAATATTCGGGCTTTGTTTGGCGCTCATTATGCGGAGTAGAGCCGAAAACTTTTTTTGTTCGACTCTCATCTACCCATCTCGTGCCGGAACAACGCACAGTATTTAAATAATTCAATTTAAGAATTAAATTCTTATCGCAAAATTTCAGTGTTTCGAGGGTAAATCTGTATTGCATTCATATGATGAAAGTTTTCGCATGCCTATCTATCTGGGGGTCGCCGTTTAACTCCAACGGTCGTTTGGAGCTCTTGTAATTTATTCGTATTTTCTTATTCATATCCTCCTCCCGAGGTCAGAAGGACCCACCGACGAGGGCCTTTCCCACAATGGATAGTTTCCGCGTATTAGCATACGCGTATTTATTTTTCAATTAAAATTGTAAAAGTGTTCACGGGCCGATCGGCAACTAATTTAAAAGGCCCGGCCTTACACGTCCATTACTTATTATTCGAGTCGGTTCGTCCGTCTGTCCGTTCGGAGATAAATTTAAATAGAGTTGACGTAAAGTCTCATTAATCTTCACTTGTGGCTTTACGGCGGCTCTGCTTCGACCTCTTGGCGCATTTATGTTACGGTCAAAATCTAAACTGAAGCCTTCCTCCTTGCATCCATTCAAAAAGTTTTCGATTATCGAAAAACAGGCTTATCTTACCACTTTTGATATTATGCGGCATCTAATAGCTATTATGAAAAGACTACCTAAAATCATAGTATATATATATATCAACCAAATGCTTGTATAGTAGATGAGATCCTGGATTATTTTTATAAAGGTTCGGATTTATATATAGATTGTAAAATAACAAATTACCCATTCCAACAAATTTTCGAGATCGAAAATATTAATAAATCTGATCCATACTTACTCTGATTTCCTAGATTTGAAAATTCTAGGAAATCCACACGAATAACCTTTTCATTAGAAAGGTTTCCTATAATATAATAAAATGATGTTAGGCATTCACGATGTTTGTTAATTTCAAATATTTAAATATAACGATATCCATATGTTAATATATACGAATAATAAAAGCAATATACTGTAACTTCCACTACATTTTTGTTTAAAATATAGATCGTAGGCAAGGAGTCTCAACAATGAAATAATCCATGAATACATTCATGGCTGCATTCGATACAAAAATGGTATTAAAATGGAATGAACAAGTAATAATTAAAACCTTAATACACCGTCTGTCGTTTATACATCCGTGGGAACGCTATGAAAGGCACTAAAGCTGAAAGAAAAGCAACTGAGTGAATATAAAAAATTCAAAGCAATATCGGAAAATTTCATCGAAGAAGTATTATATCAACTATATGTAAAATGTATCTAAAAAAAAGAGAATTTGTATCATACGAAATAGATCTAATGCAAAACACTCGGTTTTTAAAAATTCTATAGACGAGGCATATCCCAAAAGTAAGTGTACTGTGACAAACAGGCAATAATGAATTAGAAGATGAGGATTTTCTGAGCTCTATTGTTACTGCAGATCAAAAGTGGGTGAGTCATTATACGTTTGAGTCAAAAAGACAGTCGTCATAGTTGTGTCACAATTTCGGACAAAGAAATCATTGCCTCAGTGTATTGGGATCGAAAGACCATCATTTTGGTAAAAACCACCAATGTGTGAGATCACCAATGCACAACGATATTATGAGACCCTAAAAAAACTCTAAAGAAGCATTCAAAACAAAATCTGGAGAAAAGAGGAGTGTGCTTGTCGCATGACAACGCCACTCCTCACACAGTCTTAGCTGCTAAGGCGCTCTTGGACTTAGTTGGTTGGGATGTATTGAACCACCCCCTGTATTTCCCTGACTTGAGACCTTCAAAATATCATATTTTCTCCTCCCTAAAAGAACACATGGGTGGAATTAAATTTTCAACCGACAAGCAGGTGCAGAAAGTGGTTCTGAAGTGGAGGAAGGAGCTGGCAGTAGAGTTCTTCAAGGAGGACATAAAGTTTCTTGTGCCACGGCTCACTAGATGTATTGAACGGGATGGCGATTATGTTGAAAAACAGTTAATAAATGTATCAACAATATCTTGTTTTTATTTCAAATACACTTTTTCTAAAAAAATAGTACACTTACTTTCGGGATAAGTCTCATATAAAAAAATTATATGCTTATTGAAGCAATGATGATCAAAATTGTAGCACAAGAGTTTCTTCGTTTTAACTACTAATCACGAAAATTCACTTAATTTCATAAAAAATAGCTCCAATTGTTTGACTAAGCTCAGGTTTTTCTTTATGCTTTTAAGGGTTAAATATTTTACAAATTCATCATATCGGAATTAGAAAATAATTCAATGGATATCCTATTTAGTTGTGCTGTTTTCACTGTGTAGAATTAAATCGCGCCGCTCTTATGTGTTGTTTCGTTCCGAAAACTTAAGTTGTTTTCATTGAATCTGACATATCCTTGCTTTCCTCGACTTATCCAACATACGAGTATCGAAAGAGATTGTCCCAGTGTAAACTGTCAACAATGTTTGTCCTCATTCTCTCCTCAGCCATTTTCAAAGTTAGTGATGTGACCTCAAGCAGAGCGAAGTGGCGTCTATTCTTAAGCTTTGTAGATACTTAAGTCGAAGCCGTACTGACTGTACAAAGTTCCTATAGTACCAAATTGGTGACAAGTTAGCATCAAAACAGATTATATGACATTAGAAAGTTTCTTCAGCCGTAAGCCCGGCGTAAGCCCAATCCCTCTGTCCAACTTTCGGTTTCTACACATTGCTCCGAACGTCGAATGTTTATTCATTTTGGACGAAATTATGAACACACACATACGCGCCCAAGATGACTGTAAAAAAATCAGAATAATCATTGAAATATGTATTCAGAAAGCATGAGCTTGAATGTTAGACGCTTTGTTGATCGTTTGACCGTCAGTCGTGATCTCATTTGAGATCTCCCGCTGGCTCTATTAAGTCGAACTCTTTCGGTCAGCGCTGGTTCTCCGGACGAAGATCTCCGCAGCAATCTACATACGAGCTCCCCTGACCTGATGATGACGTGACATAATTCCGGACCCCTGCCTCGCAGCCCATACAAGCTACCGACACGAATTTCAACAGAAGTCCACCGAATTAAACTACATCATCTACATAAATGCAATCGTCATCGCTTCGACTACTAGTTGCTCGGAACAAGTGATGCTTAACTTCGAGAACTCACTGATAAGAGTGTCTACTTGCCTTTGCATGTCATTGCATATGACTAGGCACTGAGCGCAAATTTAAGTGCCCTCCTCTGGGAATTGCATGGACTATAAGCAATCTACCAATAAATGATTTACAATGTAATTTGATTGACTTGATGATAATAAAATAAGGAATTTATGATAATATAATGTAAATGTATTCATATTATACCCTCATGTGGTAAAATATATTATATATCATTGTGTACACTCTAAAAAAAACCATTTTAATTATTTATTGGCGCTTATTAATTATTGCCCAATTTTATTGTTTATTGCAGTATTTGCAGTTTTCAAATCCCAAAAATCTGACAAAATTTGAGACGATCTATTGAAAATATAAATATTTTCCATCTCCTACATTTTTAGTGCGATAAAAATACTAACTAAATAAAGCTATGAATCTTCCAGAATCCACCAGAACTCCTGAAGAGATAAGAATAATAAGATCTCGATCGTATATTGTACATATAATTTAAATAATAGTTAAATACCGATAAGTTTTCACGTTTAATATTTTGCTAATCCTTCATTGTAATGAATCTACCAACTGATTAACTTTCAAAAATATATTGTATGTAAGTCGAATATTTCATTTTAATATGTACGACATCAAATTCTCACCCCTCGATTGCGTCACGTCTTCTGGATAACATTTAAGGGTGGATGTTGACAATTTTTCATCCTTTCTCATGCACTTCTTTTATCATAAATTTTCTAGTAATGCAATAAACATTTTATTTGCTATTTATTTCTGGAAATCTTCTGGAAAAAGTGGATTTAATCAACATATTGTATTCATAAGATTACGTTTTTATTTTCTGTGCGTTAAATTGTATTTTGGTTAACTAATAAGAACTTTGCTAAAGCGTTTATTTAAACATTTTATATATAATAAAAACATATTCTATTATAGCTTATATTCAAGTGATTTATGCAAAACCTATGAAAGACTCATCACCACATTTATTTAATTTTTATCAAACTATTTTTTAGATTTAGAATATTGAGTAGAAAATATTATAAAGAAATAAATATTATAACCCAGACATGTATCTTTCTCTGAGAGATGACAAATGACAAGTTAATAAATTTCTTGTGTAGATTCTAAAAAATCATATCATTTGACTAATTGACTAATTTAATCTAAATCATATATTTCTTCCATAATCTTTAAGATAAGAATGCTATCAATAATATTTACTTTTAAAGTTAGAATTAAACATTAGTTTAAATAAATGATAGTTGATAATTCTGACTTAAAAGCTAATAAATGGCCCATTAGATAAAATACATAGAAAACTGTCACTTAAACCAATACTGAGCATAGTTTATGTCTCCATTTTTCCGTCATTCTTCCACACTGGGTCATTAGAATGATATATTGTAAAATGCATTCATAAATCACGCATTCAGGATCCATTGTCAGTGACAATGTAATCTCTCTCGTTTTACACAGAAGCCAAATATTTCCACAATAGATCCGCACGGACCACCTACTTATTAAGGACTCTTTGTCCTACATAGCTTCGTTACGGAATATTTCATGAGACGACATAATTAGGTCGCGTATCTTCCAGGAATAGCTTCATTCCATTACGAACAATGCATCCCCTTGTCGCAAATGATGAAACAGCCCAATGTAAGACGTCCCGGTGTCTTCGGGAATCGAGGACTTCACGCTGCATCAGGACAATGGCTACCGTCTCTTCCTTTGAGGATGCCAACCGCCCAGGGCGAACTTGTGATTTCTCCCGACAGATGTGAACTTTTTGTCGACTTTCACATATTTCAACGTTGTCACTAATTGCATTTTTGTCTCATGCTCGTAAAACTTGCACGGCCATAAATCAGCCGTGACACGGCACCGGATGGTTTTCACCTAAATCCATTATGATCCCATAGCATTTGAGACCGACCTTAAAACCTCATGACCTGATTTGTAAAATACGCAGAAAAAGGTCGCCATGTAGCATAATTCCCGGGATGCAATCTATTTGTGGGACTATTTCAATCAGCGGTCCTCGGTGGATGTTCAAAATTGATTTGCATTTATATTACGTACGCATCTAAATACATGTACGGAATGGGTTTTTCGTCCTTTTGTTCCTTTTATAATAAACTAAAATGGATGTTAAACACGGCCCATATGAATTACGATATGTAAAAAAATGATAGCCTAGTTTTGAATATCCATTTGATTTATGAACACAAATACGCCCACTTGTATTTCAAGAAAATTAAAGGTTATTTCACTATTATCATAGATTTATTTAAATAAATATTAGAAGATGATCATAATAATCATTTCAATGTATGGATTTGTTATGTAAATATCATATTTAACCTTTCCCTTACTTTGCTAAAAATACTCAACAATGATATGTATTTAGTACACCACTATTACATTTATTGATTATAGTTGAGATTGAATTGTAACAATTTTTGTAAAGTTATAAAATTGTACGAAATACATTACCGATAGGGATTAAGATAAGATTAAGCCCGTTGAGAGTCTCGCGCATATTTATTTTTAAAAAAAAAAAAATATGCGCGAAGAAATAAATTTAAATTTAAGAAGGAATTAGACAAGAACTTGGTCTTTTATCATGAAAAATATAAAGATTTAAAAACGAAAAGTGAGCAAATACTGATATTTTAAATGTTTAAGAATTCCAAAAGTTCAGGAGTACCAATAAATTTTGACTTAAATTTATAAATAAATAAGTTTGAATCCACCATAACATTAATTTATATATTTTTAAATATATTAAACGTTTGAGAATCATCTGACAACACTCTGTGCCATTCAAGGGCGACAAAAATTTAGTGATGTGTTAATTTTGACTGTGACTTATGGATCCATGTGGATTCTTTCAGACTTAAGCTCTGACTTGATTGTCGTCCCTGACGACAGCATTTCTGTCTATTCCGAAATTCATACTGAGAATTGGCTTTCATAAATATTTAAAAGATATATATATAAGTTTAGTCATGTCTCAAATTACATATTTTTGTAGCAGATAAAGATGATCGATCTATGCCACAAAATATTTGCGGAATATATATTTAAATTTTGCATGAATATAACCTTTGTCGGGTCGCTGTTTGCATATACATGATAAAATGTCAGCTTTTTAGAAATTTAAATAAAAATGGTAGAGGGCTAATGAGTGTGTCTCTCATGTCGGACAGAAGGAGAGATCGAAAAGAGGCGACAAAGAGGGAATGTGTGAAATTTAATGAAAACGATGTCCACATGTCCGAAACGTCACTCCTGAGCCAGACCCGAATACATACATATTTATTAGCTAATTATTACGAGGTGCGATCCTTCACTTGGAACACATCTGTCAGTCCTTAACGAGCTTTCTGCACAGAAAAGGATAAAATGCATGCACAACGGCCGTAGCAAGGATTTTATGCATTCAAACATTATGCACTGCTCGAAATACCAGAGCGGACACTCTCAGCCTCACTTTTGTAATTTAACCTGGAATAACGTGACGTTTTGGATCTCGTCACTGCCTGCACTTGACTCGCCTGACAGTAAAAAATCGGCCAAGTGTCTAAGTTCAACACTGGAATACTGAATCATGACCGTAAGACATCGTGCAAAAAATATCAACATCTTTTGAAGAAGCGACTTTGGGATTGCTTTCCAATGTAAATATGATGATTTTTAAGACATCGACGCACACAACTAACAAAAACAAACCTAGGTTAAATGAATCATTTTTTGCTATGAAAATTAATGGACTCTTCATGCTAACAACCATCGAAAAAACAAGATATCTTTCGTTAAATACACCTGTTGCTATTTGAAAATACTAAATGATTTTTATTGATTTTTTTTTAAATTTGAAACAACTATATAAAATATTTTTTCATAGCTTTAATTTTTTTTGGTAGTTAAAAATAAAATTTTGATATAAATCTGGTAGGAACAATAGAATATTATATAGTTAAAATTTGTAGCTAATTTTAAGTAAATCGGTCAATTAAAACTTGAGATATGATGTCAACCGTGTTGAAAAAAATAGTTTCGAGAAAAACGCGCCTAAAGATTTCATTCTGTAAGGAATTGCTTAGTTACCGCGTCACTAAAATAGCTTCGTAACATCGTAAGTAATTTGAATTTTGGAAATTTCCTTGGAGGATGTATTCTTTAAAGTCGAAACATTGTAAAAATGCAAAAAAGCAAATCGATTTTTTCTAAATTCTAGACTAAAATTCCCCCTTTAAATTATTTGGTCCTATTTCAGCAATAGCCGATGCAATATGTTTTAAACAGTCCAAAATTGTAATTTTATTCCAAATTTCGGTTAATTGTGATGATTTATTTTCTATTTTATTCAAAATATCTCGATACGTGCTCTTTATGAAATTCAAAAAACAAATTGCATTAAAAAAAACCGCATAACTTTAAAATCGCACAAAAAAGTCACACAAAAATAAGTTTGAGTGTACATTTTTGTACCAAAGATCAAAGCCAAACTCGGACGTGTATTCAGAACGTTATTCAAGCTCGATACCATTGATCTAACAAGTATATATTTATTAAATCAAAGAAACTAATTTAAGTTTGAGCAACATAAAAACTTTGAAGACTTCATAGTAATCATTAACGTTATTAACGAAAATATATTAACACACATTTGCTATCGAATACATCAGTTATGATATCAATTAATGATTGAATTGCTCATATATTGTCTAATAAACCCAAATAATCCCATTTGAAATATATGTTAAATAGTTGCATTATACGTACAAATTTGATTTGTGGGTCTACTTGCAAAAAGATTAAATATTCAATTGAAGATAACCAAGTGTAAAAATATCTTTAAATTTTTGATTGTCATCGTTTATGCAATTTTGAAAGATTTTGAAGGTTTTTTAGTTCCAACACTGATCAAAGAGTGCATGAAATCGATCCAAAAATGCATTCAATGAACGAATCATCAACGAACTTCTGTATTATATTACAAATGAGTATAATCTTCATCATTTTCCATATAAGTTGAGCAAATAATCTCTCATTTAAGGCAATACTTTTGATTTCATTAACTCGCGAATCCCCCGATATTGTCCATGCAACCCTGTGTATCTGTAGGAACCATTTCGGGAATACATGATCTTTTCGAAAGTGTTACATGAACGCCTATGAGTGATTGATTAAATAATAATATTGATGATTTTGCCTTTCACGCATAGTTCATCTATTACCTAAAAATGTTCTAAACCACATGTGGAAGGCAATGGGAAAAAATCAAATAAAAATTGCAGTATTTTTCAGATCAATGATAAGTTTATTTAATGTATTGATTTGTAAAAAAATATTATTATATCATTGATAATACTAATAAATAACTTTAATTTAATGACTCAAGTATAGATAGTAAATATACAATTGTTTGGGTCTGTCTATGTTAGCTATAAAACTACCTCATTGTATTGAAAAATGTATACATCCAACCCTTTGTCTCAAAATCTCACATTAAAATATGTTCCAATGATTCTATTTTCAGAATGAAAATTCCCCTAAAAACCCATCAAGATCATTCTGTTAAAATATTTGATTTAAAGCATTTAAATTTACAATTTCATGTACTTACTAAATAGTTCAGTTGCTCGATTATAAAATTTATGCTTCTCTGGCTTGATTTCAAATTTATCTTCGATTGATTACATTTTTGATCACAGAAATAAGCTTATAAATAGCATCAATCGAAACAAGTCAAAATTACTTTGATACTCTGTATCTATGTTATCAATTCAGTCGTTATCCTTTATAAATTTTATGAGAATTATCTACGACTATCATCTATGTTTTGATTAAATATACATATAACGATATTTTAGAAATTAGACATTGACTTTATAAAATATTCATACAAAGCCCCCCTTTGTTAAGCGTTGATGGCTTACATATTGAGTTATATATTTTAATAATATAAGGATTAACTCGATCCGAATAACAAAGGACTCTTTGTTCCTACCATAGCTATGAGAATTTATCCTCAGACTAACACGAAGTTGAGACGAATACAAATAAACTATTTTTAAATTATCCTTTTAATTTTGTGTGCGCACCCGGGGGATAAAACGCCGCCCCAATGTTATTATGCCACGTGACTCCGATGCTGGAGATTTACAAAGCGGCGTCCATTTTCGAGATACAAATACAGATAATAAGCCAGTTTATAGGATAATAACGCATATCTGGCTCGGTGTCGACGTTTTATATTACTCGGAGTTTTCTCATATCGAGCAAATCTGTTTATTGCTCCTGCTGTGGGTGCGCCGCGATAAAAGTGTTAACAGACCGTGGACGCAATATTCGCCCGGGCTCCTCGTGTTACCATCAGGATTCGATTATAAGGATCTGTTGGAGGCACAATAAGAGCGCATACAAGATGTCACATAACAGTTCCGTTTATGGCTGCTTGTTAGAGAGGAGACATTTGCTTGACAATGGTTATTTCATTATCCCGGGTGTCAATATCGCATGAGATATGAGAAATGGGCATCCGATAAAGGCTGTCGTAAAAGTAAATTGCTCGAAGCTGAAGCTAACGAGGTGACAAACATAATTCACATTAATACTTGGCTTTTTTCAGATGTGCCTTCGCGCTAAGGATATTATGAATCCAAGCAGATCCCAGTTTTATCTCTGCAGAACATGTTGCTTTGAAGTGCCGCTAAGTACAAAATTGGATAAGACATCAGCACGAATATTTTAAAATTCCCTTTGGAAAAAAATCATGAGATACCCTCAGCATCCTTATGGTCACAAAATGATTTTTTCGCTATAACTACTGTCTTCTAACATTTTTGATGGTTTTTATTACTACTAGACTCTTGTTCTCTTAGTTTGATTTTAGCAAAGTTACTTACATACTCACTTATTCACTAAGTAAAATAGAATGTAAGTGAAAAATAAATGTAATTTTTTAATGTATTAAAAAGTACTTGTTTACGTGACTTGACTTGATTTCACGCCTTCATTTACGAAAAAACGAATAATTACGCGTTGCGCAACAGAGGATGCTATTTCTAGCCTTTTTTCTTCAGCGACAGGATCAAGAAGCTTCCTATCCATTAATATTTTTTTTTTACTAATGAAGGAATCTATATAGAAAAATAAGATACTCCATTTGTATTTTTATAAATCACTAATAAATTTGTACAGCAAAATTCCGGGTTATATTTGAATCTCTCTCATACATAGAAAATTGTCAAAAATTTAATCATTTTTCGACGATTTATTAAGCGTTTTTATTCCATAGCTGATATTGTATCAATATTTCGATGCATTTCGAAGATTTAATCTAAAATTTGTATGCTCTAAAATAAGCTCAAAGCATTCGATAACTGAATTCAATTAAACCCGAATCGATTTAAATCACTCCGTGTATAATTTGATTCCATTGCATTTAATGGAAAGGTCTTTATTTATGTCGGGATTGAAGCACCTTGTTGCAATATAGTTTAATCAAATTTCTATTCTATCAATATGCGAATGAACGTTGCTATTAAATTCCCATTCGGCTTTCAATTTGCAATTTCTGGAAATTTCATTCGACGAACGAAAGTTCTGCATGGTCTCAGAGATTCATTTATTTATGATTGAAATCCTCTACTGATCTATTATTTATAAGCCAAAATGCTTATATGATATTTTGATATGAATTTAATACATTTTCCTTAATTTTAAATAGATATTTTGATGTAGATCGAAGTATTTATAGATAAGACTAAATTTTAATTTATAGTAATAGTTAATCAAATCAACAAGCAAATTGTGCTCATTTATTATGGCCAAATCATGACCAGAATAGGTTCTTACTTTCTCATGGTCACTGGCTGTTAAAAATTGTTGATTGACTGACTTTTGCTTCGACCAAATCTGTCTTTTTTTTTAAATTTTGATAGATTGATAGAGCCTGATGCTATTTTTTATGAATTTAATATCAATCAATCCAATTAAAAAAACATTAACATTCACCATTTTAGATTCATTTTTTCTATATTTTTGAATTATGCAAATCTGCTAGTATTATTGAAATGATTTATGTTTCAAAATTGAAACATTTTGTTCATTTTCAGATGTCGCAATATCAGGCATTTGTGACTTATCAGAAAAACGTGAGGCAATCACAAAATAGCCTTCGAATCTAGCTATGATAGGAAAGATGTCGGTAACATTTGACTTGGTAGACTCTACATACAAATGCACTATGACATATTACAAAACTAATCATTTTCTCCAGTGGGATGAATACATTATTTCATTCATTCGGGAATTCCATCGCATCTACCTGAAGCTGGAATGCGGTATAAAATTAAAAGAGTTCCGATGTCGCACAAAAAAGTATGACGAAAACTTAGCATCTCGGCATGAGCATTGATATATTGAGACAAATGAGCCGCCGTAGGGGTTGGAGCCGGAGTTTGCGGCCCTTAATGGAATAACTTCACCCTTTGCCGGCGTACCTGATTCATATTAACGAGGAAGGGCCCTCTCACGCTTTTATTACACTATTTCTGTTGCATTCGTAATACGTGACGCTAGTTTTATTGCCCACCGTAAAAACAGCCCGACAACGCAAGAAAAATCCTCTGGGATTCCATGCTACGTAACGAAATATCATCAAACATGGGGTCTAAGTACCATTGCTGTCGTAGGAGGACAATGTTGCGAAATTAAAATTGCGCAAAACAGTCGCATCTACTCGTATTACGTACACTTTTAGAGTTTACATCATAAATATAGTCTGAAATGCATTATTTTATACGAAGTTACTGGCAAATCAGGTAACTCATGCAAGTCAGTTTACAATCATCTGAGCAAAGATAAAATATTTTTTAACGTAACCCACTTAGGAAATGTGTGCTGATTGAATAACAATGTTCGCCAACTTCAAAACAATTTGTTGAAATCGAAATGATCAAGATAAAAAAGCAGCTGAAATAAGGAATTCCAGAAGATTGGCAGGTGCAAACCTTTTGGGCGAAGTCAAAAAATTCAGATGAATTTCAAAAATTAGACAAATGGTTGCCTAATTGGGATGTCTGGTGGATAGATTACAATGTCTTTTGCAAGATCCCCAGAAGACACAAATTCAATCAAAATCAAGCAATATTAAAAAATTATTTTGAAAAAATAGCGAATTCCAATTTGGATTTATATCATCAATTTATCTCATCACTCAATAAGTTCGTAGGATCTTGCTTGGGGTCGTTTTTACGCAATTCCTTCTAAGAAAAAAGCCTACAAATTTATTGAGTGGTTTTTAATTAAACTATTTTTTAACACTTTTAGCACATTATAAAAGAATTGCATTAAATATTTTTCTATTGCAAATTAACAAAAAAAAAAAAAAATGCTACGGTTTTATTTCTCAAATCAGTGATTTAGTGGCGTTGCAATGAAATGCATTTTTTCTTGCACATCCTGCGCATTCAATTTAGAGCCAACAGCTGGGGTCAAATGATAAATTCACCGTTTTAAATATCAGAATTTTTTGTGGATCGTTTTTTAGATCGCCTTTTAAAAACAATTCTACCTGTTTTCGCCCTTATTTTTTGACCAGAGCAAATTGCCTGATTTATTTACGACCGCCTTGGCAGCGGTGCGAAACCGTTCAATATATTTTTAAGCGATCTGAACTTGTCGCAAAAATATAGATTAGTATCCTACACACTTCCATGTAAATACGATACGTGGAATTAAATAGGAACAAGTTTTAATGGCATTAAATGAATATAATATTATCAGATATCTTATATGACATGATTATTATTGATCAAGCGCCAACAAAAAGGTTTCATATATCTGATGATAGCCTGCAGTAAATTGGAACACAAAAATTTCAAAGAAATCACCCTTTGGCGCAAAAAAATGTCAAATTTAATGAGGCCTTTGTTTTTATGCCCTGATGCCTTTTAAGACACATATGCCTTCAAAACTAATCTTGATTTTAAAAAAAGCTCAACAGACATGAATTTATATGTCGGTAACAACATAAACACCCAAACTATCTCAATTCATCAATTAAGCCGTTACGACCTTATTTATAATTTGAAGCAATTTTAATTTTGTGCATGAAAGCTTGAAAATATCTTCCATTTTAACAGATTGCATTTTACAATTCCAATGGCAAAATTTAATTGACCGGCAGATGTTTCGTATTTATTATCTGAATGAAGATGTTGCCATTGTCAGTGTCAGCATGGCAGTTTGCACTTATTCTGGTTTTATTAACCTGGGACTTCCAAGTGACATTAGAAATCAAACTTTGTCCTAGCTCTTAGGGGGAAAGATACCCCTAATGATATCAGGCTTAAATCCAATCTTTTTATTGAAAACTGATAGAATTTTAGTTAAAGTTCATATAACAATTGTGATTTGGATTTGATTTTGGCTGTGTTGCATGAATCAAAATATTCCGCCGTTAACAGTTTGATCTTTTTAAGACTGGCCATATTTTTGTAGTTAATTTAGAGAAAGTTAGGTTAGAGAAACCCTTCATTTTGATGACGTCCTGGAAAGACGGATTGCCATTGAGGATAGAAAAATTCGTACACCACAGAGCGCCCCAGAGCTAATGACCGCCCGGTGCGATGTCCGCGGCCGAATAAAGTGGCAGACAAAGACTGTTGCAATAGCAAAAGCAACGAAATAAAGACTCGATAAATCGTCCAGGGCTCCCGAAACATTACAACTGTAATACCCGTAAAAACCATTTAACAGCAAAAATGTATTAGGTTGTCCCATAAGTGTCTTTCGCAAATGAACACAGATCTAATCATAGCCACGGTTGAAGAAAAGCCGCGATATACTGTTCGCGAAATAGCTAACAAGTTAGAAATTCCACGAACATCCGTCCATAATCATCTGACAAAATTGGGCTACATCAATGGTTCAGATGTGTGGCTTCCTCATGAACTGACTGACTCAAATAAACTTCAGCGTATTTGAACATGCGATCTTCTTCTCCAACGACATAATAGCCAACCTTTTTTAAAGAGACTTGTCACTGGAGATGAAAGTTGGATACTCTATGAGAATATCCAACGTAAACGGTCTTAGACCAAGGGTACAGAAGCTTTAACTGTAGCTAAACCTGGCGTACATCCAAAAAAAGTTTTGCTATGCATTTGGTGGGACTGGAAGGGGGTAGTTTATTATGAGCTACTTCAGCAAGGTGAAACGATCAATTCAACAAAATATTGTTTCCAACTAGACAATCTAAAGGATGCAATTGCCAGAAAACGGCCAGAATTAGCGAACAGATGAGGCATTGTCTTTCATCACGATAACGCCAGACCTCATGTGTCTTTGCTCGTCAGAAATAAATTATTATCATTTGACTGAAATGTTTTACCTCATCCTCCATACTTTCCGGACATTGCCCCTTCAGGTTATTATTTATTTCTTTTATTGAAAAATTCTTTATGTGGTAAAAAATTTAATTCAAAAAATGATATGAAGATGTAACTTGATCAATATTTTGCCACCAAACCTGGGAAATTTTGGCAAGAAGGCATTGTAAGGCTTCTGGAGAGACGAAGAAAGGTAATAGAACAGAATGGACTATATAATATTCAATAAATTGTACACAAATAAATAAAACACTGTCAATATCACACAATATTCGGTAATATCTTTGCGCAAACATAAATAATACACAAATCTATCTATTTATTATATCATTATTAGTCGATAAATTTGGGTTAACGATCTATACAATTGTATGCAACATATTCTCTCCGTCTATGTCTTTCATCCACAATCTCCGATCTGCAAGATACTCTCTCCGTCTCTGTTTCTTTCCAAACTCAATGTGCAAGACATTCTCCGTTTCTGTCTATCACCGAGCTCAACGTGTAAGAATACTCTTTTTGAAACACTGGAATTCGGACACAACTCTGTGTCTTACCTCTTTAAGGGGTTAATAATGTACATGCCTAAGATATCGTATAAAGCTTCAATTTCTTGAATTAAAAAAAAAATACACACTACACGCATGCGTCGCGCTATTTCTACTGTGTGTGTGTTTGTATCTTTATGTACCATAATGCAATTACTAAATCAGCAATGCCCCTATTTTATTATATATTACACAAACACAGTTTCATATTTTAGTTAGTAATGTCTGTTAACATTTTCTGTTCCTCCACTGCTAGAACTGCAAAACAATTTTTCATATCCAATGGGCATCTCTGAGTTGAATAAAATTTAAGAATCAATTATTTATTTAGTCATGATATTTCTCTTCGTTATATGAAGCTTTGCTCTACGGATGATATTAATAAAGTGCGAAAAAATAATTATTGAATCGAGAGACAGGCATGTTAGTTATCCTGCAGCAGGTCGGTTCGGACATCAATGACAGAATCGGGCAAACATTAATTAGATCTGGTCTTCGTAGCTAATCGGAACCGAATCAGGGACGGACATTCAATTCTTTGTCAGATATCTTTTCATCTATTTCGCCAGGAACAGCAGACGACGGCACATGGAAGCGCGGCCGGAGAGTAATTTATAACGCCGTCAGAGTCACCAGATCGAGATGGCTCTCGACACTTGCGAGATAATAATGACTAACGGGAAGAAAGAAGATATTGAATATCGATACGGACGCATTGTGCTTGTGTACACTCGTTCTTTTTTTGGTATTCAATTTTCGAAGACGACTGAATTTCGCAGCATCTTAGACGCGTTCCCATGGCGCACCTCCTCGGGCCCGCGGAGATTAAAGGCTCGCCAACGGTTCAGCCATTCACAGTATTTATGATTTATGTTTGATTTATTGAGAAAGAAAAATGGCGTGTGTTATGACAGTAATTTGTTATAATGTATCGCTATTATTTATCGCGTCGTGGCACACAAATGGCTGTTGAACTGCGATGGTCCAGCGCGCGGTGTCAAAACTCGTTTGTGATGATGGAGCTGAAGACTATGAAAAACGACGAAGGTGGGACACATTTCATAACGATCACATTACTTTTATTAGACGCTTAAATTTAGGACGACTAATCGATGAGGGCGTTTATTTTAATACTGGTGTACAACCCATAAGAATATCCCTAACTTATCTATCAGGTCAGTCCAAAAGTTCGTGCGCATTTTTGGGAAATTTTTGATACATTTTTGACATAGTGATAGCGTATCTCAAATGAATGTATGTGCAATAAAAAATATACTTAAATTAAAAATAAAATCATTTAAGTGGAACAATCTACTGTTAATGTATGATAACTATTTTTTATGCAATACATATTGGCATTAAATTAGAATCCACAAAGCTGCTTTTTTGTATACAAGTAGTTTACGTTAATTATTATTAAATAAACGTCGTCTGCTTTCAATTCAAGGTGGTTAAGACTTTGGTAGACATTGGCTATAAGTTGTAGCGCGGGAACTTGATATTGAATTTCCCTAAACAAAAATCTCTTACATCTGATATTAGATATAGCACCTTAAGAATAATACGAAAGTGTCCTTTGACACATGCTTGATAAGCCTCCACAAATAATAATTTTGACGGAGATGATCTGAATGTGATTCCTTTCCATGTGCATATATTAAAGACGCTATAATCCTGCAGTTGACTGCAAATGTGTTTGCAAATTGATGATATATATATTATTAAAATATAATAATAAAAAATATATTTATCTTGCTATGTTCTCTCGTTCCTATTTACATAGATCCGTGTTTTATTCAGTTAGCATATCTATTTGGCTGCGTCATTCGATATCAGTCTCGATTTTGTCAAAAATAGAACCTGCGCTCTTTTTGGACTTCAGTTCCAGGTCATTGCTTCACAATTTTACTACGGATGAATTTTATTTTTGGATACGGTCACCTAACGAAGTGCGCTCCGGACATATATGGTCACAAATCAAATCATGCTCCGGAGCGTGCAATAAATCAAACGCCCAGGCAAAAAATCCGCCCGGTGACTAATAGGAGAGCTAATTAAAATTATAAACGTGCATTGACATAATTCATGCAGGGGGGGATTCGTTCGAGAAATTTGACTAATGACTGATTATTTTTAATCATGGTGGAGCATAATCTGGAGCATATTTCAGCATGGAGCCCGACGAATATTAGTTACGTTTATTAGAAGCAAAGTGGCGATCCTTCAACCCCTCCTGACGGGCCATCATTATTAGCATGTAAATAACCTCTCCTTCTGCCTCCTAATTTCTTCGTCCACACCAGACCTACGACGAACATGCAGGTCTTTAGCTTTGATTACATACTTAATTGAGACTGAGTGATATGTACTGAAACTAGGACACTAGATACATCATCGCTTTATCGTTTGTTTGTTATATTTCTGTAAGAACGCCAAGATATTCATCACACCTATGCAATTTAAGAGCATCGATCTGAATATTCAAAACAATTTATATAGTTTATAAGATGCCCTATTAAGATAGACATTTTTATTTTGTGTGTTAGGTATAGAGGATTAAATAATAGATGTGTATTAAAAGGATTGTATTTATATTCAAATTATGATAAAAAATCGAAAGAGGGTGCGTCTGCCGTCTAATGACCCCCCAGTGCAGTCTCCGTAGCCGAATAATGCGTCGATCAGGAACTGTCACAGCGTCGAAGGGAACGATATGAAAGTTTGAGAAGTCGATCATGATCCCTGATACGTTTTAATTTATTATAAATATTCTACATGACAATTTTGATAAAGTGTTAAGTAGCTAGAATCTTGTAAAGTTATCAATCAAAACCGCATTCTGCAATAATTATTTATGGCGTAGCTTAAAATTGTTTATATTTTAATAATTCACTCATAGATTCTCATCTAATTAACTTCTTAATATAATAATATGTCGTCAAATGAAAATCTTCTTTCAAGGAATGCACAATCCTTAATAGTGTTTTTCTCGAGAATTATTTCTCTAAGTTTCTGCAAAAATGCATTTTGTTTGAAAGGCTTTATTGGAGTACTAAATTAGAGTACGATTTTTATTGAATAGGTTGTTTGTCGACAATTGTTTTAATAGTTTTAAGCTAAAACAGACGTGTATTAAAATTTTATTTTGAATACGGAAATATATCGTGGTTCATTGGATTTTTTCATCCATAAAGAGAACTAGGATGTTCAATTCTACTTTAGATGTCATGTGTAAATAAGGGATTATTTTAAAAATAATATGAAGTAATTTAATTCATATATATATTATATTAAACCTTTCCAGAGACATTATGACATCATGTCGCCAAAAAAAAATTAAACTCGTGTATACACTATATACACTTAAATCTTTTTTTATGCGGTAGATGCCTTCCGCAAAAAATCGCACAAAAAAGCTATGATAGAAAGAGTGAAGATGTGTTCGATGGATTTTAAAAACCGCATAACTTTGAAACAGCTATATAAAATATATCCAAAATCGCATAAAAAAAGTTAATAAAAAAAACAATAAGGCAATTAAAAAATAACATTTTTGGTAACATTTAAAGGACGTCTTGCATCATTGGTAAAATTTTAAGAATGTGTGACATATGGCATCTCAAATACCAGACATCCACTAGAGAAATACTAATTATTTTAATTGCAAACTATCATCGTTAATAATAATTTTCGTTGTGATTTTCGATATAACTTAAAATCGCTCTCTTCTTCGGAAGACATAATACTATTTTCTCTTTCCAACAATATAATTAATAATTAATAAAGATGTCACTATAGTCCCTTACTCAAAAAAAAACATTTTTGGCCTTATTTTGTCAGTTTTAATTTTTTTTAAATAGTTAAAAAATAAAAAAAATATCATAAATCTTTTAGGAATAATAGAGGATTATATAGAAAAGATTTGTACCCAGTTAGAAGTTGCATATGTTGTGTTAAAACTTGAGATATGATTGTCGTAATTCAGCAAAAGCAGATGCAATATGATTTACACAGTCCCAAATTATAATTTTTTTCCAAATTTCGGTTAGTGTTGATGATTTATTTCCTATTTTATCCAAAATATCTCGATACGTACTCTTTATGAAATAAAAAAATGCTTTAAAAAAAACCGCATAACTTCGAAATCGCGCAAAAAGAGGTCTGAGTGTATTCATATTTTTTGATTGATTTTTTGTAGTTCTTCTTAGATTATAGATCTCATGCTAGTCATTTAAATTAAAGGGTTATTCTTCAATGCTGTTTTAAATTTATATCAAAGAAGATCTTGCAATAAAAACGTTTGGTTGGTGTAGACACAGAGTATTAACCTACTCCCTCCCATTGTACCGGGTATGGTCTTCTAATTGCTTCCAAACAGCAGGAGCTGTTGCAAGGTTAACTACTCCACTCTAGATTTTGCATTAATAAAACGAAATTAATTAATTTTAGAATTGCAATCACATGACATTTGAATAAGGCTCGACATTTTCAATTACACATAGTCTGGATCGAATTGAAATTGAACTTCTCGAAAGGTCAAAGCTAGATCGTTCATATTTTTAAGCACGAAATAATTCAAATTATTATTTATATATGCATTGGGGATATTGTTGAGAATTGAATGAAAACTTAATGTCGGTACTTACCTGAAGTATAATTAATATTCGCGGATTATGCGACGTTATTTAAATGGAAATATTTGTATTGATCGTGGCGATGTTATAATTATAACGGCTTATATGGAGGCGAAATAAATTCGTTTTCATTTACATCAATTAGCTTCACTTGCCTTAAATAAATCAGAGGAAAGTCGTCCTGAATGAAATTCCTTGACAATTTTCCAACTTCAAAGGATGGATTAATTCCGAAGAAGGCAGGCAATTCCCTCAAGTTGTCAAAAAGGAAATAATTATTATTTTGTTATGGAAATCTAATATCCTTGAATGGAAATTCGACGATGGCGTTTTTAACAATAGAATCGGCACTTAGCGAAATTGATGACATAAGAGTGTCTTAATTGTCTCGGAAACGCAATATTCTGCATGGTTCGTATGTTTCGACATGAATTAGCGGTGCTCTCCAGTCATCCCGTTTAATTGCTATACAAATGATCCCGTTGGAAAAAGGACTTTGACGGATGCGTTAGCATAATTGCAACGAAGAATAATGATCAAAGACTGGAATTTCATCCTATTTATTAGAAGCTTGCCTGCATTTGCATACCAATCCCATCTGGACTCGTCTCCCTATTTCATTCTCTCTGGAGTCTATCCACTCCTTGGCTCATGCCAGGAATACTGATCTTGGTGCAAAGGAGCGCTCTAAATATTATTTTGAGGTACAATGCAGATAAAAGCTTTCGGATTTCTTCGCCATGCATTTTAAATAAACTTTTAGAAAATCAAATTTTCAATAATTTACAAAATGTAATGACAATTGCAAAATTTTTGAAGAAAAAACAATCAGACTTTGATGAGATTATTCAATTGACTTTGGAGCTGATGATTGCAGATATTTTGGAAAGCAAATTTTAAGGACTTTTTAGCATCGACTGTTAAATATGTTCTTAAAATACAAAAACGTTTGATTATGGACTATACAAATAATGGATTTAAATTATAACATCGAAGAAAAATTCAAAATGTGGCAGTTGACCTGGATATAACCTGGTCCTGGATATACAGGATGTTTTGCATATGGATCGACAATTTTTTTTCAAGGGTTAAGGGGATCATTTGCTACATTTGGAACGTAGCAAATGATCTCTTAACCCCCAAAAAAAAAATTGTCGGTCCATGTGCAAAACACCCTGTATATTTGATTATTGATGACCACTTTTATGTGGTTTTAATATCATATTAACTTTTTTTTATTAATAAATCGGAGTACCTAACAAATTTTCTATTGATTTGGGCCCCAAATTATTAAAATACAGTGTGCGGCAGGGAAACTACCTTATTTAAAAAATAAATAACACAAACAATATTGGAGATATCAGTTCAGTTATATTTTTCAATGTTACAAAGAGATATTCAAAAACAGTCCCCTGTATGATCGTTACTAAATCTTTACGACAAATGTTAGGTTAGGTTTAGTTAATACTAACCTAAAGATTAAATCACGAGACGCACAAAAACGACTGGTTTTTTTTGTCTTGGATGAATGACTTGACGACTGTTAAGTTTAGTCTAACTAGACTGAATAAATTTAAAATAGTACATAGTATATATTCAGATCAAAAACTATTTTATTAGCGATTATAACATATTGAACGACTTTTGAAATTCGAATTATAATTTTATTCCAAGCCGTCGAATAAATTGAACAAATCGTGCAAACCCATATTTTATTGTTTGAACATACATTGTCCATTTTATGTACATACCAAACATTGTACGAGCTGAAACGTTCGGTCGAAAAAAATGCATTGATTCGAGGGCGTATTATATCCTTTTAAAAATGCATCTCCAGCCTCCATCCATATTAATACGTATTATGTTTGCATTGTGTCCATTTAAGAAGACATTAATTCGAAAATATGAGGGTTCCGAATGGGACATGTTTGTCCTTCTGGCAGTCGCCATTGTCGCAACAGTGCGCACCCCCGGGCAGAACGTCTTTATTCCGACGACCAAAAGACTATGATGGCTGTAGCTTTTTTTTCTCATCAAAACGAAAAGGCTAAGCCCACCCAAATTTACAAAGAGGGGCGCTCCACAAGCAGGATTCGACAAAGGGGGGCATTTCTTATTCCAAATGTGAAATTGGTTTTAGTATGCCAAGAATGTGCCGTCGCTAGCAATACCCAATTCTCGAACGAAATGTTTCGGGGCATTTACAAGATTAGCCTTCATTTTGCTACTATCCCGGCAGTATACAAAATCTTAGCCGAATGGGAGTAATGATACTATCTTTTTTTATTGGGGAGATTATAAAAAAAATGAATGCTTACGATAACTTCTGCTGCGGCGATACCCCAAAGCCTCCTGGAGAGGACTCCCGCCTAATTAGTATTCAAATTGCGATCCTGCCGTATAAATAGCACATTTGTTCAACGGTGGTTATTAACAGCGTTTTTATGTTATTTTTGTGGAAATATTAAATATTTTTATGCCCATACACGAAAACAATAACCATATTAAATTTTGTTCCATCAAGTGTTAACACCAAATTATTTAGAATTTAAATTTTGACAAATGATAAAAAAGAACAGTCGTTGAAGGGTTGATGTCAAACAACATGCCTACAGCGCTTCTTCAACAATATAATTTTTCTATATATTAAACTTTTTCCAATTTTAACTCAAACCTACATCTTACAATCTGGATTCCTATTCATTAATCTATCCATTTAGAATAAAGAGTTACAATTGATATTTTAAGTTTCATCAAAATTGAAATCAGGAAATTTAACAAGGGATAATTCTCATTCTAAAAAACAGGACCTATCGTTTTCCATCATGTAGATTTAATAACGATCATGCAGTGGACAAGGGGAGGAGCGCTCGTTCGCCTTAGAGGCGTACTTTTCAAGCAACCGTTTATTATCGCCAAGCAACTTGCATTCAGGAACCACTTTAATATTACACCCGCGGGTCTTGGGAAAATCGGTGATTTGCAGAAAAAAATAGAAGGTTCAAGAACCGTCAGAACACTCAAATTTCGATCCATTAAAAGTGCTTTGACTCAAAAATAATAGTACTTATAGGATTTAGCCCCTTAAAAAGGTAAGACACAGTGTGTGTCCGAATTGCAGTAATTCAGAAAGAGCATTACACATTGAGTTTAAAAACAGACAGAGACGGAGAGTGTCTTACACGTTGATTTTGGAGAGAAACAGAGACGGGAAGAGTATCTTGCGGATCAACGATTGTGAATGGGAGACAGAGACGAAAAGAGTATGTTGCGTACATCATACAACTGTATATATCGTTAATCCAAATTTATCGACTAATAATGATATAACGAATCGATTTCAAGTGTATCTTTTATGCTTACTTGAATAAATGACCGAATATTGTGTGCTATCGACAGTATTTATTTATTTATGCACAAGCTTCATACACGCTGTGGCGGTCAGATAAATGGATTTATACGGATTATAAGTGGCGGACATACAAATATAGGATCTAAGTTTATGATGATTTTAAATAAGCTCCCTACTCAAAGAGTTAATAATGAAACAAGATAATTTTCAATAAACATAAATTGAAGACACACAAAAATGCATTTTACCATTATTTTGATAAGAAGATAAGATAATATAGTATTTAATCCAAAAAATATATGCTTTA
This sequence comes from Stenopsyche tienmushanensis, assembly GCA_008973525.1. NCBI lineage: Eukaryota > Metazoa > Arthropoda > Insecta > Trichoptera > Stenopsychidae > Stenopsyche > Stenopsyche tienmushanensis. The sequence continues at coordinate 596,520 of WACJ01000146.1, forward strand.
TTTAAAAAAATATTACAATTATTAAATCATTTTCCGTTTTCTATTGAGATTATCAAAAAAGGTTTTATTATTATCTGCCCAAGAGTTGAAGAAACAATGTTTGATCATTTCAGCGTAGCAATCTTCGTAAACATATTTTGGTTTGAATACCATACTGTCACTGTTCAAAGAACGAAAGGAAAACAACTTTATTATTGAAGATTTGTATCTGCCCCAATTGAGTATCGATGGTGCGATTTTTGCAATGTTGTTATGCTGCAAATTCGATTCACAAATATTCCTAGGATCACAATATTTGTCGACAAACACTGTGAATGTATTTCGTTTTCCTGAAATAGAATATATTCGGGATGGACTAAAATTGTCCCTAGCTCTAAAAATACCAGTCGCATCGAAGTCGACTTTGACCAAAATAAATTTCAATTAGAAAATTCCACACATGATACATGTGTCCCCAAATTGTTTCCATTTATGGAAAGGCAGCGTTTATTTTTCTCCGTTAATGGAATGCAATTACTTTAGGCTTTACCGATGTTTGCTCCAATATCGGATTTCTATTCAGGAAAAACGCTTTAAAAGCACCGTCTTTAATGTATGCGTATATTATGCCGCTAAAACAGTGTCGGATTTAATAGATGTTAGTCACACCCATCAATCACGTGTGACTGATGGGGTGTGGTCAGGGTAACATGAAAAACGATATATCGAGGAAAAAATATCGCTCGGCTGGCCAACTGAAGAATGGAGCTCAGAGGCATGTCTTGGAGAAAATTGCCAAATCATGAGTGACATCACTAATCGGCTCGTATAATTCGATTTTGTGGGGAGGGAAATAAAAATGAGGATGAGCTGGTGTACAGCTTGATAAAAAAATAATTGATATTTATTAACAAAAGTTTGACATGCATTGATTTAAATGCGCGATTAATTTCAATCAGTCACGTGATTCATTGATTCATTAACACCTAAACGACCCTTTGTATTTATTTATGTTTATTTTTTATCCAAATGACAATAGGTTATTATTCTTTTATTTAAATAAATGGTAGTTGCTACGCTCATGATCCTTTTCGGGTAATTACAAAATTTACCAAATAAACGCTCTAAGAAGGAAAGGTGCTTTGCAACAAAAAGGAGACAAGACAAACAATGCTTTCTTAAGAAATATATTTATGACTTAATACAGAATAGTGGGATTGTGCAGATTTGCTCGGATCTGTTCTTTTGTGTTTCGTGCAGAGAATCTTATTTGGTAGGATAACAAAAGAGGACCAAAATGTCCCGCAGCGTTGAAAATATCCCGTATAAAAAAGTCTTAAATATCCTCCTACAATAATAAAAATTTAATTGATAAAAGGAATATATCGCATCATCCTGTACTTTAAGGGAATAAAAATTTCCCGGAATATTTTTTCGTCATCCCAAATACAATTTTCCCTAAAGTTTGCAAAACGGCACTGAGCGTGGAATTACTTCTGCTGGCAGCACGGCCATAATTCAAGTAGGAAATTATCCCTTGCCCAGTGGTTGTATTATTTATAACCAAAACAGACAATAGGTTTTTGTAGGTCAAGGAACCCAACCGAGTAATTGTGGAGCAAGAAACGACGGACCTTGTCCTTTGTTGTCTTTTTTGAGGATGAGTGTCTTCCTCTTTCCGTTCGCAGAAGGTGGACAAGTCAGATGCCAACTTTCATTTACTTTTTTCTTGCGAAACGCTCGCAAATTACAAAAGCAATTCTTCGAAACAATACACTAAATTAATTCAAACAATATTCCATGACATTAACCAAATAAATAATCGATTTAAAATGATTTACTATGCGATGAAAACATTTATTGCACGCAAGCCTCGTGCCTGAAATCTCCTCAAATGATTAAGGATAAGTAATTATTTGAATAGAATTATAAGCGACGGGGAATTGTAAATCCAATAACTCGTTTGTTGGGTGTCACATATTTGGTATTGTCTAAATGTATCGCCTTAGTATATAGTTTCATAAAATTATATAGTACTTACTTGGAATTGAGTCGGTCAAAATCGGAAATTAATCTCTGCTTTAAGTCTAAAATCTAACTCAATATACCAACACTTTGTATTTGGTAAAGATATTATTTTATTTAGATTTTATTTGTTGCAATGCCATGTCTCGCATAACTGCGTACATTAACAATATTTTACTATGCCCATGTTATTTTTGCAAGTGTTAACAATAAGTTGACAAAGTTTTATTGCAATCGAATGAATGGTACGGCAGCGCATTAAATACGAACAAACAAACATTGATTTTTATGTATTAGAAGACGGATATTGTTCTATCTATTAGCAATCGCTATAGTTTCAAAACTCGTCTATATCAATGCATCTAACAGTATGGAGACCATCTTAATGATATAATTTTTAAAAGATAATAAAAAAACTTTAAATGTCATGGAAAAGAGGATTAGATTCATATCTCCTGTAATATATGTGTTATTCGTTTTTAAATAAGGTAGTTTTCGTGCCACACCCGTATAAGTATAACTGCATTATTTCCAGGTATAAGATACATTTATTAAGTTAATTCATTATAATAAAAGAGAAAACTTACTTTTTGGGACTCCCCTAAATCAATTCATAGAAAAATATTTTTCTATATATCACGGTTATAGCGAGCAGTTACACAAGAAATAATTTTAAAAAGTGTTCAATGATATACGTGTTTCCCTAATATTACGATTACATAATATCGATGACAAAAATATTAAATCATTACATTTTTTTCTAAATGATATGTTCAATAATTTTGAACTTTAAAAAAAATTAAATAAAAATTTCGCATAAAAAATTATACTAAAATACACAAAGTGTTCATTGATTATAATGTCTATCTTGTTTAGTGAAGAATCGTCAAATTTATCCCGAATATCGTTTATAACGAGCAACTTTGCCATATCTCGTTGCTCTCAATAGAAGATTATCTAATGGGTTAAATACTTTTATAGAGCAGTTTCCCATTGATTTCGATATATAATAAAATTAGTATAGTATTATTTATATAAGAAATTTTGATAGAATATGATATATGATCAGAAATATTATTAGTGCGTTAAAATATTTTTCTATAACGTAGTTTTGAATCTAAGCCGTTTTAAAAAGCTTCCAAGAACTTACTTTTAATGCCAAAAATTGGTCTTTTCTTATACTTAAAATTGTATTTGTCCTTTGGTATAAATGTTTTATACTTATGTTATCGATATAAAAACTTCCAGGATGAATCAATAAATTCAACTCATTGTATAAAAAAGTTAAGTCAAGCCGATAGCTGGAGATCTCCTCCATCATATGGTATTGGAACGACCTCCCCATGGGAATTTATATGCTGCTGACTTTTGTGAGAAGTAATCCGATTATTTCTCTATAAGCGTGTGATTTAGGCCTTTGTTCGGTCTGCTATAATCGGAGAAACAAATCATAACGACGGAATTCAGGATCAATTTA